>JAQFVV010000154.1:1900892-2500892 GCA_028023455.1 Epiperipatus broadwayi
TCCAGGTATTTTGATATCTTTTGGATAATAATACATGAATGGAGTCATTTAAAGATATAGTTCTAACAAAAAATCTAGCTTAGTGAAATCACAAGAGCTTTTTGTGATTCCAAAACTAGAATCAGGGTCTGAGGAAGATGCCCAAAAAGTTTAAAATATGGGTGATCATATTTTAGTTCAAATTCATTGATCATTTTTACGAATTATATATATATATATGGTTCAGGAAAGTGTTTTTCTTGCTTATCTTAAAAATTATCTTTATTATTCCCATTAATTACACCCCAAAGGTAGAAAAGACTTGTAATGTTGTTAAACGATTAATAGTTTTTTATGACAAGCAGTTTTAAAATGTTTGTTGGATAACTTGCAGTGATTTAGGGTTGTTTTAGAAAATCAGGGAACAGTAGAGACATCAAGTTTTGTTGTCAAGAAATATAAGAGAAAAATACAGGAGCCAAATTATGATTTATGTATTGATTTTATGGACGTCATTATCAAGACTTAAAATTAAGTGGTGACTGGTAAAGTTGATTATGTGTATTAAGCAGTTCTTACATGATTCATTAAGAACACCCATTATTATATGCAAGACATTTCAAAACATCTGATACTAAACAATTGTGTGCAATATTTCAAAAATTATTTATACTTTTTGACGATGGTATTTGGAATACTTATAAGTTGCTTCATAAAGAGTTATGGTTCATATTAGTAGATATATTTCGATTTGAAGTAACTAAACGCACAATAAGAAATTCACCATATTGTTTTCTGGATTTACAGTATGATGTGATTGTTGTATTTTTTTCAATGCAAAAGCTAATCTGCAAAATGATTTAGTCTGTTGCATGCAACCATTATGGATATTTGATTAGTAATTAGTATACATAAAGGTGAAGTTCTTTATGAGCCAATATTGGAAGAAGCTCCTGAAACATTCCATATAGTTTATCAATTTAAGAATATAAATGGATTTAAATATCTTGGAAATTTTTAGAAATAGACCAATAACTCAATGCTAAAATTTTAGTACAGTTTTCAGTGTTCTATTGTTACATTTAACAAGTCAAAGGGAATATAAAAGAGTTATAAGTACTGCAGAGAAATTAGTTGTGTATAGAATCTTCCAATAAATCGAAATTGAAACCGGATTTTCCAAATATAGTATATTAAAAATATTGTATTTGAAGTTAATCTCTTTGCTACGCCCTGACGGTATTATCTCAATACTAATTGGCAAGTCATCGGTAAGATTAAATAAAATTTAAGAAACAATTTGAAGTAACAAAATAGATTTATTAAACATCAATATCAAATAAAAAAAGAATAAGGAGTATAAATAAGCTTGTGCTTCCGTGTGTGGTAATTTGTAAGTGCGCACACTAAATAATTATAATCTATTAACTTTATATTTTAAATGAAGAAAGTTCTCCATCCCTTAATTCTGGTACGAGTGCAATATATGCATATACGTTGCAACCCATGAACTTAAACTAAGGCAATTATCTTATCAACAGTATGCAAACACTCCGCAGCGCTGTAGTAGACAAAACATACGCGCCACTATTACGCTTCCTTATACACCAATACACGAAAAAGTCTTAGCGGGAGTAGGAGGTGTGTATATGAATAATTATTTGTGATTAGCATATTTACATTTAAGGTACGCATATGTTGATTTTCTACAGTAGTATGATAATGAAATATTTTATTCGTGTATTGACTACATGGTATTTATATGATTGAATAATAAACTTTATTTACGTTGCGTAATAATGCACGCACAAATAATGCATTCTTAAGATTTTAAAATCACTGAAAGCAAGATTATGGAAAAAATCCGTATGTAGGATTTTACAACCTTCTAAATCTGCAGATGCATTTGGTTTAAACATGCCTATCAAAAAGGTGTGGCAAAGAAGATTAAAAATAGAATGATAAAAAAATATTGATTTCTCAATGATTGTGGTATTACTGAACATTTGTTTAATGAAAATTGAAATTTTTTAAAAAAGAAATAGACAAAACAGGAAAAAATGACGATTTAAATTCTTTATAAACTTATGCAATTTAAACATTACCTTATCCAATAATTGTTATTTTGTAATAACGCTAAATCTTAGAAGCAACAAGAAAAATAGTAAGAAGTTGGATTTTCTATAATGGCGATAGGAGATTATCCAGAAGTGTACGATAAAAAAATCATGGTCCTTATGGTATGTTTGGTTTGTAATTTCAAAAAATGTATTATTTTTTTAGGAAAAACAAATATTCTCTTATTACAATTGCAGAATGGGAATGATATATATATATTGTTAAAAGGAGGTTGCCTTGACAACAGTTTGAAAATGTTGATTGTTATTGATATTGAGATTGTCTAAGTGTTGACTGGTTTTTAATGATATATATAATGATTATATGAACTCATCCAATGATCGACTCGTGAGACTAAATAGTTAAAAGTAAATAAAATAATTGTAAATCTAAAACATAGCAAAAGCTAATCTACTGATGATGATGAATGGTTATCCAATTAATGAATATAGGTACAAAATATACTGTTTTCAAAATGAGTAAAATATTTGTATTGGCAAAAAAATTTAAATATATTGTAAATATTTAATATGTATAATTATTACATTTCAGATCCTAGGAAATAACGTGATTTTTTTTTTAACCTGGGGATATGTTTGATTTAAATATATTATATTTTTGAATGGAATATGAAAAGAAAATTATATTTAAAAAAATTAAATGTATAATTATGAAAGTAAAGTATTTAAAGGCTAATATAAAAATGTTGACATTTTAAAAAAAATCGGAAAAGATATAATAATGTGTAATTAAATAAAAAAAAAATAAAAATACTGGTGCATGCGAGTTAAAATATATATATATAATTAGTTATAGTGAATTAAGGATTTGTAATCAAGAGATTATTGATAATTTGTTTCAGATGGACTTTAAATAAAAAAAAACAACCGGTATTTTACATTAAAAAATAACTTTTCATAAAAAAGAAAATGGGGTTGTCAGTCAAGTAAACATGTTTTTCAGGCATCAAGAAAGTTGTATTAGTTGTTAAAACTAATATAGTTCTTCTATTTATGTATTAATTTTACATACTTCTAGAGAGAAAGAGTATGAAACTGTTTGAGTGAAATTATGCAAAAACAGAATTAAGAAAATGAAATGGGTATATGTAAGACTACTCACTGCAATCTGAAAATAATTACCTATATAGAGAATTCACAGAGTTAGAAAGTAATTTTTATTCAGCCTATAATTGGAAACTTTACTATGAACCTAACTTTCTACAAATTAGTTGCGTGCACAGGAAAATTTGTACTGTTCATGTTTCAAAAATGTAACTTCTCAGCAGTTAATAAATGTTATAAAATTGTCATATAGTTAGCATTTTAAATGACTACGATAGTATAAAACTTAGACTTTTGGCCTGTGCTAATAGAATCTTGCTCCTGATGCTCAAAAAAGTTTCCTAGCTGCTGAAGTGAAGAATTTATTGCTCAAAAAAAGTCAAAGATCTAAAATTGAAGATTAATCATAAGTATGACATTTAAAAAAATTCCAATAAATAATATTAAATATTAAAAAACTTCTATGCACAAAACAAATACATGGTTTCAGAAAGATTTCTGGATTAGTAAACTTATTAATTGCTACAGCTGCAGTAAGGTTTTTCATGGATATAAAGATTAACATATTTGAACCTAAACTCTTAATATATTATTATATTTGTAAAATATTTTTTATTTATCAAATAAGTTTATATATATATATATATATTGCATCTATTGTCATAGTAATGCCAAAGTTACATTATGATTATATTTTGTAAAATTAGATGTGTGGAAATAAAGAAACAAGAAATGAAATATTTACATGAAGAAATAATTGCATGAATAAAAATTTTATTTATTCTGTAAATATGTACTGATATATTCATTAAATTAATTTTCCTAGTGGAGACAATCCCAAAAATTTATAAATAAAGCAAAAAGATTTCACATATAAATGAAGTCAATAATGAGATGAGTGTCTTTCTATCTCTTTCTCTCTGGCTCTCTCTTGTTCTTGTTTGAAGAAGTAGAAGAGGAAAGAATTAACTGTCAAGATAAAAATTGTACAAGGAGTGTCAATTTTTAATTACTTTGGTTTATTACAAGTTTTGAAAATACTTATTATATTTGGATGTTCTTTTAATATGAAGCACTAGACTGAAACAATCAACATGTTGGTACATTGTCCAGTGTCTTCCCCATCAACTATGAGAAACTATTAGAAAGAAAAAAATGGAATCATGCAGATAACTTGCCAAGAAAGTTTTCTGTTTCAAGCAAAATAAAATACTAAGACTACATGCAACTACATTTACTGTTTGTTGGGATAATAATTAAAAGAGGAAAGATATTCAAAGGAAAAAAAAAGACTTTCTAGACACAATGGTAAGATATTCTAAAGGAAAGAAATTTAATGTTTTATATTGTTTTTGAATATACAAAATGAATAAATAAAAAGACATATTGAACTATAAAAGAATATAGAATGAAAACTAAAATTCAAATAAGACATTATATTTTATTCACAAATATACAATAATAATAAAATCTTTAAATTTGACTTATTCACAAAGAAAACTATGTTATAATTTACCAAGATTAATAAAGAATGAAACTATCTCAATTAAAGTTGCATTAAAATAAATAATGATTTCTTTTTCATATACATATGTAAGAAGTTATAACAAATGAAGAGATAAAAGATCTCATATCTAACTTAAGAAGTATTCAAGGGGGAATTTATAAATACTCTATTGATTTTTTTTCATTAATAAATTATTTTATTATTTATTAATTTGTCTGATTGTTATTTTTATACCTATACTAAAGCAAGTATTGGATATGCTTTTCTATTTTATAAAAATATACAAGTTAATAATATCTAATTAGCATACTGTCATGATACATTTTGTTTTATATAACATATGCTAATAATTATACAGCGTTAATGCCACATATACAACTTGCAGAAAAACCCCCCCATAGCTCTGAGAACATTCTCCCCAATATGCAATGTTTGGAATATGTGGTTGTAGAAGCAAATGTTTGTCAACCTGTATTGTGGTGATTTATATATATATCAAACCCCAAATACTACTCTTCAATTTTACCATTATATAATTGTTGATATTTATTTAATGAATTATTCTAAAATTATCATTTGCTTCTCATTTTTGATTATGTGCATCACAAGTTGGCTGCTCTGCACATAGTTATTGTTACTATATATATATATATTGAAGCTGAAAATGTAGTACATATTCCTGCTTCACCTAGTGCCAATGTCATCAGCACTAGTCTGGGTTTGAACCCAACACCCATCTCATAATAGGTGGTAGTATATTTTAATCAATATTATAATCTTTTATATTTCATTAATCTTATTTTATAATTAAAACTAACCTTTTTAAATTAGTTTATTTATTTTATATTTGTAAAAATGTATATTGTGATTATTTTATCAAATTGAATTGAATCCTAGATATCTATAAAATGTTACAAATATTTCAAATTCTTTATTAAAGTTCATTTTCTTCAATAAATCAGTTGGTAATATTTTATATTTATCTTTTAATCAATGTACACTTGAGAATCAATTATTTAAACAATGTAATATTTTTAAGAAATATTTTGTAAAAGTTTATACCAAATATGTTTGAAAGTCATTGTACCAAATTTTTCTGAATAAAGTCTACATTTTGTTAATCTAAACCATGATTAAATAAATTTTGTTAGTACAATGACTGATAAACTTAATATGCTTGTTGTTGTTTTTTTTAATTAGCAAATCAACCCTTGGGGCATGTTCATGCAGAGTTAGAGATTTTCCCTCCAAAGTGGCACCAACCTCACAGAACTGCTGAGAGCAGTTACAATTGGTGGAGGTCAGTGTAGATTTAATCCTTTAGATAAGACCAGAACACATAAATATTGGAAAATTTGATTAGGGATGAATTATTATTGAGTTTACTGAAGAGAAGTGATTAATCTTTATATATATATCATGCCTAAAGAAATGACGGGGTGAAAAGATCGGTCGTTTGCTTCTCAGAGGTCTGTTCCACCAGCCCATCCATGCCTTTCCAGCACTTTAAACATCTAGCCAGAGACTGTCTGTGTCAAGGAAGCCTGAAATGATCTGACTGTATTAACTGCCTGTACTAACTGATTGATTCTGAGGTAATGTCCAATTCACCGCAAGCCATTGATTTTATTTTACTTGTTTTCAAAATCTATATTAATTTATATTTTATATCTGTGTAATGTTTATACGGCTTGGTTTAAAATGCGTCTTTTAATTTTATTCAATTTAAAATATCAATTCTTATAAAATTTTACATTATTTTGATGCGGCAAATTAAATTAATTTTTATCAGTTTGTTTAGAATATTTGACTTACTGAAATGGCCAACTACAAAATTCAATGAGCTATTAACTTTAAATCCTCCCCCTGTTATTTTTTTTTTTAATTTAAAAATCATTACAACAAGACTTCCGTAAATTAATTAATAGAAAGCTCATTTAGTTTTGTACCTCATATATAAATTTATTTGAATGATTGAAATTATTTTAAAAGTATCTTACTATTACCTCCAATTTAAAATAGCCCTATAATTATTTCTGAAAGAATAAATAATTTTAGTGAATCAATTAAGTAAAATCTATCATAGAATTTTATCAATCTATATATTTCATACATATATTTTATTTGTCAGAAAATATTAAAATTATGCTTTACAATTTATTAGTTTGATATTTAATGCCCATTTATGTTAATTAAAAACAGTCTTATTTTGTAATCTTTTATAAATTATTTAAGAACTTATTAATAAATGAAATATTTGTGAAGTGTGGTAAACAATTTATATTTTAGTTAACTCTTTTTTCTTTATTTATATATTATATTTATGATTCATTCATTAGTGGACTAAGGTTTGTGGGGACTTTCTATCAACATCAGGGAACTGATTATTTTAATCAGGAATTCATTTATTAATTTTGCTAGTGATACATTATCTATATATATGTCTAAGGCATTATGTATTTATAGCTACAACCATTCATTTAGTATTAGTATTTTGTTTTGCTACTTAGTCACCAGGACCTTCGGAAATTTAACTTTGACCAGTCCGGTCTTTCACACTCCCTCAAAGTAGACGTAGTTCATACGAAGGGATCTTTTCAGGCATTGCCATTTAAAATGTGTATGGAAGCCCAGCACATCAAAAATATTTTATTATTATTATTCAGAGACATGCTTTGGCTAGAGGGCCAACATTTCTCTTATCTACCTGTACATATCAGGAATTCCCTTTAGCAAAGCCACCTCATTTAATTTTGTTGTAATCTATAATAGCATATTGCCTTCTTCATCATTTTATATCTTTATTTAGCTAACCTGAAATGCTCTCTGCCATGATAGCACGTCTTTCACAAACAAATTTCGTAATTAATTAAATCTGACTGTATAATTGTCAATTATCTATTTAAGAACTATTTTGCTTCCCACACTCATTATATACGAATGATTTTAAATGTAATAATGTTTTAAATGCTCATCTTTCATATTTTGTAATATATATATATATAAAACAGATTTATTTGTAATATCTTATTTTATTGCTGTTTGGTTTTGGCCGACCAATTAACAAACTTTTACATTGTTTGTCAAAGCCGCATCAAAACGAATTAAAGAAAATAACCAAGTTATATAAACAAAGACTACTTATTTTGTACTAAATTCCTTAATAAATTCCTATAGTATTGTTATTTAAATAAGCTTAGTTTGTCATCACTCCCAATCTCTAAGGTTAATTATCTCTATTTATTTAAGTATTTCTTTGATTTAAATTCACTTCTTTATAATGTTGCCGGAAAGAATTATCATTATTATGGTTCAAACCATTAGTAATCGATCAAATCATATCTGTACTGTTCTGCAATCATCAGAACTCATTAAATCATTGATTTTTTATATAAACCCTTTTCTTATCTTGAGTCTCTATGTGAACCATGACCTACAGCTGGGACAGAATAAAATCAAGCACTGCTAGTGTCATCACAAACATTATCCATTAGTCAGAGAGGCAATAATTTAGGCAAATAAGTTAGGATTCATCCTTGTCCTGACATATGTATCTTGTGCATGGTTGGATTCAAGGTACTTTTTCTTGGATTATTGGTCTTGTTGAATGAATACACGATTTTATATATATCCATTTAATTTATTGGGACTTATATTTAAGTTTTTTCTTCTCTCTTATTGTGATTTAAAGACTGTGGCTGTATTCCCTCAGAAGTTTTCAGATGAATACTATTTTATGAAATGTAGATATATTTGATAGTAATATTGATGTTTAAAAATGGATGTGTCACCAAAATATAACAGGTTAAATGAATTAATGAAGGCTAGGCAATTCAGTTTTATATAAATTAATCCCCCCTCCTATCTTTCTTTTGTCACCAATACAGTATTATATAATAGCTGGGGTACATATATAACCATGGATAATTTTTAAACAAATTGTTGTAATAAATTATTTGTTTTTGTTATTCAAAATTCATAGAGCTCATATCCTTTTTGTTTAAGTTTTGTTTTATTCCTATTGAATACTTAGATTGTTTTGTTTATGATCCTTAGAATGGTTATGTTTCAGGCTGAGAATATGTCAGAATATTAGTGGAGAAGAAAATTGGAAATTATAACCTGAAGGTATTAAATTAATCTTCCACAATGGAAGTGTGTGAAATATCCTGATTATGAATGAAGCTATTATGTGATATGATTCTTAGTCTGACACTTCCATAGATAATTGTAAATTTATGATAAACAAAAAGTATTATCCATGTTTCTTTTGCAATTCTTTTATGTGTTCATTACAAAATGATAATACATGGTTAGATTATCATCATTGTCTCAATCATTAATTGGAAAATATTAATATTATATAAGTGGGGATATTAATGTATAAGTTAATTGTTATTGAAGGAAAGATGATTTATAAACTATGCAAATATATAAATGTGTTTTAACTGGGATTGGAAATCTGTTGTAAATAATTAAAGTCACATATATCCAGAACTTCTAGTAAATCTTCTATTACTTTTCAACTTTTTTATGCTAATTTATTATAGGGATTGCAGTGATATATATCATGAGTGGATAAAGATCTTCTCCTCATTTTAAATGTCACTGCCTTTATTTGTAATCATTTTTTCTACTGCTGTGGCTATAACTCATTATTACTAAACTATTTCAATTGTATTTTGATACATTATATTTCCAGTGGCACTCAAAACAATTCAGTTTTAAAATAATTATATGTTTAGATCTGATGACAACAAATCTTTGTTTCATAAAATTTCATAGGACATGAATTATATATACTAATGCAATCTAATGACTTTTCTATGTTTGCAATATTTTTTCTTGTCATAAAGATAATGTCTATTTAATTTTTTTTATACCTAAAGTGTCAAACCTTATCAGACAAATTTACAATAGTTTTCTGTGCACCTGCCAATACTAACAGACTTATTAACAATGTCAAGGATAAAACTGACCTCACCCAAACACCTCTGGTTGTTTATAGCATGACCTTTCCTCAGCCTGAATGTCATGCCATATATTATGGGGAAACAAAGACAACAATTAACAACAGAGCCACTCTACACATGCACACAAGAACAACAGCAACACTTCTACATTTCTTGAACATCTAAAAATGATTGGCCATGAATTTGTTTCCTCCAATCCCAAAATTGTGTACATAGAAACAAATGACTGTAAAAGAAAAATAAGAGGCGTATTTTATCAATGGCAACAATAATGCAATAAACAGATATGACACCTGCTTCAATATTTCTAAAAATGGACAACTAACTCATTTGCATTTAATTTGCATATATATTAAGTCTAGTGCAAACAATACTGCAGTTTTCATTATGGCTATGATTATGAGGCATGGAACCTTGAAAGCTCTCAGTCTTAATTGATTGATTAATATTTTTCAGGCATATAGCTTCTGCAACTGGCATATCATATGTGCTTCATAGATTATCTAAAGGTATAAAATCTTTTTCCAAGTAATAATGCTATAGATTTTATTAATTAATTTTTATATTATCCAAAAACAGTAAGTTATTTTGCTTAAGAAGATCTGTGCAACAGAGTTTCGCCATTGGTGGGATTTTTACATTGTTATGTCAAAAGATTTTGCATTGCATAAATGGAAATGAATTAATTTTGATGTCTATTAATAAACATGTTCACATTGTTGGATGTTAGACTAACAAGTGCATTATACCTCATTAGATTTGTTTATTGTTGTTGTTGTTATTATTATTATTGTTCATGTTGTCATTATTATTGTTGTTGTTGTTTTTATGTGCTTTATCTTAATATGCATCAATGTTTTTAACATTACATGTATAGCTATAAATTTCTTCATTAATGTGATCTAAACTTTAAATCAAAGCTATTATGTGTCTATTTAATTCATTAGTTAAAATGTATAATGCTTAGAAACATTGATAGAGTAACAATGGCCTTTAAAAATGTGGAAAATCAAACAGGTGAGGAGAATTATGAAAACATGTTATTTATACAATCACCAAGGGTCAGAGTCAGTTTCAATTAACCTTATATAAAAAATAAAGCTACATTTATATCTTCAAAAGACAAATACATTATTCAATTTATTAATAATTTAATATATATAGGATGATCAACTGAGCCTACTGTTAGAATTCACAGATTACAGATAATAGAATAACCTTGTGTTATAAATATTATCTGTAAATAAGTATTATACAGTGTCACTCTAAGAGTTTCTCATCCTGCCTTGCAGGATAAAAAATTGGCTAAGCAAATGTTACGTACTGTTTCTAATATAAAATGATTTTTCAATCTTGTTTGCTTTTTAGCTCTTTTTTTTATCTTATTGCCCTCAGTTGTTTACATTTTATAAATTATAGTCATCATAAATTTTTCATGAATTTTATGTACTTTTGTGCATTCTTTATCTTTCTGTCTTCTTTTTTCCCCTGTAGTTTACTTTTTTTATAAGTGATTGCTAAAAAGTTTTGTAATTTTTTGTTAATTTAACTATTATATATTAGAAAATATAACTTAAATAGTTAATTATAACTTTAATTCTAATCTCCATGTGAATTTATAATTCTCTGAGTTTTGCTGCAGTTTTTCAATATTTGTTACAGCATCATTGTTTCGTGGTTAACTTATCAATCTTCTAGTTGTAAGATTTGAAATTATTACAACAATAAAAATTTATATTTTGTTTTTTAAAAATTAGCAATAGAATTCATTGTATCATTCCAACAACGACATTATGAAGGCAAATGATGTTTTTTTTAATATCTTGTTTCACTTAAATTATTTTGTTTGTTTATTGATTAAATTGTTAATGTTTTTTTTTCATCTTTATCTTTTCCTTTATTCTTATAAAGCAGATGCTTTTTACTTACAAAAACTCCAATATTACTTAATTAGATAAATTTAGTATTTAAATTTAAAATTCCAATGATGTGAAGAAGCAAATTTATAAAATCATCTCAAGGTAGCCATCTTGCTGTTTTTCAAAGTGACGATTATGTTGTGGAAATGGGATGGATCAGGTTATGGGAAAACTTAGGGTGGGGAATGGAAAGGGAAGGTAAGTGGCTAACAGGTTTCTCTAGACATAGTTGCTGAAAGATTCCGGACTCCGTATAAGGAGAAGTCACAGTGTATCACATCACATCGACAAACAAAAATTAATAGTTCCTGCAAATATTTTTATTTATAAATAATAATAATTGTTTTCACTAAGTATCTAGATTTAACTCTTTGTTAAATACTTTATTCTTGAAAACAAACATGTAATTATTTAAGTTTGCTGACAAATATATACATCCATTCATAAATTACATTCGATGAAATAACTTTCTTTATTGAAAATGAATGTCAGAAGATAAAATATATGTGTAAGAACAGACATTATAATTTTCTTTTAACACCAAAGCATGTGATGTTTAATGTTAGATTTTTTTTTTTGTTAGACAGAATTAAAAAATGATTTAAATAAATAAAGTAAAACATATACATACATTCATTTTTTTATATTATGTATAGAACTATTACTAAAGTTGGCTTTATGTGTGTGATAATAATCTACTATATATTTAAAATATGACAGTCACAGATCCAAAACTTCTTATAAATCTTTTTTGTTTTGTTTTTTAGGTCATATTTATAATTAGAACACTACCTCCCCCTCAAGGTCAGTTCTCTTACTAACATTTAACAAGTTATTCACTGAAGTGTAAAGGAAAACTTTTTTTTTTCAAATTATTATTTAATCTTTTTTTTTTTTTTTTAGTAGAATGTCAATAAACACACATGTATGAAAAGTGGGAGGAGTGGAATCTATCAAAATGAGATGGGGTGGCAAACTTTTACTCAGCTGTAAACATACATAATAGCTTTTATTTAAAATCTGTCAATAGATTACGATAGTTTTCTCTAACAAGTATTGAAAGGAAAAAAGAGATAAGACAGAGGAAGATCAGATATTTGCTTAACTGCGCGATTTGTGAATCATGTGCATTTTTATTTGGCAAGAAAGATGATTATCTATCTATCAAAATGACGTCAATTTTAATATTAAAAAAATAGCTTAACAAACTTTATGTAGATGTGTATCATACCTTTCATAAATGCTCCTAATTAAAATTGAGTATTAAACCACTAAATATCATATGATCACCATTTCTTATGCTTGCTCATAACTCAGATCCAAGGCTCCTCACTTATGAAAGCCACAAGCTAGAAACTAGTCTGGGGATATTGGATGAGTAGGCACTAGATAGGGATTTTATGCACAAACCTTCTGGCATTCATTGATTACTCTGGCTTGCATTGAGTGGCACTACTGTATAGCGAGTTTTGCTTGTTTTAATAAAATTGAATACAGTATATAAATTTATTCTCAAAAAATAATTGTTCAAATGAAAAAATAAGTAGGATCAATGAAGAAAGAAGCTTTAAATTGTAAGGGTTTGTCTACTGTGTAACTTTTTCTACATGAAATCAATAGAGTGATTATAAACAATATAGTGTAAGATATTAGATGTACATGATAGAAGTTTTGTTTTAAGTTTTACTGTATTTTCACTCCTACTGTATCAAAAAAAAATATTTGAAAAATCCCAAATTGCATCAGTTAAAGAACAAGATAAAATGAAGACTATTTAAAAAAAATATGGAAGGCCTAAAAATTTAAAAAAAATCATATAAATTAATCTAGAGATCACAGAGGCACAAACTAAAAACTAGTCTAAGAGATATTGGCTGAGTAGACACTAAGACACTAAATAGAGATTTTATGCACAAACCTTCCTGCATCCATTGATAACTCTGGCTTACATTGAGTGACGCTAAGGTATAGAGAGTTTTGCCGCTGTGTAAACAGCTTATGTAAGCATAAAGAATGGTGATCATGTGATGTTTATTGGTTTAATACAGAGATCATGAGACATTTAAGCAACAATATGAGCATAACTTATCATTTGACTATTGAATTGAACATTTTAAAAATTCCATACTCAACTGAAAATCTGTCCCAGAACTTTTATTTGAATCAGCCATTTTAAATCTGTGCTCAATAGCAGTCTTGAAATGTCAATAAGATTACAGAATATTTTATTAAATATTATTTAATGGGTTGCTATATTTGTGCAATTGCTTTTGAGAATAGTTTTGAAGTGAAATAAAATATTTTTATTATAGTATGATTTTAGATAGAATCATAAAATGACTGCTAGAAATAAAAGACACAGACATGAGATGAACTTTAGATAGTTTTACTAAGAAAAATATCCATTATATGTATACAATTAGTTGAAAGCAATCAACAGTATTTGAAATTGAATGGAAGTAAATCTGTTTTATTAAAGTCAATCATAATAATATGAGTAATACAATTAATTAATTAATTCAGCTTTGATAAATGTATCATCTCAAATTTTAAATATTTGCTGCTATAATGGATATGTTAAAATCTTTTTTTACTATTTTCAATGATTAAAAAAAGGGGTGGGAGGGAGGTAATGGGTTTATTGCTCAGGAGTTCATAAAACGTTCAAATGCCAGAACTGTTAGTGTCAGAATTGATCCTGAGTCAGATGTTGGGCCAAACTATGCAAGACATGATTTAAATAATCATCTAAGCAGAAATGGTGCAGATTTAAGATTGGTTCAATTTTAAAGCAGGAAATAGTCATGAAAGAATCTTTTTTTAAAATATTAAGCATTTAAATATTTCACTATGATAACCTAAGTCAAAAACAACTGACATGTTTTTGCATTTTATTTTAATAAAAATTTCATTATCTGAATACATTGGTACTTGTATCTATTGCATGTATTTTAAAATTCAATTACGGAAGTGTAGCTAATAATTTCATCTTTGGAAAAAATAATAATCCAGTTAGTCATAAAAATGTTTTTTGTATATGTATAAACTTATTGTCATCTTTGACAACTATAGATCTAATTTTAGTTTTTTAAAACTATTGCATAGTGCTTATACCAATTACAATTGTATAGGAAAAGTTAACCAATACATATATAGAATTATATAGATCATTACAACTGGGCAAATGATGCCCTCTTTATTTCATGAATCTTTACAATAAATACTGAGAATAGTTTAGCATCAATGATATAAATTGATTAATAACTGATAGTTATGGACCTGATTAATGTGATGGCGTAGATCTGTTAAATGAATACATACTTCTCAAAACATATATTGATCATGGGCTTTAGATTTTAACTTATTTGATACTATCAATTTATGCACAGCTAAAAAGAGATGATCAATTTAATAAAATATTGGTTAAAAATTATGATAACACATATTGACATCATCAAAGAATATATGTATTTTAAAAATAATGCATTTGTAAAACTATTCGGTATTTATAACTGAAGTTTCTATAATAAAAAAATTATTTATACAATATTTTGATGAATTAAGCCATTGAAATATCACATGATCACTAGGCTGTTTACTATTAACAGTCTGTGTAAGCATATGAAATAGAGATCATGTGATGGTTTGACGGTTTTATACCTATCTTGTCTATAGGATAATGGCAACTGGGATTTTTGAAAAACCAAAGACACCAAAATATATAAATGATAAATTGCTTTCACATCTACATGACAATACAAGAAAATGAGCTTGAATTGAAAGCATTATTGTGTTTTCATCTTGATCTCCTAGCTTTATAGTTAACCAAATAGGTAAAAGATGGCTGCTGGTGGGTTTGCATTAGATCCTAGATCTGGATGCAGGGTTCTCAAATCCAAAGGCTTGCACTTGGTGGCACTACTATATGGAGAAATTTACTATGGTTATTTTGGTGGATTATAATTCATTGAAGACAATTATAAAGTCATAATGGGATAGTAATCAATTTAGAATTTGATAACACAATCTGGAATTTTTATATGTATTACTTCACTCATGACCTGATTTTGTATTAAGTATACTTAATAAATGACATAATAATTTAAATATTAAAAGATTTAAGGGATTTTTATATATACTGGTACCAATCATGGGCCTGAATGCCTAAATTGAATAAATTGTTTACATTTTTTTTTATAAAAATACAAGCTTAATAAAATTCTCCAATAATATTTAAGGATTTATTCTCTAATCTGTTCACTGAGGTATTTTTCAAAAAATTAAGCCTCTGATCATTGATAAGATCATAACTGACACAATGAAATTCTGAAAATGCAAGAGGTCAAACAATGAAATAAAAATACAAATTATTACATGTCATCATAATTAAGCTAATTTTTTCAAAGAACTGTCATTGAAAATTTTTATTAGCCTTTCACAATTCTTTAAAGTATTCTGAAGTTTTATTTACTGTTTACAAAAAATAGTTTGTATTAAAGGGAGTGGATTGGACACATAAAGAATTAATTAAGGTCCTTGCTTCCTTATATTTTGTCATGCTATAGTCTCTTGGAGATTTGATAAATTGATCCTATAGATCAAATGTGTAATGTAGAAGTTACCTAAAACCTAATTACTGTCTTTTCTTTTTCACAATAATCCACATAAAATAATATTAGATGTGTGGATGTTAGAATATCACACACACACAAAACAAAGTTAAAAGTGAATAAACCTAAACATTCAGATTGCTGAATGCTGAATGTTTACTATAATAAATAGATTTGAACTTAGAATTTTCAGTCTATATTCATCCTCCTTTCAATCTCAAACAACCTATAATCTGATCACACACATGTGAAAAAGATAGATGATCTCCATTATGGGTATTTTAAAGCCGCACTTATAAGTTGAGCACTATTTGGGTGAGAGATTATGATTTGGCACAACTGATGAATGCTGATTCTCTGTTAAATATGTATATTGGTCATATTTATCTTTTTCACATATGTATGATTATGAGTTTTGGTTGTTTGAGATGAAGTGGCGGATGAAAGTAGACTGAAAATCCTAGGTTCAAATCTTCCTATTTAAAAATGAATGGATTTCAAAACAATTTCTGAATGTTATATTTTTTATATTTTGATATCAAATTGCTCCATTTATTAAAACTCTATACACACAGTCAATTGATTGTTTATATAGAAAATGGAGCAGCTTGGATAATATTATAAAATCTTTTTTCCCTCAAATAATATTACTAATATATTTTTAGAAGTATTTGTACTCTTCTATTGTGAAATAAAAAAATTGTTGTCTATAAGCTAAAATTTTCTGTTGATCATAGATAAATAAATAGTTGCATATTGCTGAAAAATTACTGAGTTGATTATGCCACCATATTGTAGACTGAACACAACTGTTCTCTTTATTTGATTAAACTGAGATTCTTTTATTTTACTCAGCTAAGAATCCACCTTTAAATTCTTTAACAGTAAGTATACTTCTATGTATAATGAGTGTTCATGGTTAACTGGTTCTGCTTCCACCTGCCATATTTACACTCAGTGGTTTGAAATCTCTGCCAAGTATAGTGCTTTTCAAGAAGTTCAGGATTTTTCTCCAAGTAGTTAGCTCACAAATAACCTATCTAATCTTCCCAACACTGATCTAAATGGCTAACTAGTTACTCTTAGCTAGATATAATTCGGATATGAAGATAATCTTCATTGACACAAGTATCATACCAAAATTACGGTTTGACACAACTAGTAAAACATTTCTAAATTATTATATCTTAGCTATATGGTACATGAAGGATAGTATTCCAGCCAAATATTCATCATACAAATATTGACTGATCTGTGGGGTGCTGCTTTCTTCATTGATTTTCTATCAGGGAAGGTTGTAGAGTCTTTTTATGTAGTGAACTTTTATCTTTATACATATAAGATAATCTAAACCTACTCATGCTTTCACAAGTAATTACAGATATATTGCTAAGTTTTTTGTTTTGTTTTTTAAAATTATTTTCATTAATGACTTCACAAATTTATCTTCAGAATAAAACAAAAAGTGCTTTCTTCTAAATCTTTATTTGAATTCTTCTAACAATAAATTGGTGCAAATTAATTATTTTTTATCATTTGGCATAAGGTTATATACTTTAATATAATGATCACTTTAACATGAGTAAAATAACAGATCTGAGAGAATTTCTGGAGTACTCAAACATTTTGCCAAACCATTTATAATTTTATCTTTTTATGTAATATAAAATCTAATGCACAACTAAAAGTTTATATTGATTTATGTGAAAAACAAATAATATTACTTTTTGTAGACAATTTCTATGTTAACCATTTGATCCATAAGACCAGTTCATGTTGTGAGACTACAATATGATAAAATTTATAAAACAATTTTAATTTCTTCGGAATTATTGATCTATCACTTTCAATGCAAATTGCCATATGTAAACAATAAATAAAAACCGTCAATATTTCAAAGAATTGTAATCTAAGAGATTATAAAAGACCCAGAAAGTGACCACATGTGAGGTGGGCAAATGAAATAAGTAAGTGTGCAGGGGTGATGTAGAGATGAGAGACTAGAGATTGGAGAAGGTGGATTGAACTTGGAGAGACTTCATCCGGCAGTGGATTGATAATGGTTGGTGATGATGATGAATAACAATAAAAAAGTTTTAATAGTATATGTGCTCTAATAAAGAACAAACTGAAATGTAAAAATAAACTCTTCCTTGATAGTGCAAAATGAGCAGAAGAAACTTTATAATCAGTTAAATTTTCAATAATATTTTTCAAATTTGGAAGCTTTGTGGAAATCATTTTTAATAAGTGCAATTTCCAAAGGCCTAACTTAGTTTTAAATGAAACTTGTTAAAAACTTGTCATTTGGGAATATGATGATTTTTTTCTTTGCAACCTCAAATTTAATTCATTAAATTTTCCTGTTAAATCAATAAGAAATTCAAAATTAACTAATCACATTTTATTTTCAAAGTATAAGCATTATTTATTCCTGGACATTAGAATACTTTTATTTGAGGTAAAAATTTATCAATCTCTTTAATACTTTTCCTTTATAAAACCACTTCATTTTGAGATAAAAGATTCTCCAATTTCACATTTTGTTTTTGCAAAACTAATTTGAATACTTGCTGTTGCATTGATGCATCGTGGGTTGTATGATAAGTGTTATGTTTTTACATAACATTTCATGGTGAATAACACAATGATTTAATGCAAATTTTGGAACTGAACACTTTTATTTCCATATCAGGGCAAATTCATGTTGTTCCCTTTTATTACTGAAACATTACCAATTACAATTGCTGTTAACTTTTTCTAACAATAAATTATTTTTTACCACGTTTTTTAAAGATTAAAAAAATATATATAAACAAAGAGCTTTGCTAATTGCTCAACAAGCTTTGTGATAAATGCTAACCAAGAGAAAGCATTTAAAATATCTATCAGAAACCTCACCCAATCCTCTGACCAATGGTTTCATGCTTTGGCACTCCTCAAAGAGTTTATTTTTTATTAAAAATATATATATAGCTCACTGTTTATCTTTATAAAGATAAAATTTTGAATAATTCTATCTTTGTAAAAAAAATTGTTGAAAACAATCTTTTCAATAATAAGCAATTGGGGAATCTCTAGTATATCCCATCGCAAAAAAAAAAAAAATGCATTTTTCCATTTCTTTTTTAATCTGATTCAATCTAAGTGGTGATAAAATCGATTCTTCAGTTATCAAAAAATAAATAAGAATCCATAACATGGCTTCTTTTACTAAATCAGCATACTCAAAAAGTTCCTCTTTTCTAACAAATGATCACTTTTAAAAGAGTCAATCATTGATTTTTAAAAATTGACCTGATAAAAATACTTTGCTGTTTATTCTTTTTTCCTCTCCTAATTACAGAGGTTATAGGAAAGTGTGTATTAAAGTTTTTATAAATTTAATATTGAAACATCTCTTCACATTACCTTTATTAGAAACTGCCATACATTCCATAATAAGGAAACATACTTTTTTTTACGAATAAAATCAAATAATTCTTCACTCTCTATATTAGTTGAATATTTTTAGATACATTATCCATTAAAGAATTTAATAAGAACAAAATATATAAAAACTATTAAAACAAAGACAAAAATGTTTGATTATTACTAAACCCATAACTTCAGATATGGTAATGGGTTGAAATTAATAATAAAATGTTTAAATATTATTCAATACAATGCAATATAAAATGGCCTTTCCTTAAAAGAAATTAATATTCAACTTTAGGCAGTATTGCCAGACCTAAAATTATTTTATAAAGTTAAAAATACTTGTGAGCAACATGTTATTAATTTTTTGTAAAGATATTTAGCTAAGATATTGGGCTAATGACTGAAATTTCTTTCATGACTTCAAGAGTCTTGATGGGAATGTAGAACTACAAATAGGCTACAGTTATGCAAAGCCCTGCCATTAAAACAGCTACTGTACATTGTTACTATATATATTGGCCATTTTTTGTGTATTAACACTTGAACCATTTAATAGGTTTTTACCTTTTTATATTATAATTTTTTTATTACCAAGGTACATTGCCCATATAGTTTAACTGGACAAGTAACTATTATAACATTGTGGGTTTTAAAGTTCTTATGGTTCTAAATATGAAATCATTAATTCTTGTGATAGGAGATCTATTAATTTATTTATTCTTTTAATAAGTACTCTTAATATTGAAATACTATTATAATTATGAATGCCCCATTTAATATGGTGAACTGAAAAAAAAATTAAATGAGAAATTTGGGTATGATTGATGAGCATAGATTATCTGGAACAAATTAGCTAATTTTGTGCCTGAAGAAACATTCATAGTTACTTTATTTGCAAATATATAACATCTTCCCATGAAAATACATTGGAAGAATTCAGAAAGTCAACATGTTTAATGAGGCAACAATAGCAATAAAGTAAGTAATAGTGTGAAAGGCATTGAAAATTATTGATATTTATACTTTGTTGTGTATTAATTTATTTTATTGCATATTTAGATGTTTCATATATTAATGAAGTTAGATATAAAGTGAGTGTTATATGTCTCTGTTTTGTTTAATATTTAGCTGTACTAAAATGATTGATTTATAGACTATTATTAATATAAAACAAATAATTGCTATATTTACATTGCATTATTAAGAACATCATATAAATGACAGAACAAGAATAATTGCAAAGGTCTTTTAGATTTGGAAAGATTGTACTTTGAATAGAGCTATAAAATTTTCATAAGACAAATGTCAAAACCTTGCTGAAAAATATCTTTGACATTTGTCTTATACAAAATTTATAGCTCAATTAAAAATACAATATTTCTAACTCTAAAACAAATATATAAGCACTGTCATTCGGTTATGTACATAGTGATCTCATAAAAAAGTTTTATTATTTGTAAAACTAAAATCAAGATTGTTACAAAGATCTGCAAATATTGGCATATTGTATATTATATAATCTTATTAAATATTTAATAACCACATATTATTCCTGGCTTATTAACCATATATATATAATTGTAGTAATATAATAATCAATAAATTTTACTAGCATAGGATTTAGATTGTAATTATATAAAAAAATGATCGTCCCTTATCATTTGCGCCATTAAACAGTGAGATTAAACCTGTAAGGATACTCTCGCGAGAGTATCCTTGCCGTTTTAACGTCACTGTAATGGCACTATTGGGCAAGTGTATCCTTGCAGTTTTAAAGTCACTGTCTAACGGCACTGAGAAGAGATTATTACTGTGACCGGAGAGAGAGAGTATTCTTGCAGTTTTAATATCACTATTTAATGGCGCGAGTGAAAAGGGATGGTTACCTTTTATATAATTATATATGTATTAACACATTTTTTAATAATAAACATAGAATATTTTGAATTTTAGAATCTGAGTTGCACATAACAAGTATTACCATTAACAGTTCATAAATCGTTCTTATTTCTAATTTTTAATCTTTCATTTATTTTTACTCTTTACTTAAAAAACTACGGAGTTAAATTTCCTTGTGTATTAAAAAGAAACTATGCTAAAAATTTCAGTAGAAAAAGTGTTAATATTCAAAAACTATAAAATAAATGATAGTTGGCAATTTAACCTTGATTTTAAAGCATATTTCTTGTTGCGGTAAATTTATTTAATGTTAAATTTTGCTTTTTAAATATATTTTTAATTTGCAGCACACAGAAAGCAAATCATAAAAATAGAAAATCTACATTTTAAATAAATCAAAGAATTATTATTATTTAAAAAAAGATAAGATTTTTGAAAGAAATACATAAATATTAATTTTTAAAAAACAAAGAGCATAAAAAAAAATGTTTAAAAATGTGAAAATTTATTTTTGTATTTCTTAACCATGTGTTCATTTATACAAATAAATGTGGCATTGTGTTGAATATTACACATATAAATACTTTTTTGCTAAAAATAACTTTTATAAATGTAATTATATATTTTTTAATAAATTACCCTACTCCTTTTTTCTTGTTACAATACACCTTTTTCAATTTTCTTTTACATAAAATCTAAATTCTTACTCTTTTTTTTTTCATTAAAAAAACTTTATTGATAAGAAACAACTCTATATAAAAATTGTCGTATTTATAGTAGAATAAGTTTATGCTACATAGAAAAAAAGTAAAATGATATTGCAACCATAGCAGTTCTGGTAACCCTATAAATTGTTTAATTGCAATAAAGTGTAATCCAAAGATGAAGAGGGACAAGTTCTATTATTAAATAATATAAATAACTAAACTGAAGAATAATCCAGATATTTGTTTTTCAAGAGTGAAATCTGATGGAAAGTGTTAGTGGAAATAAAGGTTTAAGCTTTGAAAAAGCACAACTGAGATAGATTGTTTTTCATTTTTATATTTTTATGAAAAACAATCTATCTCCGTTGTGCTTTTTCATAGCTTGATTGACAAGTTTATAAAATTCTCTATTATAACTTTTAATTTGTGGATGAGCATATTTTCCTAGAAATAAATTCTGAGAACAAAAAAATTGTAATAGGTAATGAAAGAATATATTTATTTTAACAATTGTGTAAAAAAATAGAAGTATATTTAAATGAAACAGCAAAAATTCTCAAATGGGTATTACAGAAGAGAAGTGAAGAAAATGTTACATATGAATTTTACTACTTTTTGAAAAGTTAATGTTTTAATAATTTTCATCATTGTTTCATATTCCAGTTAAGGATAGTTAATTATCCATTTACCAACTAATACTGAATGGTTAATTAGATTGTCTATCACCAATTATTTGGAAAGTAAATCCTAAGTCTCTTTAGAACTGGAAAAAAAATTCCAGGTTATGTTTAAATGCCATGTTTTAAAAAATGTTAGGCAGATGTGTTACTAATGCCACAAAGTCCTTGCAAATATATTTATATAAATATTCCATTGAACATATAAATACAAAAATATTTCTGTCTGTCCATTTAAATACACATAAAAACTTCATTACTAAGAATAATAATTATAGAGTGTTTAAAAATGAATAAATTTCTTAATTTCTTTTTTTGACATGGAGTATAAAATATTTTTATAAAATGTGCAAATATTTAAATTCATATTGGTGCATTTTCTTTTTTAAATTTTAATTTTTAAGGCACTTTTAGGAAACTGTTTTAAATAACATTGAGTTTTAGTAGAGACTATAACATGTATTAACTCTTCATCAACAATTATTTAGTTTGTTTTCCAAAATCATATAATAATTATACACCAACATGCATATATTGAAAAAAATGAAGTGGAAGGTAAAGTAAGTTTAAGGGTTTTTTTTTTCATATGTCAAATGCATTGACTGGGAAGCAAACCCAGACCAGCTGCTTGGAAGGTAGCTATGCTAACCACTTATCTCTGAAAAATTATTTTAAAAAAATTGCAATCAAAATTCTAGTCAAATCTGAATAATTGATTCCCTTAGTCTCATTATTAGAAATATTGATGATAAAAATGCTAAATATATGAAGACTCAAATTTAAACATATAGATTTCTACAAATTCTAATCATATTCTACTTTTTTAGTATTCATTCTAATTTTATATTTTAGTTACAGAAGCATGCTCATTGTTACTATCTTTATATTTACAACCTTTCATTTCTAAAAATACGGATAATAGTATTTTAACAAGGAGATTTCCATATCTACTAAATATCTCAATAAATTCATGATTTTATTCTTAATTCATTTCTATATAATATTTTTAAGTTCTTCAGAGTTTTACTCAGCATTAAGCATAGTCTTCTAAGTATGTAATACATTGCAATACAATATTGTATTTTTCTTAAACTTCTAAAATGGCTGATGATTTCAACTATCATACAGTTTTTCTCAGAGCAGTAATTATTCAATACATATAAGTATCATTATCCACAACAAAAATCAGATATGTAATAAACTGTGACACTTTTTAAAATATAAATGAAAAATTTTATTTATAAAAAATTTAATTTAATTTGAATCTGATTTTTATATTAATGTTATACACCAGTACATGTGCCTAAACACTCGTTTTAATTAAATTTACTTTTAAGTTTAGCTAACTTTAAAAACTTCATATACTATTTTTATAGCTTTTATATTATTATATATAAACTAAATATTACACAACTTACTTTGTTTGGACTTACATATGCTTTTAGAAGTTTTTTGCCATTCTACTATAGAACCAAAGCTTTAATAAAATGGATACTATATTGTTAGAGTTATTATATTTTTCTATTCTAGACTGTTGTGAGACTCAGTAATCATGATGATAGTACTATTTAGATCACAGACTACTTTCTGGCTTAATATCTTCATCAGTGAGAAGTCTGAATGAAATGCTTGAAATAATACACTTTTAGCATAGCATCTTAGCCACTTCTAACTTCTTTATATTATATCAGCAATAGCCTAAAATTTAATAATCCTAAATTTTGAATCTAAGACATGTAGCAAATCTAGGCCAATATTTATCAATTTTATTGACCTCAATTTTATGCTAACTGTAAGCACCGTTCATTATCTGTCTGGTATGATTTATGCATCACACAATATTCTCAACTTATAACGAACATGCATTTAGGAACATTACTCCTTCTTCCCAAAGGATAAAAGTCAAAAACTAGTTTAAAGGTATAAAAGCACTAGTATTTACTTTTTATTCATTACTCAAGCTTACAATAGATGTCTCTGCAATAGAATGAAGAGAACTGTTCTTGGAAGGATATGTTAAACATAAGCTGAGAATAATTATCTTAACCAAAAGATAAAAAGAGTATCATTAGCATAAAATTGAGATTCAAATGTATAACTATTGGTCCTGTGTTCAAAATCTTTTTTTTCTAGTTATTATCTCGATAGTATAAAAAAGTTAAAAGTAATTGTATGAGCACATTAGTTTCAATAGAAGATCTCAAATCCAAACTACTAAAAAAACATAAGCAAGAAAATAATATTATTAATAATATTGCAATGATTGTTCTAATTTATAAAGAAATGATACAAAAGAAGAGTAAAGAGAATTCCTCATAAAAACATATATCTTTACAGTTTCATAGTCAAATAAATTGTACACATTGGTATAGAAGCTCTGACTTAGTTGTTTTACTTCAAATGGTCTCAACTACCATATTTAGATAATCTTAGTGAAAAACAACATATCTCATACATCAATCTTATCTATAATAAAATAACAGTGTTAACAAAATAAGTTAATTTTATCAATCATCTAATCTCAATTAACTACATTAATTAGATGGTTTCAGTAAAATAGAAACCTTTGTGCAGTATATAATCAAAACCTTATAACTATCAATAAAACAAATTAAAATGAAACTTATGTTAATAAAACCTAGAATAATTATTTTCACTTAAAATGTGACAAAGTAAATTTATTTTAAGATGAATAATTTAAAACAATAGCCTTAATTAAATATTAGTAATGTTATGTAAATATTAGTTTTTAGTAATGTATTTTATATAATTTATTAATTATATTTATATTCTGTTTATAATAATTTCATGTAATTTAAGTGAGTATTATGAATATATTGTATACTGTATAAAATGTTTGCTTATTGATAAAATATAGTAGTTTCTGTTCGGGTCATTGTTTTATTATTAGAGTTAAATAAAATCTTTATTTCTAAAAGTTTTTTTAATGTGAAGAGAGATGAAAATTACTTGAAACATTGTGTTCTATATTAATCTTGAATTATTATTAACACTGAATGTATTTGGGAAAGTGTACATAAAGCTTATTGTTTTAAAAATACATTTAACAATTGAAATAGATAATGAAAATGGTCCAGTATATAACTATAAGTAAAATGCAATCCTCATAAACGTCAAACATTACGTATTTAGTATACACTTACTAAAAAAAATTATCTGTAAAACTATAGCTTGTTACAATATCATCTTGATTTCATTATTCACAAATCTAAAAATCCTCAGTTTAATTCTTATGCTAGTAATGTCACCTGACAATCACTTTTACCTGAAAAACAGAGGAGAATAATACCATCAAAAACATTGTTACATAAGAACTTATGTGTATTATTAAAAGTTAAATTTATTTGGAAAAATATAAATGAAGTTTAAATTTTTCTAAAGGTGTTTAATAATTAAACTAGATTATGGATCAACATAACTATAAGTAAAACATCATTGTCACTGACTTTCAGATAAGCACAAAGTTATATATAATTTGTATGTATCCCCATCATTTAAGTGATTCTAATTACAAATTATTGATGTGTTTTATTAATAGTTTTAACAAGGCTGTAAACCTTAGTAATGAGCATCTGAAAAAATCGTCACTAGGGACGCTCATTGCTAAGGTTTACAGCCTTGTTAAAACTATTACTGAAATAATAGTGAGCGTTTAATAAAATTTATAATTACAACTTTAAATGATGTGTTTTATGTAATTATATATATTTTCTATTCAAAAATTGATATTAACAAAAAACTATCATGTAATATGTAATGGATTATAATAGAGGATTCTTGATTATTTCATTTGGTGGTACTTAAAAATCAACAAAACAAAAAGACTGATTGTGAGATGTATAAAGATTCTGATACAAAGCTAAACATGTGACCATTCTAATAAGTACTAATCTTGAAAAGTGGGATTTTTTTATATAACCTTATTCTAGGTTTTGTATATGCTGATTTATATGTCTGATAAGTAGCAATATTTTGTAACATTTAGCACTGTAGTAGAATGAGAGATTCAACAGCTAAAGTATGCAAATTAAAATACATCCTATCAGTTCTAGTGCTTGATTATCACATAATCTCCAGAACAATTAACTATTAAATATTTAATAGCAAATATTCTACAGATTGCTTTTAGCCTATTATGTTTATTAACATCTGGCAAATAAAACTTAGTCTGAAACAGTCTATTTTAGGATTATCCCCATGATATTATGTCAGAATATCAGCAGCATTGATCATCAAATGCTATACAATTTGTACTTTCATTGTAGAAATATATATTATTGTAAACTCATCCAAAACATATGTTTAAATTATTAGTCTTAAAACAAGGAAATTGACTTAAACAATTGCTACGCTCCCATGTTGTCAAACTTTAAAATATATAAACCTTATTTTGATTAAAGATCATAAATATGAAATAGTCTCTTTTTTTCCTCAAGAAAAGATTTTCTGAACATTAAAATTGTAAAGTGACAATGATAGATTGAGAGAATGGTACATATATTTTTTAGAAAATCTATTTTTCATAGAACATAAAATATAAGCAATTTTTTTTATTTAACTTAGTTCTTAAGGCATATGTTGATTAATGACTAATGTTTAATCTTTCTGCTAGCCACATTAAGTTGGTACACCTCTTTAGTAAAGTTGTTTCTTAAGGCAAAAACTGAATATGAAAGCCTTATCAATCTAAAAGACTTCATAGAATATACTAAAGCTTTTATAACACATTTAAGCCTTCTTTTTTAAGGCATATCAAAAGGATATGGAGAAAGCCCTGTTTTCATATATTTCATTTACAAGCAAGATAAAAGACTGGTATTAAGCACTAATCAATATATTTTCTTTTTTGATACAGTGATATTTGTCACAAATTACTACATTGTTTTGGTTTTAAATCAAAACTATATAAATAGAGTATATGCATTAATTTATTTACATTATCTACATAAATAATTAGAATATATTTGTTATAGCTATTTATTACATTTATTTTACAACATACGCATTAAAAAGTTTATTGCTTTAGAGTTCACAATAAGTTTGAGCATTGGAAGAGATAGAACTGGGTCATAAGTCATGAACTTTGAACTTCAGAATCTATCAATAACCATGGAAGGCATTATTTATAAAATCACAAAGAAATATATACAATGTTCAGCAATGAAAATACAATGTATATAACAAATAGTGCAAAAATAAATATTTAAATATATACTTATTTGCATATATACAATGAATATAATTATATAAAAAATTGGTAATTTCAAATAGTAAAACATCTATATATTTCATAATATTCATATTCTATTAAAGCACACTTTTAATATACTGAATATTCATGCTGTAAAATATATTGATACCAATATTTGATTTTGTGATCTCATATAACCTTAAGGATTATAATGAACATAATAATAAAATAAATAAATAAAAACAATATATATTTATATATATTAATATACAATCATAGTCAAGGTAAAGTAGAATATGTATAAAAACATGAATCAACCACTTATATATTGTTCTAGGTTCCTAAGTTTAATGAAAAAATAAACATAGCTATAATTAAGAGCAGAGCTTGAAGTACTAAGTTTATTTATTGTTTACATTTACAAAGTAAATTTTCATGTCATTTAAGGGTCAAAACTTATTTGTTCGTTATTTTTCATTCCTTTCTTGTTAAGCAAAACTGTTCTTTTAGGCATGGCAACTACATGGGAAATTTCAGACATTTAAAGTATCAGATAAATGCATGAGTTCTATTTATATAGCTATATATTGTAACAGGATGGAAATCCAGGGGTTGATAACAATTTAATACATGAGATAAAATATTTCAGTTAATGAAATTTATAAAAAAGTTAATATTTAAGATAAAATTACAATATTTAAGTAAGAAAAATATATAAACAATTTTATATATTAAAGAAGAGCATGAGATCAGAACTCTCAGAGATCAGTCAGTTACTCCTTAGAGCAACTATGATTAACTATACATCAACCAGCTTTATCAATAAGTATAAGTAATATTCAAAGAAACCATTCACATAATGAATGATCCATAATCAAAATAAATCAATAGGCAATCTGGTAACTGGATTGGAAATGGGTCTCCTGTAGACCAGCTTAACTATTGAGCCTTTGCCATCTTGGGCAATTATTTAAGTATAACTTTGGATGCACCACTTAAGTGCTAATCCATCAGAATATATAATCATAAAAATAATAATGCTGGGACATTAAAACATGCTGATCATTATCAATGCTTTGACTATTTAGTGCCATTAATGCACTGACCCACTATAAACTTCATTTCTAAGACTAAATTAAATAAAATGTAGTGCATGGCCTTTGAAAAGTATAGTCATCATACCAAGCCAGGACAATGTCATACTGGCTACCCCTCAAGTACTAAACACATCCCCACTTATATAACAGACATTATATATGAATCCAGCTCAGAACACAAACTCTATAACTGTTATGGTGACCAAGAGATAATGATGCAATACAATTTTAACAATTGTATTCAAATTTATTAATAACAAAAATTATATTAAGGTCTTTACAATATGGTTCTACAATTAGAAATCTTCTGATTTTGATTAATATACAATAAAAAAATCACATTTGTAATTTGCAAAATTACTAGACACAATTCAAGTTATTACATTATAATTTACATTATTAATATATAAAGTTTAAGTTACTATATGGTCATTTACATATATGTGATTTACAAAATTCAAGTTATTACATTGATTTACATATATGTTCCATTTGGTTTACCTAAAACCCAGTCATCACACATCAGTGCAATATAGTAATTGATTAATTATATAAATGAAATTCATTTTCTATCATATTTCAATAACATACTTAACATACATGTGTGTTTATTGAATTGCAGACAAATGTGGAAGTTTATATCATATGTTTTATTTTTATTAAAATAAAATTGCTAAAAATATTTTTTATACAAATGCATGCATATAATATGTATAAATAAAATTATAGATGATATAAATTAATTATAAACACTTTCATAAAAAGTTTTCTTTTTTATAAAAAAATAAAAGTCATTTTTTTTCTTTTTCAGGTAATTGTTTTGATTAATTAATTATTGACAGGATTTTAAATTCAAAACATCTTTTCTTTTTTTTATGAAAGATTTTTGAAATCTGTTATTTCTTTTAAAACATAATAATTCTTTATGTATATAGCTATGGTCATCATAAGTCACTTCTCTAAAAGATTTTAAAATATCTTTTAAATGTTAATTCTGACTCTTAGATTTTTTTTAGTCCAAGAAAAGTTATTTATTTGCGTTACTCTTTTTTAAAATATATAGAGTTTAATTAAACAATTTAAGATAATACTGTTTTATATTATACATCTCACCTTTTATAACGTCATTTTTGAATGAATTATTTAAAAAAATTATTTACAATTTAATTCATGTTATATATAATGCTACTCATCGTTATATATAAGTTTATCTGTGCTTCTCTCTGCATATAGATGAAATAGCATATATATACCAATTCTTCATGTTTTCTCTCAGTAAGCTTGTTTTTCTCCATCAGAAAAGTATAATCCAGGCTTGTTGTCATCATCAAGAAAAATTATAATTCAGGTAATTTGTTGGCATGCCATGATCTTTCTTCTGTTTAAGGCTTGATGAGCTTTAGGCCAAAAAACTGTCTTTTAGAACATATTTGTAAAGGTTAATTGATCCATTTTAAATTGACCCAGTCTTCAAGTGAATCAAAACTCCAATATGTAGAACTAGTAGACTGTTCACTGTTGTATCTACTGGCTTGACTTATAACTGTCCAAACAGCAAATTCTGCTAATCAACTGCTTCATAAAAATATTAAGACAAGAACTATCTTCAAAAAAATTACTATCCAAATTGCCCTGATATTTTTATCCTCTGAGATGATGAAAACACCTTAATTGAAAACAGTTTTTTTCTGTCTAATCTTTATCTTGATTAAAACCAATTGTAATCTTTTCAAATCACTACTTTGAAATTTTACAAAAGGTGTGATCTACATGTTTTTATTCTCTTCAAATCACTTTTAATTAAAAGCTACTTTTTGGAATTTTTAATCTACAAAGATTTTTAAAAAATAGATGAAGAAATATATACAAGCATTAATAAAAAAACATTTTTTTAAATTCAAAATAATAATAATAATAATAATAACAACAACAACAACAATAATAATAATAATAACAACAACAACAACAATAATAATAATAATAACAACAACAACAACAAAATAATAATAATAATAATAATAATAATAATAATAATAATAATAATAATAATAATAATAATAATAATAATAATAATAATAATAATAATAATAATAATAATAATAATAATAATAATAATAATAATAATAATAATAATAATAATAATAATAATAATAATAATATTTATTCAGACCTTTTTTAAATGTCTTAATTTATAATAAAATTCTGTTTTAAATTCAGATTATTTAACCCTTTATTATTTTTATTCCAGGAAATGTAGAAAAATATCTACAAAATTTTATGTCTACCTTTATTTCTATTTTTCATTTACTTTATATATATATGCACACATAACTAAGTTGCTGTGTGCCATGTAACCCAACTGGTTATAATATATATTTACTTTTTAAAAAAATCTATTTTAGGATTCAGGTGGGCAGACTTCTGTTGGTAAAATATGTGTGGACAATCTCTCTTGCAGAGGCAACAAACACTATCACCAGAGGATTAGTTGATTGGGAAGGATATTCTTTAGACAACTGTTATTCCAATGTCCATTCTGTTACCTCTTTCAACAGAGTTTCAAAATAAAGTTCTAGCGATTGACTCTTGATATCACATTTCTACCAATATTTATATAATTTTTTTAGAAACATCTTGTCAAATATTAGCCAAAGATTTACAAAAGAATTTCCCAATTAAAATTTAGCTTTAATTTATTGCCATATGAAGAAATGCTTCAGAACTCATTTAATTGAATTGTTATAGCATTCAATAAAAAAATGTGAACTATTGTAAGTCTTCATATTATTTTTAATTAATTATATTGTTTTAATTAGTAATTTCAATCTATTCTTAGTGGCATAGATTGATTTTTCTCTTTACTATAAAGAAAAATGTTTATCTGCAAGGATAAAAAAAAAATTCTTACTTAAATTTTAATATCATCAAAACTCGGATAAATCTGATAAATGTTAATTGAGCATTGATTAAAATAATTTTAGCTACAGAGATTACAAAAAACGAAATATGGTAATGTTGAGTTACATCATTGATATGACTGTAAAATTATTATAAGTAGTGTCAATGTCAGCTGTAAAAAGATTATACATATAAAAAAATTCTTCTTTATTCTCACGCACTGTTCAAAGAATCTGTCTATTTTATATCTTTTTAATATTGTATCTGTCAATTATAAATATTTATATGTATTAACAAACAAAACTGTACCCTTGCCAGCATGCACAGTCTATTGTTGTGAATATAAATATATACATAATAACAGGACAGGTTGCTTAGCAACATGCATGAACAAGTTTATTGAGTTCACTGAATTTCATTTCAGAATTGAAGACTATAAAAATACTCAGATTATTTTTCACTGAGTCATTAGAAGGGATCTAATTTTATTTTACTTATGAAAGACAATTGTCAATTATATTCCTCATTATACTAAGGCTCTAAAGTTATCAGACACATTAACTATTGATAACCAAAGACAAAGCACAAAGTATGCTCATATTAAACCAACTATTTTTATTAAATTTGCTGTAAATATCTGTATATATTTTTTATTTATAATCTGTTCGATGCAATTATATTGAAGTAAGTAAAAATAATAGTACAGATTACATTGCAATTTGTAATTAAATTTTCTGCATTACCAAAAGTTAATTTTTGTTTTTATTTTTAATATAAAGATGTTTTAATGGAAATTATATGCTGGAATATATTTTCTACTACATATTATAATGGAATAGAAATTAGAATATGGGACATAGAAAAATTTTAGTATGCCTCAGAAAATGAGACACTATTTATAATAATATAAATCTAGCCTAAACATTGAATATGATGGCTACTTGTACATGATCATCATCAGCCCTCAGTTGAGTAACCATTTTGTAATGGTATAATAATTTATCTTCCGCCCCATTATCCCTCTATATTGGTTTGGTCAGCATTTGTAATGAAACAAAATTAATTTCCTTATAGATTTTTACACAACCATTTATTACTGACACAAAATTAAATAAAAGAAAATGAAGAAATATCCTTATGGTTTAAATATTATTTATAAAACAGCAAATAATGTACTAATAAATAGTAATTCTGTTATAACCTATAAAAATTATCTAGCTCAGTTGTTAGTTATTATACTATGCAATAACAATACTTTCAATACATATTTATTTAGATTGACTACTGCGCTAAAGTAAAATACTGATGATAAAATATTTTTAAACCTAATTTATTCAGATAGCATTTAAAACAAAAGAAAGTAAACAAGATCATTATCTCAGATATCACTAAATCTATTCACTATCTCAAAATAAACTACAATAAGCAATGAAATCATATGTCATTGTTCTAAACAGTGATATATACCTAAGATATCTATTTAATCTATAGTTTAAGAAACCAAATTCAAATCAATAAATAACTAAGTTTTGATATACTTTACTAATCAAATATTATATATAGTAATATAAATTTACTTTGAAATTTAATGATATTCCCTATCTAAATAAACTAGTTCCTAAATGGTTATGATAACACTTAGAGAATGTTTTATAAATTCACAATATCTCTTATTTTTAAATAAAATAAAATTATTAATCAGTTTTATATTAAGTTTAATAAAATGTTACATAATAATAATAATTTATTTATACTCTACTTTGTATCAATATACAATTATTGCTTAAGTTATATATTAAAATGAAATATTGTACAAGAACACATTATCAGTAAACCAATTAGATAACCTTACATTTCTAATATGCAATCATATTATATCAAATATACAGTAGGTTTCTATTGGATATTTACTGAATTACAATCAACTAATTTTAAATTTTCAGTCAATCAATTATTTAAATGGATTTTATGGACAAACTATATAAAATAATTTATTGGTATGCTTTTTTAAGTCAAAGTTAAACATTAAGATTTAATAGTTAATAAAATTTACGATCCACCTCAAAGAAGTTTAGAGATAATTAAGGCAGATCATTCTGACTAATGACAGCATAAAATCTATCAAGATCTTTATAACTGGACAAAATAATCAAGCTCTTAATAATTAAACATAAACTAATGAAATTATTTATGCAATTGGTGTTACCTCACATAAAGCAAACTTTCAATGCAACATAAAATTTATATATAATTAAGCTTAACAAAAATCATATAATAAAGTATACCTGTATACGACCCTATTTCATTTGCCGATATTGATTTGATCTTAAATCAAGATTCAAGTAACAAAAATTATCTTGTACACTTAAAAAAATTAGACAGATTAGATTTCTATCAACTCTAAATTTATTGACTTATAATAAGAATTAATAATGATAATATGATTATGAAAATAAAAAAAAACAAAAACAAGTGATGTATGCAATTTATTAAAATTGTGCCATTAAAAAATACAAATACTATTTCTTTTTAATATATAATAAAATTGATTGTCCATTACTCTATAAAAATTAATAACAAATAATAAAATATATATGTGAAACTCAAAAGTGTGTTGTATGACAATATATTATATATAAACTAAAGGAGAGACTTCAAATATCTTCCCCAGACTTTAAATGGAATATATATAACAATAAAAAAATGTGATCAAATGAAATTAACTTTTATTTATTCATTAATATACTTTCTTAATAATTAAACCAAAATGAAAATCTATTATATTTAAACTCTTCCATATGAATATTCCCAAGTTAAATTTTAAATAAATAAAAAATATTTGAAAACATTGAGTCATGAATTAATCTATATCATCAGATAAGAGTTTTTTAAAAAAGAATCTCTCCAACTTTTTATTGTGTGAATAGCTTATCATATAATGACATATACATATTATTTGATCCTATACTTTAAAATAGAAATATGAATAAAACATACATTTCTTTTAACAAAAAATCTTCACTCAGATAGAATACTACATAACTGAAAAGTCTCATTCTTCCTTTTTAACCATTGGTCCATGACTCCTTGTTTTCTTGTTTCTGATTTTAATATATACTTCTTAAAATAGAAAAGACAAGTATAAATAATAATAATAATAATAATAATAATAATAATAATAATAATAATAATAATAATAATAATAATAATAATAATAATAATAATAATAATAATAATAATAATAATAATAATAATAATAATAATAATAATAATAATAATAATAATAATAATAATAATAATAATAATAATAATAAGAAGAAGAAGAAGAAGAAGAAGAAGAAGAAGAAGAAGAAGAAGAAGAAGAAGAAGAAGAAGAAGAAATCTTTTGTTCCAATACTTTCCCTTTTCAGTCAATTACATGTCCAATTTATTTTACAGAGTTAGCAACTTATACACTGTTGGTATTCTATTTCATTTGCAATAATATATGGTGAGACACTCTTCCATTGACAGAATTCAGTTATGATCCAAATGAGTAATAAATGCTAGCATTTTTCTAAGTCAGTAAAGTGAAATTTCAATTGCTTAATATCACATAGAAGTTGAATTAATTATTCTTGTGAAATTCATTCAGAAATATGACATCCATATATACATCATGGGGTTTGTTTTACAAATACATAGACAAATTTCCAGATTTTAAGAATTGAATATTTTTAGCTTACTTGCAATACAACAAATTTTGATGTTTTTACATATATATAATACATTTTGCCATTTTCCCTGTAATTTCATCAACAAACTGCCCCAAATTGAATGGAAAGACAGTTAAATTTTTATTCTTCCATTGTTTTAGAAATTAATCACTTTTAAAATAAATTAATAATTTTTAAAAGATGCAAGTAAAAGCATCCATTCTAGATAATGACAAAAGTCATGACTAGAGTTAAAGTGTTCCAGTTCTTTTATAATCCTTCTTTGCTGATATTAAGGTTACTAAGGCAACTGTTCAATTGAACTCAATGAACATTCTTTGGTGTAAGAAAATTGTTTTTACAGTGAATAAAAATGAAGAGTTTTAGAAAATATGTGATACAATTAAAAAAAATTCTGTATTACAATTTCAATATTATTTTTCATTTTCAACCAAAAATAAAAAAAATTATGTGATATTTTCTATACCTTTTAAAGAATATATTTATTTAATATATAACTGAACAATATATTCCAATAAACTAATTAATAAACAAACATATATGAAATATTTTATTTTGTAATAAGCAAGTCATTATTGTGAATGTAATAACAAAATGGACATGTAATAAGTAATAATAATGATTTTATCTTTCAAAAGAAAAATTTATTCACAAACCATAAGAATCATTTTTTAAAAAAGGACATTTACATATCAATCTCAATGGAGTCCAGTTAACAAAATCGGAGGTTATGCTTGTATACATAGAAAAAAACAATTAATTTTATATCAATTACATTAAGACATTAGTTATCACCAGAAATTGAAGACATATAACTTCCCATTCCAGAAATCATAGTTGTGACCCATATACATTAATCTGATCATGTATATCACATATATGATGGTGTTACACATATAAGTTTGTTTAATTTACGAACATGTGATTTTATTTGAGTGATTTATTTTATGAGTCACTTAATTATTTTCTACTGTTTGTTTATTATGCACTTACACATATTTCTCCTAAATTGATCACAACCAATTTATGATTTTATGCTAATATTAATAATGATATTATTTTAAAATATTAGGTTGCCATGGTTATCTAGTTAACATATATACCTCAACACCTCCATCGTCCATAGATCAAGTGAAATGAAATTAAATAAGATAAGATCAATAAACTTCCTTTATATATACTTTTAGATATGGCTCTAATCTGGTCAAGTCTAATGTAGATATATAAATATTTGCGTGATATATTTATTTTTCACGATTCATTAGGTTAAGTATATAAAGAACTAGAAAAACTTATTAATTATGAAAAGTAGTCAGTTAATAAATTGTGATGGTGGTAGTTATAGACTTGTATCTATATCTGTGTTTAATTATTTTAAAATGCTGCAAAAAATAATTTGCAAAAAAAAAAAGTATTTTTATTTTTGAAAAATGTTCTTGAAAGAATTAGCTAACCATTATGATGTTTCTATTAAGACATTTAAAAAGATTAAAGGGATCGTATTCTTGGAATAAATAGCGAGTTCTGATTAAATATATATAGACAGATCCGTGACTTTTTTAAAAATTCTTTTTCTGGTTGTCTTACTAAATAAATAAATATTTGTAAAAAAAATTCTAGCAAAATTAAAAAGAGAGGAGAAAATCATTGTCACTATAATTAATTTATTTTAAAACTCTTTTAGAATCGATTTATTTAAAATGTAAATTTAATCTTATAAAACTACTAAATAAAATTCAGTTTTGATAATAATAAGATTATCCTGCATTTTTAATTTTAAAAAGCTGTATAAAAAAATGTAATTTTTAAATAGAAATGTATGTTGTTGTTTTTTTAATTTAATCTAATATAATATATATATACATTAGTCCTATTTATACATAAAATTATATATTAAGTGAGTATTTACTTATCCTATCATGTTTCAACTCACTACCATTTACGTGTATTAACTGTCATTTACAAGAATAAAAATGTTCTAGTTTAATTTTGAAAGTCTTCCAAATGAAACGAAGGTTTATGTAGCACCAAACAAAAATTATTATGTTGAAGTATGTTAAACTGGCCAGATGACGTTAATTATTAATTAGTACTTGTCAAATATTAAAATTTAATTAAAACAACCATGTTTTTGAGATCACATCACTATTTTTTTGCTTTTATAATCGATGAATTGGTTATCTGACAAACCCACTTCAATCTAGAACTTTTACTCTATAACTAAGAGCTAGATAATTAGTTAACTAACTGGGTTATCTGGAAAAAATTCTTTTCCTAGTTATGAATCTCCCCAAAATTCCAGGTTTTCCAGATCTAGACTCAAACTCAATATCAGAACATGGGAAGCCAATATGGTAACAATTATGCAATAAAAACTTTTTTTAATGATTTATTTCTCAAACTCTTTAATTTAAGTTTCAGAGATATTAGAGCTAAGCCATGATTCATGTACTTTTGCTATAGAATTTGCCATTCTATTATACCAAACCACTTAAGACAGCATTTAGAAATTATCCCACACTTAATTTGTTTTTTTCAAATCAACAGGTTTTATTTACAAATTTTATTTCTATTGAAAATAATCAATAAGAACAATGTTAGGTATGTTTACTTGAGAATATGTACGTTTATATACGTTTTAAAAAAAATCATAACAGGTATTGAATGTACTATACTGATGTCTATTTAAAAATTTGAATTTTTCCTACAGTACAGGCTTTTTCATACTTGAACTTATATATATGTAACATATAGGGTTTGAACTCAGACTTTCACACGACCCTCAACCATGCATGCTATCTTTATACTGCTGATACACTTGATCACATACATGTAAAAAGATAAATGATCACCAATGTAATATTTCATGCTAAACCAGCACTCACAGTTGGTCCAGATTATCATCTTCACACATATGTACAATCAAAGCTCAACTTATATTAAGATAGCCAGTCTTAATACTTTAATGGAAAAGCTTCAAACCACTCCACCCCACAACTCTTCAGCCATCCATTTTATTGAAAATCAAGTGGGCTTTGAGCTTTCCATCATTAGATTTTCACTGAAATGAATGGCTGAAAAGTTGTGGGATGGAGTGGTTTGAGCCTGTCCATTAAAGTATGAAGATTTGCTCTCTTAATATAAGCTGAGCTTTGATTGTATATATGTGTGGAGATAATAATCTGGACCATCTGATGAGTGCTGGATTAGCACGGAATATGGATATTGGTGATTATTTATCTTTTCGACATATATGTGATCAAGAGTATCAGCAGTATGATATAACATGTATGGTTGAGGTTCGTGTGAAAGTCTGAGTTTATGTCTATTTAATGTTTTGATCAACGTCAAGTTCGGCGTTCAATGTTAGACTATTCACTATAGTAGTGATATCTTTGATTACTTCTCGCTAGCTTTTGACACAGCTTCATTACTAATTTTAATGTTTTCTAGAATAATAAAGTACTGACATCTTTTGCCTTTTTAAGATACATTTATATACTAAATATAGTAACATATTTTTGAAAAAATATATCCATTAACAGATTAAAAGTCAATCTGTCATCAATCTTCTGAAACATGTTTGATAACAAATATATATATTCTAACCTCTCCCCTACCCTCACGATCGATCTCTCCAAAATTTATATACTGTTTTATTCCGGGTTCTAGCTCAGTCTAACAAATAAATAAATGAAATATTCAGCATTAATTAAAATGATTACTAGCTCTTATCTTTAAAATACAAATACGGTTATATTTTTTTTAAAATGAATTAACAAATATTTACTATTTTCATGAAACATGGAGTGACGACACGGGGAAAACTACATTGAGATATTATCCACATGATACTATCTCAATGGCATAAGAACACTATACTAAATAACTAACTCATAGTATTCTTACGACTTTCTAAGCTCTTTTCACTACGATTAAAATAATAATCATCTATTATATTCTTCATAATAAGAATGTAGCTCAATTAAATAAAAATGAAGAAAATAAATAAAATAAATAAAATAAAATCATATCTCAGGTTCATAACTTGTATTCTAACTGATTTAAAATTACGGTAGTAAACTATGAAAAGGGAATTTTATGTCATAAATTCACTACGCATTAACTAACAATAATAAATAATAATAATAACAACAATAGTATAATATAATCTTATTACTTCCTAAATGAAATAAATAAATACGTACGTGGTATTATTTCAATAATCTGACAACAGAATACGTGGGGCAACGTTAGCATATAAGTTAATGTAATATTGTGGCAATCGACTTATGACCAATAAATGATATAATTATGATCTTTTAATTTTAACATACAAATAAATTTTCAAAATTATTATAACACTTTTATGTTTACCTTTTTGTGCAAAACTATATGTCTGTTTCAATTAAAATGTATTGTGATATCATGCATCCATGTGGAGAAATAACAACGAAGACACAAAACTTTAAAATAAATTTACAACAAAGTTTATTAATAACATAAACAAATAACAATATTTTACATTATGTACATTGGATATCCTTACTCTCCTATCACAAAATTATTTACCAGTTTATAAAAATGAAATCAAACTTCTACTTATTCTTTTATAATTAACTCTTATCTTTTAAATGCTTTAAAAAAAAATACAGTATTATTATTATTGGATTTCTGATTATGGTTATCTTGTTACAAAATGTGTTTATTATATAATTATCATTAACACTTTGTATCCCTACTATTATTAAAATTATATTTTTAATTTTACAAAATTACATTCGTAGTAAAAATTATACAAAACAATAAAATTCTAGCTTTATATTGGTGGTATGGAATCCTACAAATTCAAACATTCTTCTACATTTGGTATTAAGTTTTATAGTTCATTATCCGATGTTTATTAATCTAATATACTCATTCAAGCCTTACTTCGGATGATAATTACAACTATTAACATACCATGCACAAATATATGTCTATTACACATTATTGAATTATTTTCTTAATAAATATGCAATATTTATTTTCTAAATATTATTTAAAACATTAAAATTTTATTATCACTTAAAAAGCTTTGTTTAGATTTCTCTTTAAAAATCTTATATTCATTTCCGAATTAATTTATAAAACTGTATTATATGATTCTTTCTCTCTCTATGATATTTTGTACTTTCACTTTTAAAATTACACAACTCTATACATTCCAGTAAATAAACTATTCTTACATAAATGATAACGTATCTTCAATTCTATTTTATTCATTATTTCTTTGAAAATATCTCTCTGACGATGCAGAAAATAAAACAAGGATAGCGAAAATAGATGCACAGGATCAGAAAATATAACTAGAATATTATCCGTCATAAACCTTGACAATAATGGCACAGTAAATTTAAAGACACTATAGAGGAGTGACCTTTGTCTGTCTACCAACCTCTATTATAGGAGTGATGCTAAAACTATTTCTTCAGCTTTATATAACATCAAAAAGTTTAAAGATACGCAAAAACACTGTCCAAAAATATATGTGTTCAGTGATAAGGCTTAGTTAGCTATACTGAAATCACACAAACTAACTCTGATCCAAATACTTTATTTTCCTATTTCTTAACAAAAACATCATCTTGGTTTCCTCTACACTAGTACTACCAAGTCACTATCCGATCTTATTTCTCATGATTTTTCTATACAGTACATCGACAAATTCCTATCTGCATTTCTAACAATAATAAAATTCATTTATTTCAAAACTATTCTGCTGTTCTTTAAGAAAATCTTTTACTACTTTCCTCGTATATTTATCATATACCAACTATTTTAAAATATCCGAATACTTTATTACATGAAAGTTCAAAAGAATCACACAATTGTTCTGATAACTTATATTATTAATTATACTTTAAATAACTTATTGCATGCATATTTAAAATTACTCCTATCTCATAATATGTTTAATGTTGTATAAAATGTGTACTTATAATTTAAACTTTCACACATCATTCTTAATCAATAGATGATCTAAAAAAATACATTATGCATTATAAATAAATATCAAAATTACCAAAACGATCTTTATCTTCTCGATCGTGTTCTGTAGGCTTCACCATCCCATTGATTCTTGTAGATATATGACTTCCATACATACATTTTATTTTTAAAACAATATTTCTATCATTCTATTAAGCTATTATATTTAATTTTTTAATATTACTAAAATTATGTTTATATGTTTTCCCTAATCTCACATAGCATTTTATATTTAAATATATTAGTAAAAAATATTTAAATTATATTTACGATACTTCTTCATCAAACTTTCTTGAACCGTTCATATTAAAGCTAAAAAAAAAAATATTATTTTATTTTTTCTTCAGTCACTTAAGGTTCTATTTAAAGTAAAACAATTATTACTCTGTTTAATAAATATTCATAGACGACAATCCTTGGTTTTCATAATATTGAAACACAATTATTAATTCTGATATTCTCTTCTAATATTGTCTGATAATATTTTCCCGCGCGACTTTTTCCGATGCATCTTTTGGGTACTTTTATTTAAATCTTCAATAATTTTCCGGTTTTCATGGATCCATTTTCATTGAGTAATTTAATTTTATATTTTCAAAATCAATCCTTTCCTCCAATGAATACTTTATAATATTTTAATTAATTCCTCTCAGAGAAAGTCTTCTGTTCTTTTCCATAAAACGTATAATAGCACTTTCATATTATTCTATAACTTTTTTCTTCTTTATTTAAAATTCTGGTACTACATTTTTAATAATGTTTTTCCCTTAAAAGATTAACATTCTTTCTTCATCATAATTTTTCTTTATAATAAACGCATATTAAATTTTTTTCATAGAGAAGAATAAAATAACTTCAAAGTAGCCTTATAAAATTGATGCGTCATAATTTTTTCCTGACGGCAAGTAACTTCTCTTTTAGGTTTTCATACAGTGTCCCAATTATATTTCTTTGAGTGACAATAATCAGTTTCTGGTTGAGCATAAATAAAGCTGTTTTAAGACATTTTCCAAATATTTTTTCTTTAGCAATATTTTTAGGTATTTTTCCTTGTACTTCCATCTCTACTGTAGGTTTTTTGGTTAAATTCGAATAAAATTCCCTGGTAAGATAACTTTTAAAATTAGCAATCCATGTCGAGGCAGTCAAAATATATTATATGTTACAAAAGAACTTTTAAAATAAATACAAAATTTTAAATTTATATCACTTTTCCAGCTACGGTGTTATCAGCTAAAAAATATGTTACTTTCTCTTTCACTTACACATTCCTTCTCCTTGCTTCGTCTAATTCTTATATTTTTTGTCTGCTAATTTACCTCTGTTGATTGGTTAATGACTTTTTAGCGCGAACAAATTTACACATTTAGTTATATAACAGATTAGACTTTTAAAATTGAAGAGTTGATGACGTAATGTCTCAAATATTATTTAGACTAGTATTTTTAAATTCAATTTTAGTTTTACCAAAATCATTTAAACTTTTAAAATAATTATTAAAATAATATTTAATATTTAAACTTTTACTTTAAAGATCGATGGCAATTATATTTAGTTTCCAATTCACAAACTTTATTATTATTTTAACAAGCGTGTGTGTGAAGGTATATAATATACAGTCACGTGTTTACTAATTTTATCAGATGATTTTTTTTTTATTTACGTCTCGGTCTAAATTACCAAAAACTGATACATTTTTTATAAAAATTTGGAAAATAATTTTAAAATGTTGAACTAAATATAATTCTCACCATCTCAAAGTTTATTTTAAAATATACTCTATTAATTTTGACTATTAAATACAATTATACATTGCATATAGCATTTATTTAATTTATTAGTTTTAAAAATATTATATTCAAATTATTAATATACTTTTAACTATTTATAGCTGTATTATTTTATATGGCCAGCTTTTACAACCATAAGCAATGATATATTTAAGCTTTATTTAACTGTTTTCTTTTAAAATAATCTATTACATTTTTAGATACCAGGTATTTTCAGCTTTAAATTGTACTATAAAATCTAATTATCCTACTATTATTTATATATCATACAAATATAACTTAAAATTTAAAATTTTTTTTAGTAATTGACCTTTCTACCTTATTATGACCTACAGATAAGGGCACAATATATAGAATATGTGTTTAACAAAATCACTTTATTATATAATAAAAAATTGTAACAATATTCGATATGAATTTTTTTTTAGTTATTTCTGCGCATAGTCACGTGGTCAGAAACCTTATTAATCATGTTAAACATTCTTTATGAATTCACTATTTATGAAAATAAACCATCTATTTCTCCCCTCCTCTATTATCCAATTCCAATCTACAATCACTAAATTACTTTTTTAGAGCAGTGATACATTTTTCTCGATTTATTTAAATAAAAACTACTTTATTGGTTCCAATATCCTATTCTCATATTACCCATTTTTGTTATGGACCTAAACAAAAAATAAATGTTTACTCTTTAGTTGATGGATTTTAAAGTGATTTGGCGCATTAATACAAAATAAAATATCAAATGATATATATAATATAGTCGACAATTTCGAATTATAAATTATGACAAGTCATAAATAATATTTTCCAAAAATCTTATTACTTATGTTTTAAGGCTCTGGTGTATATACTTAACAAGATATTAAAACTCAACTAAAAGCAATAAAATAGTTATAAATAATTTCTATAAAAACCATAATGAAATAATGAAATATATATTCTTCACATTTAATTCGATGGCAAATTGTATGCAAAAAGCAATAACCTGCAGCAATTACTTTAAAATACAAATTACTAATAATATTGAAATAAAAGTATAACTTATATACTTTAAACTACATGTAATTAGAAGAGATTTGAATCACACCTTGAAGCTCCCTTTAGTCATTTGCTCGATCTTATACAACTGATACACATGACCACATATATATAAAAATGATAAATGCTCTCGATATATGTATTTTGTGCTGAACCAGCAGTCATCAGTTGGTCTGGATCATCATCTCCCATATATATATATAATCAGTACTCAGTTTATATTAAGAATAGCAAATTTTCAAACTCCAATGGATCGGCTTCAATCCTGTCTGTTCTCCAACTCTTCAGCCATCCATATCATTGAAAATCTGGTGATGATATGTTCAAAGCTCTTGTTTTACAATTAAGTTGTCATTCCCATGTTTACCATAACTCATTCTGACCTCTCATATGTAAGACCTTAAGCCCATTTAAATATACAGAAGAGGGATGGGCAAAATATAGGTTGTAATATTTAAATACAAGTATAGCATATATACTTTAAACTAGATGTAATTAGAGATTTGAATCCAGACTTTCAAACTTTCTTCAGTCTTCCACTCCACCTTACACAACTGATACATACAACCACATAGATGTGAATAAGATAAATGATCTCCAATATATGTATTTTGTGCTGAACCAGCACTCATCAGTTGGTCTGGATCATCATCTCCCACATATATAATCAGTTAAAACAGGCAAAAGTCACTATATATATTTTGCAACCCACAGCAAGCTAGTTTTGTATTAAATGGAGATAAAGGGTGGTTTCTGGGGAGTTGCATTAGATCCTAAGATCTAGGTGCAGTGCTCTCAGATCCAAGGCTCCTCACTGAGAAAGGCCATAAGCCAGAAACTAGTCTGGGGATATTGGATGAGTAGGCACTAGATGGGGATTTTATGTACAAGCCTTCTGGCATCCATTGATTACTCTAGCTTGCTGTGTGTGGCATATATATATATATAGTGAGTTTTGCCTGTTTTAACAACAGTTATACACAAGCATAAGAGGTGGTGGTCATGTGATGTTTATTGACATATAATCAGTGCATTTTTTTTTATTAGTTAACCTAATTTATGGAATCCCAAAATTTTTAATCACATCATTTCAAAACTAAAAAAATATTTACAAATACATTTTCCCATCAGCATTTCTTTTTGCATATTACAATAATAACTCAAATTCAAATGCTTAAATAATAAGCCTATTTATAAAAACAACAATAGCCTGAAACCAATGATAGTCAGAAATGTTTATTTAAATCTCATTTTGATTGATTATTTACACCCATGATAAATCAGCTTGTTTACAATAACCTGTTTTAATTATCGCTTTTAATCCCATATAGAGATTCTTCTAATAACAATGAAATGTTAAAATATAGCCATTTTTCTAAGAATATTCCATAGTTGAACATAATAACCAGTAAAGCAATGTAACCTTTTGTTTCATATTTCCTGATTTATTGAATTATTCAAGATACATCAATAGTGAAACCTGTAGTTTTTAGATCTTTCTAAAAGTAGCTTATATCAATGTTTTTATAAATATTAATTATAAAAAAGTCCAAGAAAGTTAATACAACAGTACTACCTAGTATCCATTTATTATTCAAGGCTACAATAGACCATTTTGTAGTAGAATTAAACAGAGGAAATACTATTTTAAAAATATATGTTAAATGTGAATAATAATAAGTATCATATAAAGCAGTATGTTGAGATAAGTTTTCTCTCAAGTTAGGTTTTCATTAGTGATAAATTACTTTTAGAATAAAAAAATACAATAAAGCAGTTTTTTAACTTTCTAACCAAGGCTTCTTTAGTATCTGGAATATAAATTAATGTTTTCAGTCTATAAACTGCTGAATAGTTTTTCAGATCAAATGGCATAATTTGGTCGGTACTTTTATTGATTTTTCTTCACTTTTGGGGGAGAAGTTCTGAAACAAATCTGCAATTTCACTAATTTTGAAAATGATCTCAATATTATAATTAAAGGTATTTATGTACCTATAACAAAAGTGGCTTGATCAATGTATTAGTCATATAACTTTTCTATAAATGTTTCCTCCTCTATTTTTGTTACTTTCATTACAGTTTTTTCATTAATATTTTTCAGCAAATATAGTTCGATCTCATGAATCCCTTGAAATGTATATCATTTTTCAAGCTTCTCTATTTGTTGTATTATTATATTATCTCTTGTCTTCTTTATATGCCCTTAGGAATTTCTAATTTGGATCCCTTATAAAGAATTTATACTTTTTTTTTTGGAATTTATATATTTTCTGGCATTCATTCTAAATTTTATGATAGTTTTATTTTTATTTTTATTTTTTTTTATAGATTCTTCAGTTCATGTAATCCCTAATATAATTACATTCTAATCCTTAAATCAAGTTTGACTAAAAAGTCAATAAGTATAGTCCCTATGTTATCTGGGATATTACACAATTCTGTAGTTATTTCCCAACTTCATTTTAAGTTTATTTATAACTACTTTATAATATGATAATCTTCTACTAAACATTCTTTTGCTATTAAATTTGAGACATTCACCATTAACATCAAAAATATAATCAATTTGATTCGTGTAAACTCCATCCAGTAATGATCACACATAATGAATTTGATATCGAAGATAAAACCAATAAGACTATCACATGATCATATTTTACAAAATGCTTTCACAATGTTGTTCAGCTGAATTTTTTCTCCACTATTATGCCACCTAGTGTAGGCTTTAAATAAATGCCAGATAGTAATGTTTAATATATTCCTATCCAGATCTGTCCTATCCAATGTTCCCAGACTAATTGCTAGTTTATTTGTGTTAATCAGTGAAGAGCTTGGATCTGGAAGTAGGTGGCTTCCAGATCCCAAGCTTTTTACTAATAAAAGCCATAAACTAGAAACTATTTAGGGAAATTGATTAGGATAACACTGAATAGAGATTTATTAAATACTACTACACTTACATCAAGTAGCATGATAGTAAAAAAAATGTAATTATACTTTTTAACTTTCATCTGATTTACTAGATATGGTACTATTAGGTATTTGCTTTTTTGTCTAATAAATGATAAGTTCTTTTAAAAAGTAAATTCTCAAACTAAAATGTTTTCACTAAAAAATTTTTTAAAATTGCAACTACTTTAGATATCACATATTGTGATTTTAAAAACACTCCATTGATTTATCTAGAGGTGATAACTTTAATTTTTTTTTTTAATCCTAGAAGTCAATAGTATTTATCCAATTTGAGATCTTGGTTCTAAATTCAAGCAAAATTTAAAAAATAAAAAAACGATATAACAAAAGATTTTCAATAAGTTTGGAATTTTTTTTCAGATTACAATAAATGACCATCTAACTAAAATTATTTAAAGGATAGAATAAAATAAAGAAATAAAGGTACTCTTTCCCCTCATTGTCTTATATGTTATTCATCTAATAAAAATAAGCTTCTTCACAATTTCTCAGTTGGGAAAGTTTTTAATTTGTAATAGTTTATTTAAAACTGTTTTGCTTTTTAATATACCTACTGTATATTTATTTGTAAACATCATATGAAATTGTGGGATTCTGATCCAAACCAAATGATTTATGTATGTACAAATGCATGGCTTTTTATTATCATTATTTATTTAAGTAACTTAGCAGCAGTCACTCATAAATAAGTGTTGTCATTACAAGTCCAAAAGAAAAAGACAAAATAAATAATAATAGTAAGAGACACTTTTCATAATGATAACATCCAAGAACATATTGGTCTATTATTTTGTGTATTTGATATTTTGTGATGTCATCTTTTAACTCTTTCTGCCAAAAACTTTTCTTTCTGAAAAATATCAATATCATGACAGAAAAAAAAATCTGCAGAAATCGTTTAGTTGAAATCTCTACCATGTTTTTTCAAGGAAAATAATCATTACTGCACTTCTTTAGAATGTTTTTGAGATAAATCTTTATAGTGCAAATGAGGTCTGCCTTTCCCAGACAAAACATATTTATCATAAAACATAACTTATGACAAATCTTATATTGTTCTTATGTTTTATGTATACAATTTAACAAATATGTGATTTTACAATAATAGATTCTATAGCATCACATCCTCCAGTTTGAAAAACATATTGATTAATCTTATGATTTGCCATCCTATTTTGAAATGTTTATGGTGTATTCTTAAATGAAACTTTTTTAATGGCTTCATAATATATTGATAAAGTATTTGTCACTTCTATACAACAATTAAAATAATTGCTAGACATATATAAATTGACTGAACTACTGATAGATAGATAGATAGATAGATAGATAGATAGATAGATAGATAGATAGATAGATAGATAGATAGATAGATAGATAGATAGATAGATAGATAGATAGATAGATAGGCAGGCAGGCAGGCAGACAGACAGACATAGATAGATAGATAGATAGATAGATAGATAGATAGATAGATAGATAGATAGATAGATAGATAGATACATAGATAGATAGATAATAGACAGATAGACAGACAGACAGACAGATAGCTATACAAATAGATAGATAGATAGATAGACAGATGGACAGACAGACAGATAGATAGATAGATAGATAGATAGATAGATAGATAGATAGATAGATAGATAGATAGATAGATAGATAGATAGATAGATAGATAGATAGATAGATAGATAGATGGACAGGCAGACAGATAGATAGATAGGTAGATAGATAGTAGGTAAATAGGTAGATAGATATACAGACAGATAGATAGATAGATAGATAGATAGATAGATAGATAGATAGATAGATAGATAGATAGATAGATAGATAGATAGATAGATAGATAGATAGATAGATAGATAGATAGATAGATAGACAGATGGACAGACAGACGATAATAATAATAATAATAGATAGATAATAGATAGATAGATAGATAGATAGATAGATAGATAGATAGATAGGCAGGCAGGCAGGCAGACAGACAGACATAGATAGATAGATAGATAGATAGATAGATAGATAGATAGATAGATAGATAGATAGGCAGGCAGGCAGGCAGACAGACAGACATAGATAGATAGATAGATAGATAGATAGATAGATAGATAGATAGATAGATAGATAGATACATAGATAGATAGATAATAGACAGATAGACAGACAGACAGACAGATAGCTATACAAATAGATAGATAGATAGATAGACAGATGGACAGACAGACAGATAGATAGATAGATAGATAGATAGATAGATAGATAGATAGATAGATAGATAGATAGATAGATGGACAGGCAGACAGATAGATAGATAGGTAGATAGATAGTAGGTAAATAGGTAGATAGATATACAGACAGATAGATAGATAGATAGATAGATAGATAGATAGATAGATAGATAGATAGATAGATAGATAGATAGATAGATAGATAGATAGATAGATAGATAGATAGACAGACAGATGGACAGACAGACAGACAGATAGATAGATAGATAGATAGATAGATAGATAGATAGATAGATAGATAGATAGATAGATAGATAGATAGATAGATAGATAGATGGATAAATGGACAGGCAGACAGATAGATAGATAGGTAGATAGATAGTAGGTAAATAGGTAGATAGATATACAGACAGACAAATAGATAGATAGATAGATAGATAGATAGATAGATAGATAGATAGATAGATAGATAGATAGATAGATAGATAGATAGATAGATTGATAGATAGATAGATAGATAGATAGATAGATAGATAGATAGATAGACAGACAGCTATATAGATAGATAGATAGATAGATAGATAGATAGATAGATAGATAGATAGATAGATAGATAGATAGATAGATAGATAGATAGATAGATAGATAGATAGATAGATAGATAGATAGATAGATAGATAGATAGATAGATAGATCAGTTGCAGTAGTTATTTTATTGTGATAGAATACCCTATGATTTAATATCGTTATAGCAGCAATAACACATTGCACTCAACTCATTATCCAAGTACACATTTCTGATTAAAAAATTAACAAGTTGATTAAAAACCTAACAAGTTATTTAAATTGTCTTATATTCTCAAGCTGATAACCAAGCTAAAATGTATTAAATATTTTTCTTCCATCACTGGTAATAAAGAACTTGAGTTTTTTGGCCATTAATTACTAAACCAAAATCTTTTATATATTTCATTCAAAACATTAATTTTCATTCGTTAATTGGATTTTGAACAGAAAAAAGTAACACTACTATCAGCATAATGTGAATCTATAATCCAAGAAAATGAAGTCGTTTTTAATTAATTCAAATTAAAAATTCCAACATCAAGTCTATATCACATCTTCATCATTGATTCATTACACCACATATAAACAATTACAAAGAATACAATCACAAAAATCAAAACTAATGTTGGAGTAAGTAAATATTCTTGTTTAATGCCAGTTATTATTTCAAATGCCTCAAATTTTTCACCTACAGCTGTATAATATGAATACACTTTAAAACGTCCAACTCATTTCAAATGATGCCATAGATTTCATCAATTAATTGAGTCAAATGTTTTGATAAAAATAATAAAAGCAATATATAAATCATTCTTTTGTATTTGATACTTTTCTTGCATTTAAAAACCGTGTCTCTATTGCTTCTTGATTCTCTAAAAACACATTCAGTCTCTGGTAAGCATTCACTTGTGATTGAAAGCAACCTATTCAACAAAATGTTTAAAGATCCCTTTGCTGTTGTAGACAATAATGATATTTCATGATAATTACAGCAATCTTTCTTATTTCCTTTATTTTAAAAAAAAAATAGAGCTATGAAAGCATCCTTAAAATCAGATGGCATAACTTCAGGAGTCCACACATTTCTAAAAATTAACTATATATGTTTTATTTATTATATATATAATATTAAAACACAACAACTGTGTTTTAATATTATTTATAATAATGACAGAGATTCAATCTATTATATATATTGTTTATATAAAAGTTTCTTTGTCATCTTGTGAATAATGACTTTTTAATATTTGATAATAAAAGGGGGAGAGTGTTTTTTTTGCCTACAGTTGATACTTTTATCATTCGTTAAAAGTACTTTGTTTATAAATCTTAGATTACTAAAAAATATTTTTGTGAAATTACAAAAATGAGCCACTAGATAAGCATATGCATTTAATCTAATTTTAAACAGACTATTTACAATTCGTTGCAAAATTGATGCTACATAAAAGTAATGTGATACAGAAATGAAACTAATAGAAAGACTATAGAGAAAAAAGATAATGAATTAAGTAACACATAATCTGCAATTTATCGAGAGGATTAAAATTACATAGATATTACAATATAGCAGTTAGAATTATTTCTGTTGTTGTTTTCCATGTGTCATAGCATCGGTCGGGTAGCGAACCCGCTAACCCGGGACAACTGCTTGGAAGGCAGCTGTGCTGACCACTCGGCCATCAATGCTTGCTTTCTGTTAATACATTTTTTTAAAAATATGCAATTTATGATATAGCTCTATAATTATATATATATGAGCGTGTATTCATCTTTATTGTAATATTGAAATACAAATATAATGTATATACTTAACCTAGAAGTAATTAAAGAGTATTTGAACTCAGATTTTCAAGCTCCCTATAGTCATCCACTCTATCCAGTATAATCGATATATATGACTACTTACATGTAAAAAAGATAAATGATCTCCAATGCCCTATTTTATGCTGAACCAGCACTCATCAGTTGGTCCGAACCATTATCTCTCTCTCACACATATATATAATCAGTGCTCCGTTTATATTAGTTTTAAAATAATTTTATTTAGGGAGAATATTGGTTTTTTATATATTAACTTCTTAAAGTACATTGATTAAACAGGAGTCTATAATGTTACTACTGGGTTGACAGTGGATGATTTGTAGAGATATTAATCCTGGGTATGGAATTAATCCTGTGGTTTATAGATTGTTGTCATCAGCTATCTGGAAATGTATTGGGCTTTGGATTTTGGAGTAGATTCCAGGTTTCTTCAAATAGAAACTTGGAGGAAAGGGTCATGTCTTTATGCTTGATTTTCTTTAAAAGAAATATGAATAGACTGTCTAGGTCCAGCAGAGGAGTTGTGAAGACTAACTCAGTTTATATTAAGATAGCAAATCTATACCCTTTAATGAACAGGCTTCAATTATCTTCACTCTCCAAGTCTTCAGCTATCCATATCACTGGAAATTTGATGATGGAATGTTCAAGATCTTGATGATGCCAATATTATAGTCATATTTATGTTGATCTTAAGTCAACCTGACCCTTCATATGTAAAACTTTAATATGTCTATTTAAATCCATAGAAGAGGTATGGGCAAAATATATGTTGAATATGTACTATTAAAATACAACAATAATGTATATACATAACCTAAATGTGCTTTGTTATTTATTTGATTTCCATTAATGAAAAGTTCCCAGACTTACTGGTATTTATTATTTTAAAGTTATTAAATTTTATTTGAATGGCATGTAAATAATTCTATATGTAATGATGTTCACTTGAAAATATGAACATCAAATAACATATCAATTTTTTTTTTTTTAAAAAAAAAAAGAAGTTACATTTAATTGAAAGTTACATAATTCTATATATAATGATGTTTATCTGTAAACATGAACATCAAAAACATACCAAATTGAAAAAGAATGGTTGAATTCTGAAAACATGGAGCAAAAATAACTCTGACACTAAAAATCAAGCCTCCATTTTGACACTTTTTTATAAGATTAAAGATCTTCCACTACTGCTCTTAGAAATATATTATTTGCCATAAATTCTGCTGATAATAAATACTTTTCCAATAATTCAAGAAGAAAAAGATTGATAACATTATAAAAATAACTAAAATACTAATTTTAGTGTCAAATTGATTTGGCTATCAGTAATGCTATCAAAAGACCATATAAAGAGCCACTGATGATGAATTCATATATAGCTATGAAAATACTAATAATCCTTTATTTATGAATATAAACTTCAATAGAAATTGGAAAAAAAATAAAACTATGACTATAAACTATAGACAGACAACGATAATGATGACTATTTTACCTCCTCTAATCATACACATTTATGCATTAATATTTGTTAAAAGAAATTAAATTCTTCCACCAACACTTTTATAATATTCTGCATAAGAATTAAAATAAATAGTAAATATCTGCAAATATAAAGATAGTTTCTAAATTTAAATATAAACACAGAAGCATTTTGTACATCATAAAACATTATTTTAATCCTTTTTTTAACATGTAAATATGATTATACTTACTAGATAATAATTATATTTTACTGGGAATAATTTTAAACTACTTTAATTTTTAAAAATTAACATAATCAAGAAAATGTTATTCAAAAAATATAGCAATTCCACCTGAAAAGATATTGTTTAAACTGAAAGTCAAACATGCTGACATCTATATTATTATTTTGAAAACTAGTCAAATAATTTAAATAAATTGGTGGAATTTATATGTTTATATTTTTAAATGTGTGCATGTGTAAGAATGTTTGTTTACTAAAGTAATTATATTATATATTTTGTATTTTGCATTGATAAATTAAATTATCTGTTAATATGTTATGATGTGAATTTTTATTGCACAGTATTAGATATTTCTTTTATTGAGTATACTTTTATATAATAGAAAACAAAGTGTAAATATTCCTCTACTTTAATTCCAGAACAAAAAGTAACAGAGATAAAAAACATTGAAGAATTTATTATGAATATATTAACCAAGTATGAATTAAAGTATGTATAAATCTATCACATGCTGATTATATGATATATGGCAAAGCTGTCTTTTAACATCTTATATGATATACTTTTTTTAAGTCTAATTATAGTTCACCACTATATTTCTTTCTTTAGTCCTATTCTCCCAATGAAAGTAATAATATTAATAACCCTAAAAAGAATCTACCTCTTCTATTAAAGTTACTCTCAGTTTAATCATATTTTTTTTTCTTTTAGGAAATATATTTCTTTATCCATTTGCATGCTAACATAGTGAAGATGAATTCTCTCAATGATAAATTTAATACCATCCTACTTTAAGAATATTGTTTTCAAATAAAAATCTTTGAAGTATTTATACAATTATGATAAATAAAAAAATTTTTAACTTGTTAAATAGAATAGTAGCACATTAACATTTATAATTCCAAGTTCATTCTTTTACCTAAAAAAAACCTTATTCTTATTTCCAATGATGCTGATAAATATCTTCTGCATAGCATTTCAAAATAATTTTATATCAGTTATATAAATTTAACATCCAAGGACTACTAAAATAGTTTAATACATGGAGATATAAAAAAATATTTTTATTAAGGAAAATATTAATAAAGCAAATGGAAGATAAATAGTTTCAGAATTTAAATAGCCTTTGAATTCTAGTTTATATAAAACAAGGAAGGATTAAATACATGGAATAGAGGAATCTCAGGCAGTTTCAGATTTAAACATTCAAAATATATGAATATAATCCTGCAGATATTTTAAGTGATATAAATTATCAGTATAAATAAAAAAGAAAGAATGAAAGTATATTTATTACAAATGACTTTACTAAATGAAAATGATTATGAAAATGCAAATAATATTAAAAAGAAGAGAAAATATAATATCTATTACTTATTTAACTGATTGCAGTCGATTTCACATAATACAAAATTATACTTTTTTAAGTTATTGATATTTTTGTACCAAAAAGCTAGGAGGTAAGTGAAAAATGGATTTAAAATGATATATGTTAAAAAGCATATAAAATGATTATTAATAATAACAATCAATTCTTAAGCTATAAACAATCTAGGAAACCTCCTTTAATAATAAAAATGGTATCACCTTTATCTATGCTCTGATATATTGATATAGACTTGGCCAAAGAGTGTGAGATTAATAATGCAAAGAAGTTTAAACAAACCTCATTAATAAGGCAAATATAACCTGTTTTGGAAGCAGACTAATAAATAGTCAATAATAACTTCTAGATTTTGTCTTAGAAAAATGATTGTTGAATATTCATAGTATAGACATGGAAATTTTAAAATTTTAAATTCAATGTTTTTAAATTTTAATATATACATTTTGCTATTTCCACATATTAAACAGATTTAAACCAAAATACTTGGTCATTAAAAACTGTACTATTATTTTTAAATTATTTTAAAATGTTATATAGTATAAGTTCATCATCATCATTATCAGCAGCTATTTGTAAATAAATATAACGATGACAGTTCAAAAAAAAAGTTTGAAAACACAAGAAGAGACAGAGAGAAAGAAAATGAAATCAAAATTACTAATGTAAGAAATTAATTAATAAATGTAATGTTAGGAAAACAGACATTCCAAGTGTCACAGTCAGTGTAGAGAAATGACTAGAGGTACAGTAGCATGATAGGCATGCAATGACCAAGCCTGGTATTAATATAAATAAATAAAGATGGTAAGATAAAAAAAACATGGAAAGAGAAATAACAGTGATGATTAATTTAGTTATAATGATTAATAAAAAGATGAGTGAACCAAAAGTATATTTACACAACTTTATTTCAATTTGATTCCAACTAATATCAAAAGACACATGTGGGCAAGTTTTATACATATTGTAAATAGACCATAGTTGGTGATTTTGTCAATTGTAATTTACAACTCAGATATTATGATTACATTTGTGTTTTGAGTTTATTAATTACAGAAAACTAATACATCATATATATATATTTAAACCTTCCATTTCACCACACAATGTAGAAACATATAAATAAAGACACCTGAAAAATACAAGTGATCTCTAAGATGCACTTCATGCTATACCAGCAGTTATTAATTGGCCCAAGTTACAATATTTTGCACATGAATTAAAAGATACTACATAGTTATATTTCACCAAAAATAGATATCTTAATCTTCAACTGAGATTTATATCAGATCTAAAAATAATCTCTAATGCAATAAATGATTGGTAACAATCATTACTGTATTTAGTTTAAATGATTGCTGTCAAAATTATGAGTTCAGTAAATTTGATACTTATAAATTAAAGTATAATGATTATATAATATTTAAATACAAGTATAGTGTATATACTTAAGCTAGATGTAATTAGAATGGATTTGAAACCAGACTTTCAAGCCCCTTCAGTTATCCATTCCATCTTATACAAATGATATACATGACCACATACATGTCAATATAGGTATAACAACAAAATTGGAAAACAAGGGCTTTGAATATGCATGCCATCATCGAATTTTCAATGATAAAGGCATGTGAAGAATTGGAAAGTGGAAAAGATTGAAGCTTGCCCATTAAATTTTGAAGATTTTCTACCTTAATATAAAGTGAGCACTGATTATATATGTGTGTGAGAGATGATGATTCGGACCAATTGATGAGTGCTGGTTCAGCATGAAAACGTATATTGGAGATCATTTATTTTTTTTACATATATGTGATCATGTATATGGGTTGTATAAGATGGAGTGGATGATTGAAGGAATCTTGAAAATCTGGGTTTAAATCCCTTTATATAGATATACATAAGACTATAAAAAGCAGGTAATGTTTTGGCTTATATGATCTTAAGTGATTTTTTATTACTGAATTGTTGAATAACATGTTCAAAACATGTTCAAAACATTTTCAAAACATGTGCATAAGTAATTAATTATAAATGCAGATTGGACAGATCATATATTAACATTCAAAATAAAATGATTATTATCTCCATTTTAAAATTTAGTGTTAGTTTTTTTAAATGCTATCGCTATTTTTACTAAATTTCAACAATGGTGAACACTGAAAATTGCTAATTTGTATTTTCAAGTTTGTAATGTCATTAAGGCATAGAAGTTTTTTTTTTTAAGTTGTTGAAAAATAAATAATTCTTTTTAAAAGCAAATGTTTCTCTGACATCTTTTGTATTAAAAGGACCGATTTAAAAAAAAAAAAAAAAACATGTGCTATTTCCTGCTGAGTAGAATAATAAAATAAATATGAAATTTTATAACTAGTCTAGATATTTAAAAGTAGAAGCTTAATAGCAAATAAGACATGAGAATGAATAGTGGATTAAAACTGTGAAAGAGATATTTTCACTTACTAATTATGTATCAACCTAAAAAATGATATCATAATTCTATTAAGTCAGTGGATGACATTCTTTTATATGATAATGATAATATTTTAAACGGATGGTGTTTTTTTTTATGACCTTTAGAAAATGATACAAAAATTAAAATAACTTCATTTAAAAGTATATCTAATCTTTGGTCTTACTTTGATTTGGATAAAGATATCTAGTTTGATATAATTAAATATATTCTTGTAAATCTAAAACTTCAGGTGCTGATGAGATCTCTTGAGTAGGTTTAAAATATAATGGTAAAATGTATTAGACTTAAAATTAGTAAATTGTTTAAGAAAAAATGGACCAGTATCACGTGATAAGGAATAAATATGATGCTTCTATATGTAGTTATGTATAAAACTATTTCCATCATTTAATTGATTTTCCAAATGTTTAAAAAAACTTCACCTTTATATCTTTTCAAATAGATTCAATTATTAAAAGAATAACACACAAGTTAGTTTAGAACACAATTTGAATGGTATTTTTTCTGGCCTTAAAAAAATGATAGTATGGTATTTGAACTAGTAATCTTTAGGTTCATAAACAATGACACTCTGATTAATTAGATTATTACACCAAACAGAACAGTCAATAAAAATTTTATATACTTATTTATAAGGTTCCTCCTAATTTCTTCATTTTTTTAAGATCAAAATTATGAGTTGTTCGAAACATTATAAATTATAACATTGGATTGACGTATGGAGTTATTTATCGCCATGTGAGTAGTTTCTTTAAATTCAGTTTTTACTATTTTCTCACTACTCTATATTTTTATGTTATATTAATTAAACATATGTTGTTGTTATATATATATGATCTGTTTTATTAAACATATTTTCCTCTCTTGTCATTGTTTTGTGTTTTTTTAATTATTTTTCAATGGATAGATACTTTCACGAATATATATCTATAAAAATTCACAAGTAATTTTATATACCCAATTCTTATTTTTTAACATTTTAATTTTAGAATTTATTTAGTTAGAAAAATGCAAAAATAATAACTAGAGAGGGAAAAATAAGAAGAAAAATTAAATTATGTTTATATATCAATGGCAAATAAATCCATAAATAAAACTAATTTGGAAATTGTTCTTTAAATTAATGGAGAAATAATGAGAATCCTCATAGATATTTTATATAAAATTTCTACTGATTATTAATTTTCCAAAATAGTCTGGTTAGTTAAAGTATAATTTTAAATTCTGGATTCATGAAACTAGAAGTTACCATTTCAAGTTCTATCAGGTCAGCAACACTTGAAAAAAAAAATAGTGAAACACTGCTCAAAATATTGGGTTTTATATTAACTTGTTTGTTATTACTAGCAGTTAAATCAATCATGTTTGAAATTTAAATACATTGCAAAAATAATCCAACATGAAAATAGAAATAAAATATCATTATCACAAAATTTCTGACAAAGTGATAATTTTAGTATTTCAATTTATAAAAATAAGACTACAATTCTTCAGGCACATCTGAAGTATATAAAAAGTACAAGCTTCCTAAAAAAGTATTTTATAGTAAAACAAGAGTGACTTCTGTTTTAGAGGAAGATTCTATTATTTATTATAAAGACTATGTCAAAACCATTCTAAATGATATAATATTATTTGATTTCATTAGGTAGATAAAATACAGTGAAAAAGTATAATTATGCAAGACAATGTAATATTTCAAAAAATCACGTGAACTGCAGTAAAAAACTAACATGTGCATAGTTATCAGAAAGCTTATATTTAACTTATTTATTCTCACCCTTTTTATTCTGGAATTAGAATGTCAACAAACTATTAATGAATTCATATTTCATGTAAAATAAATTAAGTCACTTTTATACAAAATAAATTTCTGATTTGTGATACTTTAAGAGTCTGATAAAGCTAAAGATAGTCCTGTTTTATCTTAGTCTGCCAACTTAAGAATTGACTATTATATAATATAACAAACTCTAGAATATTTAAATGTTTTGGTACATATAGATATATTTATTTATTTATTGTTTAAAACAGGTTGCCTTGACAACAGTTTGAAATTTTTGATTGTTATTGATATTGGGATTGTCTAATTGTTGACCAGTTTTTAATGACACATATATGCATAAAGACATATATGGTTCTTTTGCTTACAGGTTCATAAAATTCAAGTGCCAGACCTGTGAGCATCAGAATCAATCTTGAAATCTCCCATTTCCCAAGTTGGATGCTCTACAAACAGTGTCAAGCCACAGAGAGCAGACTAATATATTAAAATATATAATAGATATTATGGAAATAATTTAACAAGTAAAATTATGAATCTTATATTGAAAATGCAAATGTGTTGGGCTTTAGATAATCTTAAAATTATGTATAATGAAAGTCGATAACTACGATTTAGTTTGTGGGCATTAGATGGCAGTTTACTACTAAAATGCATTCACAAGTTGTTTCTTTACTACACAATGCTTTAGAATAAAGACTGATTATAATAGTCATTATTGCTATCTAGAATTTGCAAACTTAAGCAACCTTCAAACATAACTATGAATGAAAAGAGAGGTCTCCACTGTCTAACGTAAATAAATAAAGAGTGAAACATGATGCATAAGTTATAATTATATTTACAAAAGCTTTCTTCAAACTGGAAACTGAAATAATTTTTATTTCAAATATCACCTAGTTAATGCTCTTGATTTTGTTTATAAATATTACTAAATATACACATACTACAAGTAGCTTAATTATTTCTTTTTACTTTTTAGTTGCTTATATGGCTTTTATATTATTTACTTGTTTATTATATGGCAAAATGTTGTGTGGCAGGCTGGTCATAATGATTCCATTTATTTTGTCCAATACATTTCTCTCAAACTAAATTGATTCAAAAAACTTTTTTCTCTTAAATCCACCATTTTTTCTAATGGCTAAATTGCTTCCAAGTTTTAAACGGTGCATATTTCAATCTTTTATAGATCGTTTTTGATTTAAATCTTTGATATAATTTTGCAATTAAAATAATTTGTACATTAATTTCTAATAATTATTTATAATTCTCTACTAAAAATATACATTTCGTGATAAAAATAAAAGATTATGAATGATAAAAAAGAGTTGGTAAGGTATTTTAACTGTTATGAACTCTGCAGTGAAAACAAAGACATATTTTTTTAAAAAAAATATAGTTAAGCAAAATGTATATACGTATGAACAGAATAGTGAAAAACAGTTATTTAGAAAATAAATAGATGCAGGGATAAATGGATATATGAGATTCATCGTGGTTACCTATTACTTTAATTAGATGATAGATAGATAGATAAATGAGTCAAAAATGTGTAGACTATAAGATAGATTGATGGATTGTTTGATAAATTAGTAAATAGATGATTGAATTGATAAATGGAAGAATCTATATATAATTATACACTTCGGAAATAAAAGATCCATTTGACAGTTATTAAAACGAAGACTACGAAGTGAATGATTATTACAATCAAAGAAAACTGAATATTATTATCTCCGGATATATTAGCATCTAATCTTTTAATCCTGGATGGATAGCACACTAAGCAAAGGAATAAAAAAAAACATTCTTTTTGTCGGAAAATAATTAAAAGCATATGTAGGTGTTGCATTCATTCAAAATTCATACGTATAAAGAATGTTAATGAGATGATAAGTATTTTGAGATGTTCCATGAATTAAAATATATAAATCAATTTTAGAAACATTTAAAATAAATTGTCAAACTACTGAAATTGTAAACTCTTTATAAGGATTAATCTGAGTATAAAATATTTGCAAAAAAAAATAATTATGTAAATTAAAATCAACAACAAAATGATTTCATAAATTAAATCTCATAACAAAAAAAAATTGTTAAATAAGTATTTGTTAATTATATACAGTATAAAGATTAAGCTTGCATTTCTCGATTTCTAAATATATTAACCTAAAGAGTGAATTAATTCCCTCTTCTATAAATGTAATTTCATTAAATTCGACAGGAAGTCGAAGCGGTGCTGTTGATTAGAACATTTGATCTCCCATTCTGAAAATTGCATAACATGAGATTGCCCAAATCTGAGAAGTTAATGTCTGTTACAATTCATCTTCAGACTTAATATTTTCTAGTCTTCTAACTCTGAATGCGTAGTGCAAATTCCATTTTAGCAAAGTTAATTATTTATACAAATTCAAAAACAATACTATGCATCTATTCGAAACTGTCATCTAAATTATTAAAAAAAAAAAGCAAACAAGGATGAATTAGAGGTTCTGTTAAAGGTATCTCTACTATTTTGATGGATAATTAATTGGATAGATTAACGGAATCGATTTTTCTATAAATACCAAACCCTATCGTTTGTTAAAATTAAAAAATAATATAAACTTCATAAACACCACAAAGAGGATATTGATAATCAGGCCCGCATCTTTTAAAAAACTCATGCATTTTTTTTAGTTAAGGCTTCAATTTATTATTATCAGTTTTAAGATCAATTTATCTGTTAAATTTCCTTTCCTAAATTAGAATCCCACTTTCCTGGTTTTAATTTGCAGCCTTTTATAAATCTTAATGAACTCATCTTTGGTATTTGATTATATATAGCAGGGGTGACCAACAAGTCGACTGTGTTCCACCTGTCGATCGCAAAGCCAATTTTGGTCGATCGCGAGGCCAATCTGGCAAGAGCTGTTGGATAATGAGTGAAACAAATTAAGTCAAGATTTTCAAGTTTTTTTTTTTTTGTTATTTTTGTTTTTGTTCTAAATTTTTTTTCAATTCTAGATAGGTGAAGTCCACTAAGTCGTATCATTATTGAAAATAATATTTTTAATCTTGACTTAATGTAGCTAATGTTGCTTTAGTTCCCCCAGATATGAATTTTTTGGCACATTAAATAACTGTTATTTTTTATTAGGTAGATATATAAAAATAGTATATATTTCACACATTCCCTCCACTTAGACTACGCTTATGACAATAAGTCGATTGCCTATGACAACAAGTCGATCGCAACACATTTTAAAAATAAAAAGTAGATCTTATGAACACAAAAGTTGACCACCCCTGATATATAGTAATTTACAGTAAAGAAAAAAAAAACATTCGATTAAAGTTGTAATTATTTATTAAGTGCACAGGAAGTATATGTAAACACTTTTAAGACAGGTTTTATAAAAGTCGCTATCTTGTGTGTGGTTTGTGAGGTCCCTCTATTGGTAAAATAAAGATATTGCTTGACTATTATAATTTTCAAGACGCATTTGATACAGGACAAAGCCTGTCTTAAAAGTGTTTTCTAATTTTAATAAATAAAAATGGTCATTTATACCAACATACACAGTAAAGAGTGTTTACTCTAGAACTACATCTTTATTATCGTTTCATTTTTAGAGGCATAAAAATGGGCATTTTTATGTATCTGATAGAAGTTGAAATCCATTTTTTATAATCTATCTGATGACCAGACTTTTCCATAATGACTATCTCAACAACCTTTAATCTAAGCGAACTATGAATTTAATCTTTTATCATAGGATAGTTTGGCTTCATGCAACATATGATATTTCAAAATTGATGCAAAATATGAATGTTTAAGTTATGCACATCAAATTAATGTTTCTTTTATTGTTTTAAATTTCAGTTGAATTTCTATATATATGTGTGTGTGTGTGTGTGTGTGTCTGTGTGTTTCCATGCATTCCAATTTTTTTGTTTGAAGATAAATATAATAACCATCCATCAGATTACTGTATTCAAGAAGTAACATATGTGTTAGTGATAGTCCTTCATTATTTTCATTGCATCATGTTTTAATTAGCTTTTTACATGAGAACTCTGAATCTTTTTTATTGAGATTTATAAAATGTCATATTAATATTCAGCTAAAATGTAAATATTCAGCAATAATATACATACTATAGAATGAGCAAACTCAAAAACATGTCCAAGATAATAATACTATCTGAAAAAATTACAATTCTGAAACTTAGAGGAAGTTTGAACATAAACTTTCAGGCTCCTTTCAATCATCCACTTCATCATATATAACCAATACCCATGACCACATACACATGAAAAAGATAAGTGATCTCCAATATATATTTTGTGCTGAATCAGCACTCATCAGTTGGTCTGGATCATCATCTCCAACACACATATATAATCAGTGCTCAGTTTATATTAAGATGAATGCTGGTTTAGCATGAAATACATATATTGGGGATCATTTATTTTTTTCACATGTATGTGGTCATGTGTATTGGTTATATAAGATACGATAGATGATTTGAAGAGAGCTTGTAAGTCTGTGTTCAAATTCCCTCTAATTACATTTAGCTTAAGTATATACACTATACTTGTATTAAAATTTTAAAAATTGTATAAGACACTATTTGCTATTCCCAGCTCTACTATTCCATCTATGGCTTAGTCAAAGTAAAATAAAAACAATCTGTTTTTAGCTCTTTGCAAGATGTTGACTGTAGCAATTTTTAACTACCTTGAACAGGTAATTTTTTTAAAAAATGACTACTTTTTAATATAAAATATTCCAATGAAATTATTTACTCATTGATTTTCTTAAGATCTGAAGTTATGCAAATTATTCTATAGATACCTACTAGGGACAATTATCTTGGGTTTCTTCATTTTCAAAAGCTCAGTTTTATTAATATTTTTTCTGCAGTGATGAAGGAGATATCCCCTGGTACAGAATGGCAAATTAATTATCAGCATTACATGGAATGACTTTTGTTTCCAGGAATTATTCCATACTTTATTTTAAAATATCCTTCAATTTCTGAGATAATTGTACAACGTAATTTACTTTTATGCTAAATATTGTATGCTAACTCTTTCTTATGTGAAAATACATGAAGAGATTAGTTTTTAACCTGATTTGTTTTCTAAAGTCATAAGAGCATTTATTTACTATTTCCCCTTTCTTTATTTGAATATTGGTCCAAACAAATGGGAATAAAACCAAGGAAGACATATCCAATTTCAAGGAATTCTTATTTTCACAATTATGAAATTATACCCAGAATGTTTCCAATATTTAATTTTTTCATGGTTCTACACTCTTTAATTAAATCCCATTTTGCCTTATATCCCATATATCATATTAATACTGCTATTTTAATTTCATATTTTAATATTGTTTATTTTATTTTGTTGATATTTTCATTTTCTTCTATTTTATCATAACTTCCATTTCTTTGATAATTGAAGTCATATTGCTTCAATATCATGTAACTCATTACTTTAATTGACTTCTAGATATTAATAATTATTTACTGTTTCATTATTTTAATGATCACATTGTTAAAATTAATAACTCTTTCTTTGGTTAGATAAATTTCCTCCTCATTACACTAACACACTCCATGAATCCCTAAACTCTCCTTTTAATTTTTTTCACGAGTATGAAAATCTTTATATTTCTCTTGATCTTTTTTTTTTTTTTTTGGAAATGCAATCTTATATACACATAATGCTTTTATTTTGCAAACCAAAATGAAATTGGATTAAAGCAAAAATTTTCTTTTATTATTATAACCCAAATATTCATAACATTACTGATTTTAATCAATACACGTATATGCTTACATTATTCTTCTCCATGTTTATTAATAACATTTATATTGAAACATATATGTAATAAAAAAGTTGACTTCTTTATAGACCCTGAAATTCCTTGATCTAATATACTATATTTCAATAAATATTTATCAAGCAAATATATATATAAGATTGATCCTGAAGATGAAAATTAATGTAAATTTTAAAATATGGGTGAGATAAATTTGTACATTGATTTCATAGATCTCGATATACTTATAATGAATTTACTTAAATTTGATTTGGTAATGTTTTTGTAAATAGTTTTGTGTATGAATAAATTTATTGTAATATTTGTTAAATTATTATTAGTTAGTGACCAGACATCCCAATTTTTCAGGATTTGTCCCTATTTTTGATTAGAGGTTCCAGTGCCCCCAAAATGTCTTTTCAGGACAGTTTATGCCTTGATTTTTAAATACTCATAAATATTATTTGTCTTACATAAATAATTCATTGCAAAAAAGGTAGTTTTTGGACCTCTCTGTCCATTTCAGTCTCTATAATAATATTATAAAAACTTCAGACAAATTCTAACAACAAAACAAAGATCGCTATTATGTTATATGGCCAGGTTCTCAAGTTAGAACAGTTGGATTTTTGCAGACTAAAATTTGAACTGCACTTGCATCTATTTTGATTGACAGTGTAGTTTTACTCGTTCTTTGTTGATATTAATTTTCTATAGTGATAAAATTAATAGGAATATTAATAACTCTAAACAATAGACAATATGCAAAAGAGGAAGTGTACAGGAATGGAGTTTTATAAAAAAAGGATGCAATGCCTTAAAAATGATTGGTCATTATGTCCCGATTTTGTATCAAACCAGTCTGGTCACCCTACTATTAGTTTATGTTTATTTTCTTTGTTGGTGTTTCATTTAATACATGAACAGGTTATATAGTTATTGTGGACTGAAATAAAGAAAATATATAAAGATATATTCAAAAATAACTATTTAATTGTTCATTTATTTTATAGTGTTGAAGGAGGATATATTAGCTACCATATCATTCATTACATAAAAAAGTAACTTAATACAATGTTCAAGCTTACACACATCTGCACATATAATGTAATATATATGGGATTCGAATTCAGACTTTCATACAACCTCAACTCTTCATGCCATCTTATATTACTGACCCACCTGACCCCACACATTGAAAAGATAAATAATTAATATGTATTTCAAACCAGCATGAAATACATATATTGGTCATTATTTATATTTTCAACATGTGTGTGATCAGGTGGGTCAGCAATATGAGATGGCATGAAGTGTTGAGAGTTGTGTGAAAGTCTGAGTTCCAAAATAAAATGGTGAATTTACAAAAAAAAAAAGTGTTCAATCTAAATCATGTTCCAAGTTCTGGAAGAACATGATGGCATCCAACTGAGTTATTAAGAAATGCCTCAACACAGATAAACATTAAAGCTTGTAGCATATCTTTTCTTTAGCATTTGAAGCATCCAGTGATCATATTGAAAACTAGATTGATTTAAGAATACCATTGTTTGACCATTATAATATATAAACAAAAATGGGACTCAGTGATATATTTTTAATACCAATTATTAATTACATAATTATAAAATGAAATTAACTAATAGATCCATTATATATTTTTATATACAAAACCTAACTATCATTAATTCAAATACCATTAATTCAACAACTTTCATCTTCTAGACAAATTTTAAAGAATCATTATGATTTACTGTTTTAATTATTACTATATAAAAAAGTTGTGTTAATATAAATATATATGTTCTGTATTTTAAAATGTTATATTATTATTAATAAAATAAATTTATACACTAAGCAAAAAGTTTATATATATATTGTAAATATCGATAAGTTGATATTATATTTTTTAAATTGTCATTTGTTATTAAAAAAAAAAATCTCTTTAAGTTGATGTTTACATATGAAATATTTAAATTTTTCTTTTATGTTTATTAAATATAGTTATTATTTGAAGTTATTATTTTATTTATATATATTGATAGTACATCAATATGAACATTTAATTATTAAAATAAATAAGGACATATAAATTATAGATTATAAAAAAAAATTATTTTATTTATAATGATTATTAAATGCAATAAATAATTATTTATGTATATTTTTAAAGATGTCAAATTTTCAATTTAATATTTTTTATATATATACTTGATATTTTATTTTTATTTTAATGTTAATTGTTTTAAGAGAACATATATAACATGAGTTTTAAAAAAGCATCTGCTGGATGGAACAACAGCAACAACAATAAGGAAGCCATTATTATTATATATTATTATTGGAATAGATATAGAACAAACAACTGAAAAATAAAGATTTTATTGTACTTTATTTCTATAAAATTTACTATTCTTCAAAATACTGAAATAATATATATATCTTATGGTAAATACATAGATTATGGCAGGTTAATCAAGAATCGCAGCCAGGAGGCTGCATCATCACTTTCATTTATTTCAAAGCAATTTTCAATGGAACAACTAAAAAAATTCAATGTATATATTTCATCGCGTCTGGAGTTGAAACTAGATATAGCTATCTTAAATGTATAATCATCAATCTAATCATAATTTGTAAGTAATTGGAATTAACATGCTGGATTTAACATTTTAATTTGTTTATTTATTTTTTAAAAGGAAGGAAATTTTAAAACGGATAAAATATGCATATATCTAAGGATTAACAATTTTCTTTAATATAATAATTTCTTCGCCTTTCGATAGAATGCATTCTAATAGTAAAAGTAAACGGATAAAAAAAAACTCATGGAATAAATTAACTTTTTGGAAAAGAAAATTATCTAAATGAACTTTAAAAGGTATTTAATAATTTCATATATGTATGAGTAATATATAAATATATTTTTGAGATTGATATATTTTTTTTTATTTACTTTTATTTTTCATTATAAAATACAACATTTTATAAGTAGTCAATTTAATCATCTTGTTTTATAATAATATTAAACATATAACAGATGTTAGGATAAATATTTAAATAATTTAAAATCTTAAAATGTAATTTATAAGTTGATATTGTATATGAACTATTATATTTATATTATAATTATTAGGCAAAAATATGTCTTTATATATTTAATCTATATATACCTATTACAAGTGTATATATATACATAGTTATTCTTTATATTTATATTTAAAACATCAATATTATTTAAAGTTGAACTATAACATAAAATAAAGGATGTACTATTTGTTTTATAAATAATGCCTTTGTAATTATTTAAAAGAGTGATACTATATTATTCTTATTTTCTTTTAATGCCAAAGTTATTATGAAATTAATTGAATTTATAAATAATAAAAGATAATTTCATATTTCATTTATTATTTGGTTTGTAGATCACTTACACATATTATTATTCATTCAAATATTTAGAGATACATAAATTTACATAATTAGATGTGTATATTTGAATTTAGTAGAAGTCCCTGTGTTTCTGATATATATATATATTTAATTAGTTATTCACATTATCTTTGAAAATAAATTATAAAAATAGATCTCATTGCTTTGCATGACTTTAGATTTGTTTTATGTATAGCTAGCTGGAAGTGCATTTAAACAATTTATTTAATTATAACCGGGATAATTTTGTCTTTCTTCAATTTAAATGAAATGCAGCAAGTACGTTCTATTACATTTGGCTTACCCAATCTTGGGGCTGCCTAATAGACGTTCCATTACAATATATATATATATATACACATACATGAAAGTATAAATAGTAAATTAATATTCTTATATCTTCTCCTTTACTTTTTTTTGCATTTTCCTTCATATATTCATATATATTAAATTTTATCATCTCCTCCTATACACTTTACAGCAATATTTTTTTTATAAAATATGTATATAAAATAATGATTATATGATAATATGATTATATGTTTAAATGTTGTAACTCTGTTGAAGACTGCAGAACAGTTGAAACTGTAAGCAAAATAAAGAAAGAATTATAAAAAAAAAAAGATTGCATTATAGTATATATGAGGAGATGATAAAAAATTTATTATATAGTAAATTAAATCAGGTAAAACTCTCTATATGTATTGCCACTCAGTGCAAGCCAGAGTAATCAATGGATGCCAGAAGGATTGTGCATAAAATCCCCATCTAATGCCTATTCATCCAATATCCCCAGACTAGTTTCTGGCTTGTGGCTTTTATCAGTGAGGAACCTTGGATCTGAGAGCACTACACCTATATCTAAGGATCTAATATAACCTTCCAGCAGCCACCTTTTATCTCTACTTAGCTACAAAGCTATGAGTCTAAAATTGAAAACACTAATATTTTCAACCCAAGCATAGAAAATGGTGATCATGTGATGTTATATAGTAAATTAATACTTATTTAAGTTTTATTCAGTTTATGTTTGTAATGAAATGGAGAGGGAGTGTGTAGGATTGTTAAAATTTTTAAAGCTGCACAGATAAAGTCATGAAACTAGAGATTTTTGATTAATACTAGTCAGCCTATATCAATAAATAAATACTACTTGAATAAATTGCTAAATATATTAAAATAATATATTTAACAACAACTATATTGTTTTAATACATAAAAAATAATAACTTTATTTTTAATCTGTCTATAATGATTGCATTAACAAATGAATAATGTTATTACTGTTTTATTTTTTATTTACAATATTTAATTATACTTATTTATTTATAAATAGAATAAGGTAGTTTGAACACCAAAATATAAATATTGTTACTATTTATTATTTGTTAATACATTCATATATGTGTTCATATTGAAAAAAATATCAAAATATTATCAAAAGATGCTTCTAATTGTTGAAATAATATATTTATTGTTAAATAACCAATTAAAGTATTTTTTTTATTTATTAATGGTCATCATATTAAGCTAACTATAGTTTAAACCACCAAACATCACATGATTACCATTTCTTATGCTTGCACATAATTGTTTTTAAAACAGGAAAACTCTCCATACAGTAATAATTATATTATAAAGTTAATATTAGTTTTTATTACGTTACATATTGCTTATATCTAATTTTGTACATGTATATGTTTACTAAGAGCAATGTTATATTAAAAGAGCATAAACAATATTTGATTTATGTATATAATATTCTGTAATGATAATAAAGAGCTTTATCTCAATGTAAATGCATATATGCACATGTATAGAGAAAAGCTTTAACAAAAAGTAATTTTAAACAACTAGGTTTCGCTATCTTTCAATTATTATAAGTTATAAATGTTATCCCTTATTTTAATTTTTTATTTATGGGAACTTGGAATAAAAGTATTATGATGTTTTTATATTATATCTATAATTTATTCTTTTTTATATATTTTATTTTTATCTTTATTTTTATTCTGTGAGAACCAATATATAATTTTTGTTTCAACAATGTTATTTTACAAGGATAACCAATTTAATTGAAAACTATGCATCCAATATTAATTGGTAAATAAGTATCTTGCTATTTTTAGTTGGAAAGTATGAATCCCAAGATTGGTCAGGCAGTACCAAGACATTGAGTGGTCTTAATGTAAAAGAGATGTCATATCTATATGAGTATTGATTCCATGGCTTAATCTGAAGATATCTAAATTTTTATTAAAAAAATGTTGAGAACTTTGTTTTGCATATTTTATTTCTCAAAAGTAAGTCTTCTTTAAACATTTATATATATATACATCATTTATGAAAACTAGATATCATTAAATAATGATTCATAATATGATACGTGTATTTTTCCTAAGATTACTAACATACTAGAACCATTTTTCATAGGCTTGAGTAATAAATGTTACCAGATGGTATAGGATTATAATGTATTTATAATCCTAAAAAAATTCTGACTTTGGTCTCATCTGAGAATCTTTTATATTTAAAATTAGAACTTATATATGTATGCATCAAACATCATCTTCTTATACTATTTAAGTTAAAATTTAAAAAACAACAACTAAGTTTTCAACCAAGATAACTTAATGTTATAATTATATAGATCCAATATCAAATCAGTTTCTGTATATCTTTTAAATGATATGCCAGTTCCATACTTTGGCTAAAACAATGAATACCAACAACAACATGTGGATTTCAGTCTACTAGGATTAATACTATAAAAGCAACTAAGCAATTATCCCACTGGTAAAAGTGTCAGATTCTGAAATGTGATATCCTAGAATTAACTCTGGTGCTGATACCTAAACTTCCAATGTTCAAACTTCTTATGAACCCTCAAGCAATGTCACCATTTAAATATATGTCTAATACTATAAAGAAGTAAAACATGGCTACTAAATGCATAAGTACTTTATTTCCAGCCTTGGAAAGAAGGCAAAGCTAGAAATTATTGTTTTTTTTAAAGTGTCATAGCATCGGCTGGGATGTGAACCCGCAACTCGGGCAACTGCCTCCAAGTGCAAGGCAGTCACGCTGACCTCTTGACCACCAATGCAAGACTAGAAATGATTGTTATGATATGAATATTATAACACTATACCATCTCACACCCATTGATTACTAAAGTTTTCAGTATTTAGTTCTAGAGTAGGTTGAAGAAAACTGGTATTACTTCATGAGAGTTATTAAAGTAGAATTGCCTTTAATCATTCTTAATGGAATTTTATTATTTTGTTTATCCCTGATTAGGCTGTGGCATCATGTAATAACATTTTCTCATAATAATATTTTTTGTTTATCTTCTTCTACATATATATATATATATCAGCTTTATTTTATTTTTTCCTATAACAATGTAAATATTGTATAACCTTATTATATGTAAATAAAAAATTTGCTTTAAAAAAACAATCTAACATTCCTGGCATTATAATAATTAAATACCCAAGCAAATTAAAGACAAATTTTAACAACTACTATACAAATATGAACACAATGTAATAAATTTCAAATACTGTATGCCATTTGATTTACGAGAGATATTACAGACAAGCAATATCACATGACCAGTTTTGATAGGGATCATCATTACTTCTATCCAGTTTATGTTATTTTGCAATGTTTGGACTTGCTTTATAAATAAAATTAATTTTTATTTGCTAAGTTCATATTTATATTCATCCCTTTGGCAGAAGAATGTTAAAATTGTATTTTCAAGTAATAAGCTTGATCATCATCGATAGTTAGTCTGCCATTACTCGTTATCTTCTTAGCATTATAAATTTTAATGAAGTATTATATTTAGACTCACTTCATAAAATAATGCAACTTCTTTCCTCTCAGTTTAACACAGCTATGAGATAATAGACTCTGGGTCGAAGCTCAACCCATTGCAGTGTTCAAATGTCACACGATCTCTGGAGAATTTTTATTAATATTATAACATGTCTTGCACTATTGTAACCAGAAAATAGCTATTTTTTATGTGTCAAAACGTCGGCCGGGAAGCTGTATTTTAAAAATTAATAAATAAGTTTTCATTTTAAAAATATTTATAATAATAGAAAATTGTTTTCTTTAAAAATTTATACATTGATTAACTAAATATAAAATTCCAATTTTGAAATTTTACTTTTTAAATAAAAAAATTACAGCTGTTTGCATTATGAGTGGGAGAAAGTTTTTGAATAGAGATTTTGTGAATACTTTATTAATTATACACTTTGATATACACTACATTTGTTGATTAATTCAAAATTAAAATATATTTGGAACAAATAATTAACATAAATTAAACTTCAAAATTATCACTGAAGCAAATGCAAATGATGTTAAAAAAAAAATAAAACCACCTTAAGGCGTTTTTTTTAAAATAATTTTAAATTGTAATTAAGACAGTTTACCAGAGACATTTTTAAAATGTAAACATATTGTTTTAATTAAACTATTTACATATATATTTTTTAAATGAAAATATTTTCTTTTATATAAAACAGCAGTGTTTTGTGTAAAATAACAAGTAATATCTGCAATATTTATAATTCTTTTGATTTTTAAAAACGATAAAGTTTTAAGATAACTTTAATCATTTAAGCATATTATTTTCGTCATCGTTAGCATCCAATTATAGACGAGTGGGATTAATACTTCAGAAAAAAGGTTAAAAATAAATGAAAGATACAAATCTATTCATGAAACACAAATATATTCACATATATCACATACTTGTCCCTAGTCCAGCAATCGTCAACCGATGGTCCGCGAGAACATTTTAGTGGTCCGCATTAAATTCACGAAATGTACTAGAGAGATGAAACATGAGTGGTGCAATCGAACCTAAGTGACATTTATAATTTTGTTATATTAAATATGTGCATTTTCATATTAATAAAATGGATATTCTCTGATTATTATTTTACAAATGTATTTATTTTTTAAAAAAATTTATATTCGTGGTATGCAGGGTTTAAAATTATGAATTTAGTGGTCCATGAGGTCTGAAAGGTTAGTGACCACTGCTCTAATCTGTTAATTTGACATCTTGCAATGCTTACTTTTACTTATTCTGCAGTCACAGGGCTCATCAACTTTTGTACCTGAGAAAAGTCTTATAAATTGTTAATTTTGAAATTATTTAAGGGGTCTTTGAACTGTGAAGATAGCATATAAATATACTGTACCTATGATCTAGAAATTTAAAACAAAGTCAAATGGATTTTTTTTCAAAAGTCAGCAATTTTCTCTTATGTTACTACCCTATAGCAATCTATCTAATTATTCCACATTGATCAATATATGGTGAGTATTAGCTATCATTAGCTAGAAAACAAAACAAATTTAGGGAATTGTTCAAATCCTTATTGTAAGGCAAGTATTAACCTCAATGAACAATCTTTTCTCTTGCTATTCCATTATAAAGGACTATTGGAGAAGCCTTTGTTTTTCAGTGGCCTCATCATTAGGATTGTTTTTCTATTTATTTAAAGCTTCTTTACAATTTGTTGTTTTAAATATAGTATTTTCTATAGAAATTATTGCTAGATCATTAAACTGATCTTGGGTTGCTGTTCTTCATAAATAATTTTTTAAAAATTTAATTTAGCAAAACTATTTTTGGCTATTAGTAGAATTTTTTTAATTGCAACAATATTTAAAAATATGTATTTAAAATCTTTTTTTTTTTTTTACATATTATAACAATCTGAATTCAACTATTCACTTTTCTTGGAACCAATTAACTTTGCATTTAGTCAGGTGGGGAAAATAAGTTTAGACACTTCTCTTTTACCTATAGATACAAAATATAAATAATTTAATATAAATAATACATACAACCCATATATTAAGAAAAGCTTGTTTAATACTTTAAAATAAAAATGTTAAATACATCATCATAGTATACTAAGCATGCTTTTGGCTAACTAGTAGTCATACTCATAGCTATAATTAATTATCTAAGAGGATTGTGAGATTTATAGAAGAATCCTAAAAGTAGTAATTTATATAAAAAATTGATTATAAAATGTAAATGAATTTATTTAAATGAGTCACTTTTTTGACAGGGGGATGCATGATTCTTTTCTGTTGTTGGCATGTATATTTTTGGCAGTGTGTCAGGCCTCTTTAACTTTGAATTGGTATCATTTCTTTTAGAACAGATAATATTGGCAGATGTAGGTTCAAAGCTGTGACCATGTTTAAACTTTTGTTCAAGGTAAATATATTAAATATCTGTCTCAGTTTTGGTTGGACTGTATTGATATTTGTGCTGTGTGATTCTTTTAGAGATTTTGGCACAAAATTCTTCTAAATAAACTGCATTTCAGCTTGTGTTGTTGCATATAATTTTATACATGACTTGAGAAACGTGCTCTGGAGACAGCTTATTTTTTGTATTGTTAATCATGTGATTCAGGATGAGAGGGGTGCAAAGACTGATTCTCTATGTTTCAGTGCAGATTTGGTTTATTTTTAGGGTAGCCTAATGATGTGAATAAAAGCTGAATATTTGTATACATGCAATCAATAAGAAAGAAACCTGTGTCCCCTATCAAAAAAGTGGCTCATTTAAATAAATTCATTTATGAGTTATAATCAAATTTTATGTAAATCACCACTTCTGCAATTCTTCTACAAATCTCACAACCTTTTTGGATAATTATAGCTGTAAGGATGACTACCAGTTAGTTGAGAGTATGCTTAGCATACTATGATGATGTATTTAACATTTTTATTTGTAATTATTAAACAAGATTTTCTTAGCAAATGTATTGTATATATTATTTATATTGAATTACATTTTCCAGAAAAAAATTTAAAACTATTGGAATTAAAATGTAAATAAGTAAATGAGAAATTCTCAAATGCCACAAGTAAGTTTATTTTTATTATTTCTAAAAGATGTAAAGCTGGTAAAGGAAATATTGTTTTCAGCAAAGTTCAATCCTTATTATTGCACCAATGTGTTGTTGTTGTCATTATTATTATATTAAAGAGTATAGGTTAATAATTTTATTAAAAATATTGAAAACATACTCCATTATTTTTTTAACATTTTAAATATAAAATTGATTGTGCATAATCAAAATATTAAAATGAAATGAGCTTTTTTATATTTTCTACTACCATCAATGATATATTCTATAGGAACACTCTCATAACTTTAATTACTCATTTTTTTTTTTATTTGACTTATTAGTAAGCTAATTAAAAAACTAATTAACCTTCACGAATCTATTTGTAGATATCATAGAAACAATTATTTATTTTAGTTTTAAAAAAATATTTTTAATTTAAAATGTTTAAATATTAAAGAAATTATTTTCATGTAAATTTTATTTAATTTTTAAATGATATTTTATCACTATTTAAAGCATTGTACTACGCTTATTAATAATAAATTTCAGAAATATAAAATAAAAACTTTAATTTCTAATTAATATCACATGCAGTATGATATTTCAGTTTCAAATGCAAAACTTTTGCAACATATTAAAATATTAAGAATAGAGGAATAAAAAGCACTAGAAATTCCCATCTATTTTCATTTTTATGTTCTTTAAGCACAACAAAATAACTTGACTGTTAGCATTATTAATTTTTGTTGCATTATTTGCAGTCTCAGACAATTTTTCCCCTCCAAGTTCCACACTGTCTGATTAAATCAGTTTAAAGTAGTCCTGATGATACATTGCAATATTTTTTAGTTTATCTTTTAATAATATTATAAGTTCTTGAGGCTCCATGAAAAATAACTTATTTCACAACTAAAATAAAAAAACAGATTCTCTGAACTATTTTTGTTAATATATATTTGGTTTATAAAAAATTATGAACGTTTTAAGAGTGAATGAAAAATTTGTTTAAAGAATTAAACAAGCTTTGATTAAAGATGGAGAGAACATATTTTTTCATTAATATCAAACATTTTCTTACACTATTTTCTTTAGATATATTTCAGAAGCTAATTTATTTTTAATTTTTTTTTAAATATTATGTTTTATTTTTGCATGCAATTTTAGTGCCATGGTAGTTATCTCTTTGTCTCTCTGTGCACACACAAACATATGCAATAAACTGGTCATCATATTGTCTGATACATTTCGTTTTTCTATTTTACACAAGTAAAAATTTAAATAGTATTAGAATTGTGAAACATAAATCTTAGATACAATGCTGACATCCCAAATTGAGATTTTTCACATAATAGCTTGAATATTTAAACTAATTTTAAAGATTCAAAACACATGCAAGATTAGATCAAAATTCCATAAGGAACATTTAAAAAAATTCTATCTACTGATCCATCTATATATCACTTTATCCATATATGTATTTTCATGTGCTTATTCACTTTTACTTATATACATATGCATTACCTAATATATTTTATTGCTTTTTTATTTTATACAAATAAAAATTTATAATAAAAACATTTGATTAATCATTGTATCACTATATAATACATTTTCTGCATAACAGCTAACAAACTAGGATTAGTGATAATGCCCTAACATCAATGATAGTGGCTTGATATTGCTTGCCATGACCTTAATAAAATTATTAATAAATACCTAATTTTATATTTAAACCATAAGTTTTAATAGCATCTTTATATTATTAAGATATTACAAGATAAAGATGAATATTGTGAACTATGCAAACAGATCACATAAAGACAATTCAAGTTTTGGTGTCGTTAATTGGCTGTTTTTTGAGAAAAAAAATTTTTAATTAATCATGATTTAAAGAATATATTGGTACGTTTTTTTTAATAATAATAATTAAAAAAACAGGTTAATTTTTTTAAAAATGATTTTTTATGGTTGTTGTTGTACTTAAAAATAATAATAAAATTTAATTAGCAATAAATTTGAAATAATATAAAATTGTACTTTTTAAATGTAACCAGAAACAAAAATAAAAATTAATTACAGTAATCCAGAAATATCTGTGTCACTGGGGGGTGTTGGACAATATCTGAATTATAAGAAAATACCTTTCAAAGAGCAATGATGGAACATAAGTATAAAAATGACAGTTTAACATTTTAAAAATAATACATTAATATAAAAATCAAAGTAGAGAAAATGTTGTCAATGAAGCCTTCCTGGTGTACAACAAGATGCAGTACTTGTCAATATAGTTTTTCCTGCATAAATCTATAATCACAACTGCTTCTTCACCATATTCATTATGTGCTGATAAATTAATAAAATGTGTTCATTCCAGTCTTTCATCATGTAGCACCTAAAAAGAAGAAAGTGTCTGTGGTATGCAACAACATTAAATTAAAGCCCACCATTATTGAAAGGTATTTGACATAATCACAGAAGTTATCTAGAGTATGCTATTCAAATATCTGTCTTTACTGAAAAAAAATCAAAAACTGAATATAAACTTATTTACAGTCAAATTGTGGAATGTGATTATTATAAATTATTGTTCCTGGTATAGGAATCCATCTATTATGAACTATATTAAAACTTCAAATTAAAATTCTTTTGATTATCAGCATTGAATGTCACCAAAATGTTGAGCCCAAGTGACAAATTATTCAACTAAAATAAAATGAAACATTCAGTTCTTCAAAACAGATTGTAATTAAAGCACTTCCTATTGGTAAGAAGCTGGTAAAATTATTTTTTGTTTCAAATATCAATTTTTTTATGTATAAAATCCTAAATGTGAATTTTGAGGAGTAGTAGTAGTAACAACAACAACAATAATAATAATAATAATAATAATAATAATAATGTTATTGTTGTTGCTATTATTATTATTATCATCATCATCACCTATATTGATGGACAAAACATTATTAGATTATTAGTCATTAGTTATTATTAATGTTCTGATATTATAGCCTGAAATTGAGGTATTAACCAAGTGTGAGAAGACAACAAATAACCAGGCAAATAGTAGAATAACTTGCCTGCTTGATATGTGTTATTCATCTTTCTGTAAATATGTTTATTGGTTTATTATCATGTTATTTATGCTACAAATCTTTTCACAATATTGATTGATTTTTACTAAACATGTTGAATGCTGTTTTACCAGACACATCTTTATGCTTCACAATGTTAGAGATAAACATTTCTATTAAATTAACCCTTCAGCAAAGTGACAGATATGTTTTCCCTGGTAATTTTTTTTTTATTCCTTTAACATTTGTTATTAGTATTAAATCATTATTCTGTAACAGAATATAGTAAACTGAATTTGATATGATAGAAATTTGCATTTACATCAAAAATAAATTCTATAAATCATATTTGTCTTTGCAAATATTGAAATAATATTATCTAATAGAAACAAACAATTGTTTCATCATTAAACATTTGGAAGAAGAGATTGATTTTATAAAATCAATAAAATCTTTTTATTGACATTTATGTTTGTGAACAAATACATTTTTAATATCTGATAAATCTATCAAATTATGCTTTAAAATTTCAGAATTTTTTATAATTTTTACAATATTGTAATATCATTTAACAGATAGACAATATGATGTGTTAAAGATGATTTTGGAAAGGTCTATTTATCAGAAATCCATAACTTGCTTTGTTAATATTGCAATAAGGACGGAACATATAAAATAAATGTGTAATCATGTATACTTTTGATTTTTAATAATTATTCCACAATTATTATGCAAAAATAATTGTGAATATTAATAAACTTCATGCGTTTTTGGTCATTCTAAAAAGTTTCTTCAAATAATCTCACTGAAGGAAACGACAAGGTATTGCTAAATATTTTGAAGTCAACACACTTTCAATTATCTCAATATCTTTACTTTTTAAAAAAAATTAAGATATCAGACTAAAATATACATGAACTTAATAATTAAAAGAAAAGTTAAAATATTACATGCAGGTCAACTCAAGACTTTTTATTTCTCCCTATGAAGTCCCTTACTATGATGAAATATCTGATTAATAAAATTATTGTTACTTAAACTTTCTTCTTGGGCTCTCATGAGTTCAGTGAAAGGAATAAATTATCAAAATAGAATATGGTTTGTCCCTGAATTTATAAGTATTCCTCTGTCATGTATTGAAGTAATGTTTTAGATTCTATTGATATAATGTCTATTATATATATATGAACAACAAAAAACAAGTTAAAAACTTGCTAAAATTCCTGTCTTTCACTGATGATAGCAAATAGCTTGAAATCATGATCTGAAAGTGGAATTAAAGTTAGAGATAGTGAATGCATGCTCTGACGTTTATGTAAACAAATGCTTGATGGTGTTTTTGGTAGAACGCCATCTGTTGACATATATATAAATATAGTCATCATGATAAAGGAACTTATCTTTAAATTGTAATTTTCTTTGTGGGTGGATAATAATCAGAGAATATGAGTTTATTTAGATTCTATATCTAATGAGAGCCATCATCATTTGAAGCAATTGTAATAAATAGATAAACAATTATTTTGATTTTTAGACAGGTGATGATCAGTTGGTAGAATAAGCCCTCATGAGTAGATCATTACAATATGGTCTCTGAGATACAGAAATAAGAAATCTGATTCATGAATGATGGAGGCTACATCAGATTGTAATCATGTTTTTTTGTTTTATAATTAATGCCATAACACTTATTTGATTTATTCAAATTACTCTCTTGTTAATAATAGCTATATATTTGTTATCCAATCAATAATTGGATAGATTGAAGAATTTGGCTTCACCCAGAATCAAATTTTCAAGTTGTAAAATGGAAGTGAGACTTTTAAATTAGAACATTTTACACACCCAAAAAAAAAAAACATAAATCGTAATACTAGCATTACCCAAAAATTTTCAGATGATATACATCATCATTATTTTGAATCATTATTGAATCACTGCATAATAAAGATCTGTCCAAGTTTTATCCAGTTTCTCTGATTCAACACGGGTTTTCTTCTCGTCACATCAACAAACTTTTTTATTTTATCTATATTTTACAATATCTTGGGTTCAGTATAACACTTCAACTATTTATCTATTACCATCTTTTTCTAGCAATATATCCATTCTGAATATATTTCAATCTCTTAATTCTTTCATTGAAATATGTGATACATGTTTTTTCTCACCTATGTATTTCACTTTTTGATCTTCTTTCATTACTTCTAACATACAACTCTCGATATCTCCTTGATTAATTTGAAGTCTGCATTGGTTTTCTGTTAAATATATAAATCTTATATGCATAAGTAAGAAATAGTAAAACCTTTACTTTTTCGAACAAGTAGCATGTTTTCTTTTATTATTAAATTATTTCTATGAAAAGTATTCCAACCAAGTCAAATTCTGTGACTAATTTCATCTGTTATGTTTCTCCTGTATGAATAATCTTAGTAAGGTATTTGTAGTTCTTAATTTCTAATTCGTGATTGCCAATCTTTTTTATTTCTGAGGAATTTTATCGAATATTATATTAGTCTTTTCAGCAATTATCTTTAGTCCTACTTTCTTAATTTCATTCATAATTCTTACAATAATTTCCTGAAGCTCTAAAACATTATTTGCAAAAAAATCATATCAACTTCTAAATCTAGATGACTTTAAAAATCTCCATTTATTTTTTACTTCCTTAGTTTTCTATTTGCACAAAATAAATTTAAAAAGTTTTTGAGACGTAAAATCAACTCATAGTACAACCTTTTCAATATTAATCTTCCATGTATTATCATATTATATATATATGAAAAAATAAAACACCTATATATATATAATATCAAATAAAATAAATACAATAATCAAAATATTTTAGAATAAGTATTAAAAAAATTAATATGTTTATATAAAATAAAATCATCGCTATAGCCAATTTACGACATTTTGCACCATCTTGAGTAGCAATCCTACTTATAAAAGATCTTAAGTATTTGAAATGAAAACTAGTATTAAACCAGAACTTTTTAGGTAAAAAGGGAATTTAGATATTGAGATGCAACACAAAATTTAGAGTGCTGCTACTATATTTAACAAGATAAAAGATTACAGATTTTATCACAATGACAAAATTACTGTAATTATGTTAGTTATATGGGAATTTTTAATTTTTTGGTTTAGTCAGTACATTCTTTACTTCCACTTTACCAACTATACATCAAAGCAGAAAATCTGATGACCTATCTATCTATCTACACACACACATATATATATATATATATATATATGAAATGTTATCTGGATACATCTGTTTATAATAAAATTATCAATATATATATATATTGTAATGATTTACATAAGATTTTAGGTTACATCCATATGTTCAATATATAACTGTAACATAGTTGGATGCTACCAAATCACAAAAAAATCTGGAACTCTTATAATAAGTTAAATCACAAGAGGCAAAACTCTCCATACAGTAGCATCACTCAGTATAAGCGAGAGTAGTCAATGAATGCAGGAAGATTTGCGCATAAAATTCCTATCTAGTGTCTATTCATCCAATATTCTCAGACTAGTTTGTAACTTTCATCAGTGAGAAGCCTTGAATCTGAGTGCACTGCATCTAGATCTTAGGATTTAATACAATCTTTCAGTAGCCAGCTTTTTTTTAGCTAACTATAAAGCTTTGAGTCCGAAATGAAAACACAATAATATTTTCAAGCCAAGCTCATTAGCTTGTATAGTTATATAGATCTGAAGTCAGTTCAGCATCTATACTTTTTGGTGTCTTTGGTTCTTTAATAACCATAGTCACCATAATCCTATTGGCGATTGTTTGATGTTTGGTGGTTTAATAAATAAAATCCTTGGCTATGGACTTGAATAATACATTAATCTATACAGTTCATTATAATAGACAGTAATATTAATAATTTTATTAACTTGTCTTTAGACTGCTTTAATTTCCAATACCCTAACACGTATCATCAGAAAAAGGAAGTATTTTCATAGAAATTTTGGGAATTTACAGAAATCTAATGACTCTTAGTCACAAAAATAAATCCTTTAATTATCTTTAAAAGAGTTTAATAATTGAAAAAGGAAGTCTAGTTCAAAATGTTAATATCTTCGGCATAATAATTAATTAATCACATTCAACTATTCTTAACTTAGTAGTGGCCTTACTTTAATTGACACTTGCTTTGTAATTTTTTTGTAAGTTTTGATAGTATTGATTAAGGTAGGGTCACAACCCAAATATAGGGTAGTTGTATGTTAATTGATTAATTCATATGCTAAAGATATTAATGCTCTGAGCTAAACCATGGACATTTATATTGTATATATTAGATATTGAAAATTAAAGCTTCCTAAATAGCGGATAAAAAAATTATTACCATTACTGCATGTTATAATGAACTATATTATTAATTAACGCAATAGACATGTCCATAGCCAATGTTTTAACTTATTATAAGAGTTCCAGATTTCTCTGTAATCTGATGACACCTCCTAAATATATAAGAGTAATATACCTGAAGATAGGGATTAGACTAATATCCAACATAAACCTTTATAAGATAGATAGATAGATAGATAGATAGATAGATAGATAGATAGATAGATAGATAGATAGATAGATAGATAGATAGATAGATAGATAGATAGATAGATAGATAGATAGATAGATGAGTGGGTGGGTGGGTGGGTAGGTAGGTAGGTAGGTAGGTAGATGATAGATAGATAGATAGATAGATAGATAGATAGATAGATAGATAGATAGATAGATAGATAGATAGATAGATAGATAGATAGATAGATAGATAGATAGATAGATAGATAGATAGATAGATAGATAGATAGATAGATAGATAGATAGATAGATAGATAGATAGATAGATTATTTTTACCAATTTATTGTATGGAAGTAAGGCATAAGCTCTTTATTGATGAACCATAAGAAGAAAAAGAAACTTAGAATGATGCATAGGATTTTTAAAATTATGATGAAAAGATCCTAGGATCACTTTGCTTTTTCTTCATTATTTTGAATGTACTACTTCAGAGACTTATTTTTGTTAGATTATCATGTGAAATTAATAAATATGAGCAGACTTTTTAATAAAATATTTTATTATGAGTTGCAGTGAGTATGTTTTTAATAATAGAACTAGATCTAAAAACATTGTAAAGATGATAATAGACATCCTAAAAAAATTCAATGTTGCTTGCTTTAATTAAAGCAATAATGGAAAAGGAATGGAAAATACATAAAGTGCTACAATTAGATAAGGTATTAAATAGGTTGATAAACAGTGTTTTTTTGAAAAGCTCACTGCAGAATTTTTAAGAACTGCAGCATTTCAAAATATCTGACCTTTATACCTTCTTTAAATTTTTAATGCTAATTAAAACATTCAGTCTATTATTTCAAACATTTGAAGGAGTCACATGATTTATTACTCAGGAGATCATACTCAGTCACCAAAAGTTGACAGATTGATTATATTCTTTTGCTCCCAATGACACTTTACCAGTATGTTAAATACAACTTGGGATATCATTCATATATCTAAAATTGTGTGTGTTTCCTTAGAGCCTGACTCCAAATTAGTCTTCATACAATCAGTCTTTTCCCATTACACATTTAATACACAGCTTGATTAGATAAGATAGTAATATATAAGAATACTCATAAAGATAATGATTATGTCAATTGAAAAGCATTTTTTTATATCTTAGTATTATCCAACATGCATCAGCAATGACTTCTTCTAGGTCAACTTTTTTTGGATTTAACCTTCTTTATCTGTTAGTTCACTTTAGGAATGAGGCTTTAATCTGTGCTTAAACTTTGCAGCACAAGTTTACTGTCATGCTGCAAAAAATATATGACATTTTTAACATATTAGCATGGAGAAATAAATTTACTTCATTCAATCTGTATATCAATAATTTTTTAAACTAATGGTACAATTTTATTGATTCTTCTTTACACTTTATGATGCAATATAAATAATTTCTATGACATTTCTGTTTATCGGTGACATCCATGTCATTTGAATAATATAATCCAATAATTGATATTTACTTGATGTAGTTAACCTTACTAGAATTATCATTTTATATCTTTGTAATATGGCATTACTATCCATTACCTTCAATTCTATTTGATTTTTATTACTTTATTTAAAATTTATTCATTAGCATTTTTCATAAATTGCTATAAATGTTATTCTTATTTATCTTTGCTGTTCTTTGCATTTCATGTTCAATTTTTTTAAAAGATTTTTAAAATTAATATTAGCTCTTTTTTTATTATCATTGTAAGAAGAGATATTTGAACCCAGAATTTGCAGCCTATTCATCCTCCACTCTCAAGCAACCAATACACATGACCACACACATAAGTCTATATGGGTACAATTACAATATCAAATCAATAAGAGCTTGGTATGTTCCGTTGTTGGTTTTTCAATGAGGTGGATAATTAAACAGTTGGAAAGGTGAGAAGATTGAAGCCTGTCCATTAAAGTTTAAGGAATTGCTATCAATATAAATTGAGTACTGATTGTATATATGTGTATGATCATGTGTATTGGTTGCTTGAGATGGAGTGGAGGATAAATAGACTGAAAAATCTTTTAAGTTCAAATCCCTCTGCTTACGTATGAAACATTTAATATAAGCAAGTTACATTCTGCCTTAGAATAATTATTATCATTGTATATTTTAATGTACATTTTGATTTTTCTGCTTATTTCATTTCAGTCACACTCAAATTCTCTTTTACATATTTATTTTTTTCTACAATTTTCCGTTCTTCTGGTTATTACTGCTTGAGTAGCAGCTGCACCGATTGTATATTGACTTCTTAAACCAAGATCTCAAGTTCAAATCTGGATATGATAAAATGCAATATCTCCAGAAGTTTGATATTTTTTATGATTACTTTCTATTATCATTTCAATAAATTTATGATTTGGTTTTTTACTTGAGTTACCGTGTGGTAATTCATGTGCGATGAAACGAGAAAAAATACTTTACTGAAAATAGTCTTGTATTTATAAACGATAAACATGTAAAATATTATATATAAAAAACTTCACACCATTAATAAAGTTATAGAAAGCAAGTAAGATTAACTTTATGATTTGAATGTTTTTAAAAAATATTTGTATTCATGATAAACGAATTAACATTTCTTCTAAAAATTGATACCAATAAATTCCCAGTATTTAAAATCAGACTTGCCAAATTTGAATATTAAAAAAATAAAATCATTTTATTGTAAGTAAAAAATTTTTTAGAAATGTCTTTTCAACTGCTAATTATAAAATTGACATTGACCATTGTTATGGTTTTGCTCATCAACATTTTGTTTCAGCAGTCATTAAAAATGTTTTTTTTTTTTTTGTTTTGTTTTGGTTTTGCATATGCATTTTTAGTCAAAGAATACCAACAAAATAACAACAAACACTAGTGACATCTATTAGCAGTTAACTGAATCATACGTAGATCCTTAATTTAGAGTGATAAATTATTCACTTTTTAACCAATGTTTATATTACATATATATAATTGAAATATATTCATGCGCTCATTCAATAAAAGTTTATTAATAACTTTTCGAATATTTTTTTTAAAAACAAAATTATTAAATATTTTAATTAATTGTTTTTATTGGTAGACTCAAACGTTTGACTTTAATTCTTTCATTGCATTGAATTTTGACAATTTAATTAATTATTATGATTTTTAATTATAATATTTTTTACCATTCATTTAATTTTCTTAAATAGATTTGTTTAATTAATGAATTATATAAAATAAGTTGATCAATCATTAACCCTCATCCCCTCGTCAATTTTATTATTTTTATTATTTAGAATATTAAAAAAAAAAGTCTGTATATTTATAACAAGCGATGATATTTCTGATAATGTAAAACAGAATAAGTTTAGTTAACAGGATAACAAACTTATGGACCATGACTGTCTTCAACTAACTAACTTAATAATTATATATATATATTATTTAACATAAAAGTATGCTAATAAAAATCGGTGAGTCTATTATCATTTCTTTTTTTTTTTATGTGTCAAAGCGTCGGCCGGGAAGCGAGTCCCGGGACAACTGCTTGTAAGACAGCTGTGCCAACCACTAGGCCACCAACGCTTGACTATTATCGTTTTTTATCTCTGTGGAGTAATAGTAAATCAAATATACTTGGAGTATTTCAGAGAAAAATATGGAGCAAATAAAAGTTGATACACATAAAATTACTTTTTACTCTATATTATTAACAAGTTCTGAGGAAAACACTATAAATATTGTCTGATCTTTTGATATCATTAATTTATCAATTTGAGTATTTATTGTGAATTTGGATACACACACTTCTTTTATGTGCTGTAATATATATATATATATAATGCTTAAATATGAGTACAGTATATATAATTAAACTAGATATAAATAGAGAGGATTTGAACCCAGTCTTCCAAGTTCCTTTTAGTCATCTAGTTTATCTTAACATGACCACATTCATGTCAGAAAGATAAATGACCTACAATATACGTTTTTCATGCTGAACCAGTTCTCATCAGTTGGTCCAGATCATCATCTACCACACATATATAATCAATGCTCAGTTTATATTGAGACAGCAAATCTTCAAACTTTAATGAACAGACTTTGCTCTTCTCCAATCTCCAACTCTTCAGTCATTCATATCATTGAAAATCTGATGATGGCATGTTAAAAGCAAAACAAAGGCTTTGAACATGCCCTCATTATTGATATAAATGGCTGAAGATTTGGAGAGTGGAGAAGAGTGAAGCCTGTTTATTAAAATTTGAAGATTTGCTAATATAAACCAAGTCCTGCTTATATATGTGTATGAGAGAAATAATGATACAGACAAAATAATGAGTGCTGGTTTAGCACAAAATACATATATTGGAAATCATTTATCTGTCTCACATAAATGTGGTCATGTGTATTGGTTGTAGCCTGGAAGTCTAGGGTTCAGAGCCTCTCTAATTATATATATATATACAATTCTAGAAAACATTTGAATTCCTTTATATTCTGGAATAAAATAAACTTGATTTTAACAAATGAACAATATTTATACACACAATAATTATCAAAACATTTATTCTTAATAAGATAGATCTTAGGGCATAGCATAATACCCTTGATTCTAAAAAGAAGAAGAAGAGTAGAACTAATAATTATTACATTTGATTTTTGTTTCCTTAATGTATATATGTAAATAAATGTAATCCTCATATACTTTTTATTATTATCCTATGTATGTGAAGAATATAAAGCTCTATATAAGTTATTCAATAAAATTTCTTTGAAACATAAATGATAGCTCATTTAGAGAAATGCTATTTATGTGATTTTCAGGATTAGATGTCAATTTGATGGCACCTGTTAGTAATATTAATAATAATAGCTGAAGAGATTTTTTTACCAGTAAGAATGTTAATGTTTGTGTGAATATTAACTCTATTAGTTTAGTTGTAAATTTCAGGAAAACAAATTTAAATAAGTTAAAACCAGTGTGGAAATTGTAGATCTTTCTGATAAAACCGTGGTGGTGAAAATAACTATCATATTTCTGACAGTGGTCAAAACAAATATGAATGAATAGTAGAGATTAATTTTTATAAAATATAATAGCACTTAGAATAATATTCTTGTTTTTAATTTCAGAACTACATAAAAAATTATTCTACTTTTTAGTTAACTTTATGGAATGGAACTCATACTTGAGAACTTTGTTTTTATAACTCTCCCATGTTCTGAATATATTAAAACATCAGTGAAGACCTTTCTTTCTTGCATTAAAAAGTTATTATAGTATTTTAATTAATCATCAAATTTAAATTGAATTTATAACAGCAGTTGAAATAAATTATACTCTTTCCAAAAATTTAAACTCTCATATCAGAAAAAATTATATACATACCAATAAAAAAACATGCACATATCAAAAAAAATATAGTAAAATTTTATTACTGAATTGATCAACCATAAATAAATAAAATCTTAACAACTAACAGTTTTGATTTTCATCTGACTCTCATTACCAGAAGCCTTTAAAAATGAACAATTTTACTATAGCAGATTTGGTTAAAAGTATAAATAAACATTTAGGGATTTAATCATGTATTTTTTTTATCATAAGCAGATTAATACATGATGTACTATATAAACGTACTCTGGATTATCATAAAGAGCAGAAATCATTATGATTGTATTCCCTAAATTGTACTACTCATTAGAAATTAACTGTATGCAAAGTAATTCTAGTTATCAAGAGATTATTTTATCTTATTAGGTCAATGTATACTCATTCCATAAATTGATGACCAAATGTGTGGTCATATATTCATAACTTAATATCATTCATTCCAATACACATGTATGTGTCTGTGTTCATTTCAAGTTATTGGATCCACAAATGTTCTGGCATAGATGAAATTCTAAATTAATAAAATAAACATATTACTTTAAATCGTTAAGACATTACCAGAACATAATTATTATTTCTTTTTTTATTCACATAATTGATGGAAACATTTGTTGAATATTCTTTTATTTTTGCATATTTAATTATATTGCAGAATCAACTTTTTCAGAAATAAAAAAACTAAATCAAATTATTGTATTAGAATTTTTTAATGAAAACTTGTTAATTAAATAATAATATTTAATTTAATAATAATATTTAAATTAATGGAAACTTTGTTTTTGTGTGACTTTTTTTTTCTAACTTAAATTCATTTATTTAAGATGAAATTTGATTACGTTTTACATTATGAAGTGTAATTTTAAAAACCTAGATTAGGTATATATTTCTTATTCTACACTATATAATACACAAAAAAGTAGATATTAAATAAAATCAATAATATTGTAGAGTATATAATTATATTAGTAATAAGAAAATACTTACCAAATTTTATATATTTTGCAAGATAAAGTATTATTTATAAATAAATAATACTTCTGTTAATATATAACTATAAATGTAATATAACAATTTGTCAATTGTTAAACAGAGAATCTTTAATATAAATAAAAATAACTATTTCCAAATGCTTTCAACTCTTACGAGTCCTTATCAAGACAAAGTAAAAAAATCTATTTTCTCCTAGGCAATAAATTCAACATTTCATTGTATTGGCCAGGATCAACTAATCGGAAAGTTGGTTAATTTTGAATTCATAGCTCAAGATGAATTTTGTATAAGATACATGATTCTTTAATCATGCATTTTTTATCATGTGTTTCATGCATTAAAGTTGTAAAATCCTAGGACCTGTATTATTTTGGTAAATATAAAAAGCTGAATAAACTGTATCCTCTTCTCTTGCTCTATTATATGTATATTTATGTTATTGAAGGCAATATTTAATTTTAGTTTTGGTTTCTCCAACATATATTGCTTTACAATTTATTTGTGGACATCTAATAAAATATACAGCACTGCTTTTATCCTCCTTATTTATTACTCCCTTAGAATTATTTATTAATCTATTAAGGTTAGGCAGAGTTCTCCATGCTAATCAGAAATCTTGACTTAAAACTTTTATTATATTTTTATTAATATTGGGAATAAAAGCTAATGACATCCATGATTTATTATTCATATTTATATGATCACTATTATAATGTTGTTTATAATGTTTCAACACAATAGATAATAGCCTTTGTTTATTATAACTCACTTGTATCAAATCTTGCATATAACATTTTATATTATTTTTCTTAAACATTTTATTTGAACACAGTCATTGATTAATTTTAAAAAAGCTCTAAAATAGAATATTTTACATTGCCTTGATAAGGACTCATAAGAATTGAAAGTGCTTGGCAATAATTAGTTATTTTTATTTTATATTAAAGATTCTCTGTTTTAACAATTGACAAATTGTTATATTATATTTATATTTAAAGTATTATTTAATAAATCTAATGTTCTTTCATTACCAGTAAATTCTATGCAAATTCATTATTATTAATCATTACTGGTTCATAGAAACATGGAAGTGTTTCTGATGTTTCTTTTGTATTTCTGATGTATTGTTCTTTTTCCACCACATCACTTCAGAAATTTCCTTATCTATCCATTTCACATTAAAATGTCTTGAAATTCTTTGCAAAAACTTTGTTTGACCACCTTTTGCCAATTTTTTAATAGCTAATCTAAAAGTTTTTAAATGACTCAATGATATACTTATTTTTCAGCCATGTACTTCACTGTTCATTCTTTTTGTTACTTCTAATATATATATATCTTCATTCTCTACGATTTTGGGCCAACCTCTCTACTCACATTGTTCAACCCACATATCTATATAACAAAGCTAAAACTAATTCTGATACTCATTCAATTTTTTTCAACATTTTATCACAACTGGCCATACCTTTGTTTCCTCCTTGATCAATATTGTCAGTGCTGGGCACAATGATACCAAGTGAAAAATTATGAAAGTATTACACATCTCTGAAGATAAATACATTATTAATATGAGGAATCTTCCATTCCTCTAATCAAAAATGGCATACTCACCCATCATAATGCAACATGTAAATTAAATATAGATTAGCATGATTATTATATATACATTCTTCTCTCCCAACCATGACCATTGCTATATCTACTACTGACACCACTCCGACTATGCACATTATCTTAAATCATTTATTAAAGCTTTGCTCCACATATTTTTTGCATATATCTATTTTGTTATATGATCTGAAGTATTTATATATTATTATATTAAGAATCCATCTCTCAGACATATAAGCAAGTGTTGGTAGAATGAATATAATTATTAAAGTTCTTTTTTGTCAATATAAAACCATTTCTATAAAAAAACAATCCTTCTAATTCTAAGCTTATGATTTATTTTATCCTTTTTATTTTATGTTATTAATTTCACAAACGTGCTAATAACTTCATATGATTATTAATTATAGCTCCTAATTTCTCCTCTGAAAAATTATTGTGTATTACTTTACTTGTTTCATGGTTATCTTCAATTTAGTTGTTGATTTCATTTAATAGTTCTTATAATACTTTCTGGGGCTCTGAAACATTGCTTGTGTAAACAATACCATCTTCAAATGTTAGATAACTTACAAAATCTTAATTTAGTTTTAGTATCCACACTTTTTGTTATATTGCATGAAATACTTTCTACATGATTGCTGTAATCTTACTGCTATAATCTTTTGACATACATTCTAATTACTGCTTTTCCATTTAGGAACTAATATTTTGCATTTGTGCCATGATATTTTAAAGCAGTGGTCTTCAACCTTTTCACACCTGCAGACTGGTAAAAATAAGGATAAGGTTTCACGGACCAGCAGAAGTCTATAGATAAATTTTCTTAAAGATGTAAACTGCGTATCCTTAGAGGAGCATAATAGTTATAACTGATCAAAACAACAATGTTAAAGATACAAAATGCAGTTATATATATGTGGAGTTTGTATAATAAAAACTTTTTTTTTTAATTTTGAATTTTTTTAGGAAAGTAATAAAAAATTTAATTCTATCCCCTCCCCATAAACATCTGTGATAATTAGAAAAACAAATTAATTTATGTATGATTTATTAGATTTTGTTTTCGTTCTGTTTCTTTTTTTTTTAATTGGGTAAAAATGAAATGAAAAAATAAATAAAAATTGTTTATATTAATTAAAAGTTTAAACTCTTATTATTTTGTTATTACCTTTCCTGCCAGTCTACCGATGGACGGTAAAAAACTTCTGCGGCCCGGCACCAGTCCGCGGACCAAGGGTTGAAGAACACTGTTTTAAAGCTTTAACCTCAGAGAAAATATTTAAACAATTAAATATTTATTTATAATTTACCAATAAATTCACAAAGCCATCTAATCACTTTTTGCCCTTTATATAACTTTTCTTTTTTAAATCACTAAATATCACTTGATCACCATTCTTTATGCTTCTATTGATTATTCTGGCTTGCACTGAGTGCCACTACTGTATGGAGAGTTTTGTCTCTGTGTCTTTTCTTTTTTATTTGAATGCAATCTACTGTGTTATGCATTGTCTTAATCCAAATTGGTTTTTGATTAATTTGAGTCCAATTTTTTTTTGCGGACAAATTGTAATGATTTCAGTAAATAGCTTATATAATGTTACCTAAATTCATAACTTCTAATGCATTTCAGTCTTTCTTGAATATTACTATACCTCCACCTGTTATATCTTTATCATTAAGATGTTTTTTAAAAATAACTTTATTAATAATTTCTCAATTTTTTGTCATCCATTTGTGTTAAATAACTATAATAATTTCATAATTCCCTGGAGACTTTCCATTTCTCATAGATTCAATCACGTCTCATTACATCATTTAAATTACATGGCAATTTAATTGATGGTACCATTATTGTATGAGGTATTATATTATTTGTGTTGCCTGTTACTTTTTACTTCTTTGTAGATATTTTTACATATTTCATGATGTGAACTTATTTATATGAGTGAAATAATTTTTACTCTAATACAATGTAATGCTTTTCGTTTGAGACTGATTTTTTTCTATAACTTTCCTTGCCATTTTAACAATAATAATATTTAGGTCTTGTTTTATTTCAGCATTAAAAGTGATAGCATTGAGTTTGGAATCCTGCAATTTTTAGCTTTTGAGTCCATCTCTGTACTACCATATTACACTGCACATGACAACTATTTAATAATTATATTTCACTGACTCATATTTTATGTTTTATTTTCTGTTTATATAAAATGTATTCCAATAGGAAAGTTATGGATAAGCTGGACATTCTGTTTTTATGTCTTATGCTCAAGATAAGCTGGACATTCTGTTTTTATGTCTTATGCTCAAGATCAGCTGGACATTCTGTTCTTATGTCTTATGCTCAAGATAAGCTGGACATTCTGTTTTTATGACTTATGCTTATGATAATCTGGGAATTCTGTTCTTACGACTTATGCTCAGGATAATCTGGACATTTTGTTCTTATATTTTATGTTCAGGTTAAGTTGAACATTCTGTTCTTTTGTCTTATACTCATTATAAATATTTCACTTTAGTTAGAAACCTTTTCTAAATGATTTTTGCATCACTGTTAGTCAAGATTGTGTTTTTATAGTTTTTTCAGCTTGTCATGCTATATTTTTCATCTTCATTATGTAAGGTCCAATGATATAGCAGTGAAGCATTTTGTGCTGTTCATTTTTATTTTCATTTTACTTTCCTCAGGATGTATTTCACTCCAGTTTTTAATATAAATCAGTATTTCTTTCTCTATCTTTGTAATTTTCACTCAATATGCTGTTTTTTAATCACTATTAATCTTTCTCATTTTTGTTACTCTGTTATAACAACAATGCAATTTGTATACGTATTGAATAGGATTTTTTAAATATGCAAACACTTTTCAGATTCATACATTTTCTCCAAATGCTTTCAGCCTTTCCTCATTTATTTCTCATCATTAGTTATTAAATGATGAGAAGAGCATCATCATATGACAAATCATGTTATGCAATTAGGAGATTCTCAGCATACACTGATAGTTTACAATCTCATAAGAATAAAAGCCATAATTTAGTTTTATATTTCATGATTATAAACAGTTTAAAAATATTATTCACACACACACATATATTCATCCTGCCTTCAAGATTATTCAATTGATGTTTCAATTAAGAATTATCACTTAAGAAAAAAAAACATAGTGATTTTTAGTTTAAAAGTTAAAAATAAAAGAACCAGTAAACTCATCATTATGGTTATGTAAGTTGATGAATAACATCTATATATTTGTTTTATTATATATATAATTATATAGTAATATCACCTGTGTGGAAAAAATGTCTGGATTGGGATCAAGAATTTGACCTACTTGGTTCCTTTAATGTCTCACAAAAGCATCAGTTCTTTCTACGGCTTAATATGGATATATATTGTAACATCAAAAGAGTGAAATGATCGAAAGAATAAGTCACAAAAAGGCCATAAAAATTCCCACTTATTCAATAATTGATCTAACATGTTGGGCAAGCCAAATCATAACCTAGAAACATGCAGATGTATAGGCTAAAATATCTCTTGATAACTAAATTTAGTGGATTTATTAAACAAATGCTACATGTTACAATAAGAATATATACAGAGAAAGCATTTATAATAAAATATTATGAAAATATAAATCAAGAGTAGGAGAAATCTCAATTCACTTTAGCACATAAAAGATATTTAATATTGAAAGCATGTGCCACTGAGATTACATTTAAATTTCTTTCTTCTATAAATATCTATTAGAATTACTTCTTTTTTTTTTAATTTATCTTCTAAGGATCTTCTAATCATCTCATTGCTCTGGTAAGATAAAAGTATTATTTAATTCTTATAAAATTTAGAAATGTTCTTTTTTTTTTTTTAACTTTTTTTTTCATATGTCAAATGCGTTGACCAGGAAGCGAACCCGGGCCAGCAACTTGGAAGACAGTTACGCTAACCACGAGGTCATCAATGCTTGTTCTTTTAAAATCTATGCCACATAGATACATCTTTTGAATGTACTAAAATAAATTCAAATAATATGGTTCATGAAACAAATCAGGATATCTCTCGGCAAGATGATTTCATTTAAATTATAAAATAAATTCTTTTTAACTCTTCAGACTTATTCAATATTGAATAAAATCATAGTTAATGAAATAAATAAAAGATACACTTTCCTTAAGCTAATATAAGGAAAATAAAGAAGTTTTTAAGAAAATTTGTTGCATTAAAGTGTATATGAAAGAAGTGTTATAAGCAATATATATGATAATAACAATACATTGCTAACTTAAATAACATCAACATGATTGCTTAATTTTAAAATAAGATAATGAATAATTTACGATTATACTCAGTTATATATAGAGTAAGTTAAAAACAAACTCTTACGAAGCTTCAAAAATACCCTCAACCTCAGACCGCAGTTTCTGCCTCTAGCGTCATCAGTGAGGTGCTAGGGAATAAAAATACTAGAACTAGTCCAGCATTTTATCAATGCCTATCTATTGAGAAGAAAATCTGAAACTTTCAGACATCCCATACGGCTATTTGAGTTGGATAGCTGGATTTTTGGACATTTAAATGTCTGAAAGTTTCAGATTTTCTTCTCAATAGTTAGGCATTGATAAAATGCTGGACTAGTTCTAGTATTTTTATTCCCTAGCACCTCACTGATGACGCTAGAGGCAGAAACTGCGGTCTGAGGTTGAGGGTATTTTTGAAGCTTCATAAGAGTTTGTTTTTAACTTACTCTATATATAACATTTGTAAATAGGAGCTTTATTAAAATTAGGTCATCTGACTTGATTTTTTATCGATTATACTCAGATATTAAAAATGGGTAAGAGATTTAATAATAGCCATTCTGAATAACCTAAAATAAATCTACTTAAACATCTTATAAATATGAACTAGCTTCTTGTAAAATTAAATTTTATCATAGAATAATAAATATGATCTTCAAATATAAGAATGATTTTAAAATATATACACACAGTGATTTGAATTAAGCAAATTGAATTAGTGAAAGTGATCCAAAATAATAAATCACATTATAATTCTCTATTAACCAAAATACATCTTTCTTAGAAGTTATACAAATGCTTAAATAATTTATTAAGTGATTGTTATTAGCTTTAATGATCATGTAATCTTTTCACAAATATACTTAAAATAATTTATAATATTTTTTTAAGTATTTAAACTTCTAATCAATATGTGAAATAATTTCGGGTTGATAAGTGGAATGATGTGAATAAACAACTATGAAGAAATTCTTAAATAACAAAACAAATATTTATTCTATACAAAAACAAATACAAAATTATAAATATTCCATACTTGAGTCCACATAGCCAAAGGCATTCTCAACATTACTTCTTCAAAATTATGACAGAAGGATTAACAAATTTATATCCTGTTTTATAAAAATGAATTCAATTTTATTAAACCAAAATAATGTAGCAGATAAAAGTAAACTTTATATTATTTAATTATGAAAAAGTTCTCATTTATCAATCATAAATAACTTTTATATAAGTAGTCTCTTTTATGAATATTTAACATAATAATAATAATATTAGTTTCCCAATGCAGTGATGAAGGAGTGGTAAGACAGATTTCTATTTTCTATTTATGTCTAAATATACTTTAACATTTAAAAATTAATTATTTATTGTATTTTGTTCTCATTATTAGCAAGGCTCAAATATAGGATTTACACGTGTATGATAAATTATTCATATTTAAGCCAATCAAGAATGCCATAAAGGTAAGGTAGAATTTCCCAATGCCTTGATAAAAACAGTCACAATGCCAGGTAAAGCCATGGTAAAATATTACATATGCTTTACTAAACATATTACAAACTACAAGCAAAATCCGTCTTCAAATAATTAAGTAAAGCAAAGTGAAAAGTATGATGACATAGCTCATAGAATGTATCTATTTTTGAGGGATAATAAAGGATCTATGATTTGGTCACAAGTTAGTAAAATAATGAGATACACATCAGGACCAAACATTAAATAGGAATTGCCATAAAATATGAGAGAGCTCAGCTACTATCTCCAATAATATATGCTATGAGCATATGAATGCTAGCAACCCAATAACTAATAAGATAGAGATTATTGCTCAATCTCTTGTAAAAATAAACTAGTAAAAATAGAAGATCAATGCTACTATCTCTAAACATATTGGTATAAAGAAAGAAGCATTTCTAAATAGAGAAAGAATAAATCTTTAACAAAATACCAACAAATGTGAAATATGATAAATAATAATTGATACTAAATATGGTTCCATTAACAGTAGGCAATAAATAAGTATAAACTAAATAATAGAAATATACATCTACTTATTCACTTTGCAACATAACAATATATCTTTATAAATAAATAATTCATATATAAAAAGTGCAACACATACTATTTGAAAATACGCAAATTTGATAAATTACTATTCTGAGAACATTAACCTAAATATTTCAACATATAGATAATGTGAAAATAATATGCACATGAAATAAAACATGGTATGCAAAAGTCATAAATACAAATAAAATTCAATTTTTTTATCATCAAATAAATAATAAAATAAAGTTCTACTTTTTTCTTCCATAACCATTACCCTAGAACATGTTGGCAACAAAAACTGGACAGCAAACATATCCTTCATAAAATATAACTATAATATCAAAATATATAACATAACTATGAAATATAAAAGCACTTTCTGATATTCTTAATGAAAATTTCAGAAAATATGTTAGCAAGTAATAAAATAAATTTGTGGGTATTCATTAAATATCATAAATTTAAATTAGGATAAATGTTTACTAATTTGCAACAAATATGTCCTTAACATTTAAATTCAGGTTTTCCAAATAAATAATCCATCAAAACAATTATCTTAATTTGTTATAATAAAAAAAATATTTTGCATAAGAATGCTTTTCTAAATCACATTTATCCAAAATCATAAAAGTATTTAGTAGGAAAAAATATTTTAAATGTCATATTTATAACCATAGCAATCTCTATAGTAATACTCAAGAGAGAACAAGAAATTGCAGGTTTTAAATATTTAGCAAGTGCTATAAAATAATTAAAACTTAGAAATATTGTTTAAATTCATTAAAAAATAATCTGTTTGGCAGGTATGTTTTATATTTCAGTTTTATGAAGTGAAAATCTTTTATATTCTTCATAATATTTATTAAGCACTTTAATGCAAGTTGATTTTTTATTATCTCTCCTTGAAAATGATTTCTTTCTTCTGAGGGAAAAACAGTCATATTAAGTAAATTCTTTAGTGAAATTTTTCAATTAATAATATATATTTTATTGAAATATAAAAACTATTCTTAATTTAATATTCTTTTGTAGACTTAAACAAATTCTTTTAAAACATCTGATAAGAAACACTTTTTATATCAAAATATAGATTTTATCCTGAATTAAAAGTATTTTATTCAAGATAAATAGATTATGGATAAGATTCAATATGAAATGAGTGTTTTAGATAAATTACCAGGAAATTATTGATACATGTAGTGTCATTATTGCCACTAAGAAATTTAAATATATTGCAGTATTTTTAAATTTAAAATACATTTTTTACATGCCTTAAAATTGACAATAGCTCTTGCATCATTATAATAGCAATAATAATTTTTGATGTGTTCCAATGCTAAAAATTTAAGATAACATTCTAAACATTGTAATATATAATGGGATTACCATTATAGCTGGAATATATGAAGACTTCAGTTCCCTTGGTGTTTCAATTCAGGTAATTGTGTCAAGATAGTTTTTAAATTACCCTATCATATTTAAGCTAGAATACCAATAAAGTTCAAACAAAATTACACTTTTAAAATTTAACTATAGGTTTTAAAATTTAACTGCTATAAACGAAAGTTAAAACTGATTGAGGACCTTGAGCAGATGACAATCTCACCTATTATTACTATTAGTCATGTGATTATTTTATAAAACTTATGATTAACCTTTTTACCCTTTGCATCCTTTCCTCATTAGTTGGAATCCTTGATCTATTTATAAGTAAGGAAAATTGTTAGGTAAAATCTACCTAATTAATATTCAATTTTTAAAATAAATCAACCTATTGTCTAGACAATTGAATAATTAATTAAAACACTTCCTGATTGCAAATAAAATAATTACATATAAATTACGGACACCAGGATAAAATAAAAATATTACACAATTGAAATTTATATTATTTAAATAAAAAAAATTATTACAAATGATATCCAATACATTTATTTATTATTGTTTTAATCTAGACAAGTCTCAGAATATAAATTTAAACTGTCTTTAAGACTATTTTAAAAATGAATAATTTTAAAATAAATGTAATATTTTATTCACTCACTCAGTATTCACCTATCTAATATTATGAAAAATCCTATTTTTAACCATTAGTTTTATTAAATTTTGGTAGTAAATAAGTTTAAAATATCTACCTGTAATATTATGTGTTAAATATAAATGAATTAAAATATTACAGCTTTAATTTATATATCAGCAAACCAAAATATAGGGTTAGAACCGGGTTTATTAATTTTAAAGTACAATTTTTTAAAACATTTAAAATAATCAAATCATAATTAAACTAGCATTATTAACTTAAAATGTATTATTTATCATCTAAATTATCAGCTATTTAAAGATTTAAAGATTTTAGTATAATAAAGTTATTTAAACCTAAAACTATTACAATTTAAGTTGTGTAAAGCTGTACAATCTATAAAATACAGTTATAGTAATCTTTATATGCAAAAAAATTATAGCATTATAAAATACTAGCAACAATTTATTCATAACAAAATTAAACTATATATATATATTTAGATGTCTTGAAACAATATTTGACTTAACATTTAGCTTCTGCCAAAGCTAAAGATTAGGTTATGTATATAAGTTTTCTGTTTGCATGCATAATGAAAGAGCCATAAATATCTGGAATACATTAGACTTTATATTATTACTCATTCACTAGTTCATCTGTATACATAATACTTTTAACAGTATATCATAAGTTGTTTGTTTTAATTCTCTGCATCACTAAAAAACAGTGACTTTATATAGTTAATTTATGAAAGTGAAATCAGGTCTGGTGTTTTTAGTTGTTTCCCATTTATTTTTCAATCTATACTTTTTTAAGTAAGTTGAGATGTATTAGTAAATTACATATTCAATTCACTTTTCTGTCTTAAGAAGCAATCATTTTGTTTTTGTCAAGAACATACATTTATCATTTCATTTTTTTCTTTATTCATATTATATTTTTCATTTCTCTTCCATCTTTACATTTCAAAAGTCTTCAATTCCTTAATGTTTTGGCTAATAGATTCCACATCTCTGCTATATATATATATTGCAAATGGGCAGATAAAGGTATTTATTATTTTATTGTGATGGTGAATATTAATGTCTTTGATGGAGAACTGACATCACAAAAAAACTGACTTTTGTGTATTTTTTTTTAACAGTTCATACTTTTAGAATTTATTTAGCCTAAATAATCAAAATGGACCACTTGTTCTAGTAGCTCACTACATATTTTAATATAAATAATGGATATTATCATTGCCTTGGTCTTATTAATCTTTATGCCACTATTTTATATAATTTTAATCCACATATTTGAACTTTTTGCTTACACAATCAGATTATCTGTATATTACATTGTTTTGTAAATTTATCTATCATTGCTAATTCAAAATATGTATGATTCAAAGCCTTTTCTTTTATGATTTTAGCAAACATATTATATAAAACAGGAAAAATAAATACCTATGTCTCACTCCTCTTACAATATTGTCTTTTTTAGTCAAATCCTCTTTTGGTTGAAGTTTGTCTTTTTATTCTTTATATAGATTAAAAATAATGTAAATAGTATGGCTTCATGGATTTGTTTGTTCTAATAATGGGAATAGACAACGGCAAAACATTTAGTTAACGGATTTCTCACAATTAGTGAAACACATCAATTTAAATATATAAAATAATCTTTCTAAAACAATAAATGCAATTACTCAAGGGTAGATTTATAAATGAAATAATAACAACCAACCTTTAAGCTATCAACAATTTCAACTGTAGTCAAGGCAATTTTCTTTAATATTAAAGATGATACATTTATTATTAAAGAAAGGTGCCTTGACAGATTGGAAATTTTGGATAGCTTAAGAGTTAATCATTAAAAATCTTTCTTTTTGTAATTCCCCTTTAACATTTCTTATAGTCATATTTTTTTTAATAATGCTAAGAGTCGTCATTGTCCCAGATTAGCGGGTTTGCTTCCCGGCTGAAAAAAAACAAGCTTATCAATGTTCTTCTGATGATTTAATAAGTACTTTTACTAAACTTATTTTTTAAACCTTTGCATTCTGTTACATGTCATTTCTTTGCTACTGACATGACAAAGGCTGCAATGTTCCCTCAGACAAGCTGTTATTGTTTAATATGTATGTAATAATTACAATCAAATATATATGAAGGGATTCCCCATTTTTCTCTTCTGTATCAACTATTACACATTCACTTCTTGAGGCCTTTCTATTTGGTAAAGTGAGCAATATTTTTTTTAAATTCTTATCACATGACTCAACTTTTAAGCTTGTAAATAAAAAATAAAAAGCTCTGCTAATTTGCTCTAACAAGCTTTATTGATGCTAGCTAAACAAAGCATTTAAAAAAATCTCTATATTAAAAACCACTCCTTAGTCTCAGACCAAAGGTTTCATGCTTTGACGCTCCCTAGTGAGGTGCTAGGATAGTTTCAGACACTAGATCTTTTCTTATAAGTTCTTGAAATGTCATTGTCTTGATTTTCTTGTATTCATTAAATGCATTGATAAAGCATTAATTCTTTTTACAAATCAATCAACTTTTTTCTATAGCTTTACTTATAATTTGTCATAAATGTGTTCACCATCTTCATTTTTAAATGCCCATAATTTTCTTCTACTAAATTCATTAATTCTTACCTTGAACATTTTTTAGCAAAAAAAAAAAAACTTAGTATATATATACACACACACACAATGTTATGTTTTTATTATTCTGCAGTCTTGTTTAATTATATCATAGTTCTGAAGAAGACTGCAATACAATTAAAACATAAGATTATGTGTAAATATATATAATTTTTTTTTGCTAAGAAGCATTAAAAATAAGGTAAATTGTATTTATAGAAGCTATTACAAGTATTTTGTTTTTTTGTTTCTGAGCCAATGTTGAATAGTGAAAGCATGCTTTTTTTTTTTCAGGCAGAAATAAAGCTGAAAATTAAAAATTATCTTTTCTGTGAGTCTATTCATTAGTTACCAGATATAAGATATTACAACAAAATAAAAAAGAGGTGAATTTAGAAATAGATCTGTTATTCTTCTGTAGTTTTTCAATTTTCTCTCTCATAAGTTGCCTATATTTTACATTTTTTCTTTTTTCTTCTCTGTTCTACATTCATCCTTTTTTCTTTTTCTTTTCTTTTCAGAGTTATTCTTTAAAAAACACCATAAAAATTAATATAATCACAAGAAATATTAATTCCAAAAATATCAAAATAAACAGTAGTTTAAAAAGTAAATAACTTAAATGCATTTTTGGTATACCTTTGAAAGTGATTTTAAATGGTTTTGATAAATTAAATGAGGATCCAAACCTAAACTGGACTATTAAACATAAAGATAATGGGAACATTAAATATCTAGATTTATTAATACTATGAGGATGTAGAAAACCCTCAAAAGCACTTAGCTGCTCTTGTATTATCATTATTCAATTATAGTTTTTCCTTTGGTTGCATTATAGCACATAATTTATATTTATATTACGTTCATCCAGGGAAAGTTGTGTATCATTTATAATTTTAATATTTATTAATAAAGCATATTAACAATGCTTTGGAACACACACACCCAGAGACTATGTCAATCCAAATTGTGTATATGTCTACATAGTAAATATGCAGGTCTCACAGCTTCCTTATTTAGGAACTTTTATTTGTGTAAATTTGAATCAAATACCATGTCTGAATTAATAGGGGTAGATTATAATAAATATGCTTATTTTAAGCATATTAAGCATTTTAATAATAAATTAAGATTTAATAGTAATTGCATTAGGGATAATAAACTTGAATGATCCTCTCTTATTTATCTTTTATGCCTTCAAATATGAAGAAATTGTATGATAAAGAATATAATGTATGTTTTCATCCACCTACTATATTAAATCATTTGATTAACAATAGTAATGATAAAATCAATATTAATAAACATTTTCATATTGTTTATTTGATTAAGTAATGGGAACATAATTGCCCTTAAGTTTACTACAGAGAATCCAGAGCAAACATTAATGTAAGATTGAAACAGCATATACTTTGTTATAATAAAGCTAAGTTTGATCCTTCAGTGTCATCTATACTTTTAGATCATGAACATTTATTTATTTCGTCATATTTTTAATGCTAGTGAGATAAAAATAAAGGTTTTTAATGGACGTAGTGATTAGAAACGTAGAATGAAAGAGGTTTGGTTTATTGATAACTGTAACTTCGTGACTAATGGAAAGTCAAATAGTGTTCAGTTAAGTACCACTTGGATATCACAACGAGAGTAGCAATATAATAACTTATGTGTGGTGATTTGACGTAATTTTTTTAAAAATTTTATAACTGTTGTCTTAATTAATATTCCTTGAAAATAAAATTATTCTTTGTTGCCCAAGATTCCTTTGCTTTCTTCTCTGCTATTTCAAGATTTCTCAGTTCTGATAGCAATTAGCTTGGTTGTTTCCCATTCTGAATTTATATATTCATTTTATTTTATGGAATATATTTCCACAGCTTTTCTAAAATTCCATCTATGTGCATATTTGAATTCTTCTATATTATAATCGTTTAAATTATAATAAGGTTATTTAAAAAGAACAATGTTTTTCGCATAATATAGATTAATAATTACGTATATATTTTCATTTTTGCATTATTGGTCATATTTGTACTGCACAAATGCAGAGAACATTGATAGTCACCGTTTATTGATAAGGAAGACCCGCATTATATCAAAATCTGGTACCTAAACTCTTTTGTTAAACTTTTTACGTAGTCACGACAAAATTTAGGGAATAGTTTAAAGTTTTATTTTTTAATAATATATGCAATGTTTTTATTATAAGTTTAAATTACTTTAAATTTATTAAACACACAGTTTTAATATAAATAGAACTTCAGTCTGTTTAAAATATTTGAAAAATGTTGCACGTTAAAATAATACTCAGCTCAGAATTTCGTCTATGAAGTTTCAACAAATCTTTTTACACATGGTAGAAATAAAAGAAGCTGATAACACTTTGAATATATAAAAAAAAGTTTCTTTTTAGAAGATTAATTCTCTTCTTAAGATAAATTGCTTATACTGAGAGAAAGAAAATTTATTGGTGATTTTAATATGTTATTTGGCACTTCGTCAAAACAAGAAGACACCTGCCAAAAGAAATCACCAATTAAAAGTTGTTAGATTTAATTTGTAAAATAATACAGCATTGTTCAATGGATTTTGTGGGTTTTTGCCAAAAAGAAAAAAGTTCATTCACAAGATATATACAAGTTGTTATTTTTTTTGGAAAAAAAAAAAAAACATAACTAGCTTACATGCATTTGCACACACACGTGTTAAAAATGTTGGTTAAAGTATGTTTTTTTTTTATATATACTATATTATTAAGCTTATATTAGATTTATTTATAAAATTATAAGTTTATTACCAACTCTTAATACGTATATATTTCATTCGTTTCTGCTAAGTAAAATCTTATTTTAAATTAAGAATATATACATTTTCAAAAAAATTATATACAAATAAAAATAATATATATCTTTATAAAGAAAATGTCAAAAAAAAATACTTTAAAAAATAAAACCACACATTTTAAAGTTTGCTTAAAGCTGTAATGTATTTCAGTCATAAGAAAGAATATTAAAAACAAAAATATGATATTCTCTCAATAGGCACAATTAAGATTAGACAAGGGTCATTAAAAATATAGATATAACTTCAATTTTTTTTTTACTTTCTAATTTTGCTGGTGATGATAGATTATTTAAGGAATATACTGTAATTAAGGCATTAACTTTAAATTCTGATGTTGACTGTATTAACGAATCACGGTCTACTAAAATCGGGGAGGGGTGACATTGTTAATGCAAGGACAATTGTGGAAAAATGGATTTGAAAGGAATAATGTTGATAGTGAAATTTGATTTATAAGATAATAAAAATGTGTGTGCTACAGATAGAAATGGTTTATGTAGGGGAATTAAAATTGACAAAATGAATTACAGGATCAATCAATGATTAAGAATTATGGGAATATGTTAGCTTGAAAATATATAGAGAAAAACGGGAAAAGGTGTCTTTTAGGAGCTGATATTTAGATACTGTTAAAATGATAATAAAACAAATAAAGATAATTGTGTTGTGATGTTGGTAACAACAAATGATGGTATAAACAGGGATATTAAAGAAAAATAAGATATTTTGCAAATATTATTATGAGTTAGTTTGCAGGAAAGAAATGGACAAGTAGGAAGAATAGGATTGTTTATTGTTAAGATTTGATGGTGGAGAAAATTTAAATAAAGTTTGTGAAATTAATTTGAAATTAAAATGGTTGTGTGAAAAAAAGTGATTATTTTTTTAGATGTATAAGAGGTGTTTATAGAAATACAGATTTATTTTAAAAATTGGATTAATTATCCACTAACTAAAAGAAGGGAAGAGCATTAAAACTGTAGATGTGAAAGGAAGGATAAGTTTATATTTAATAGTGAGAATAAAATAAAAGATAGTGTAGGTTAAGAAGAATGATGTAAAGATTTTTTTTATAGAAGTTATCTAAAAATAGTTATGAGAAAGAATATTTAAAAGAAGGATTAAAATTGTTAATATAAAATTTGGCTTTATAAATATGCAAAAAGGTAGTAATAAGAATAAAAAAAGAAAATTAGAGGTTATAATAAAAAAAAATAGACTTTTTGGTAATGGTAAATACACATTTGAATGATAAAGTAGAACTATATCTTCAAAAATTGGAAAGAGAAAAGATTAAATAGATGATGAGGATAAGAAAAAAGGAAGTATAAGATAAATGTGAATTAGATTGAAATTGATTAAAGAGAAGTGGAAATGTTGTAAAGTATATTTAGCTACTAGCAAGGAAAAAGGTTGAAAGAGTAAAATGAGAGAATGTGGGAATGATCTCATTAATAAAATAGATAAAGTGGAAAATATAAATGCAGCATTATTAAAGAGGATATAGGAGAAAGTAGATTAAACATTGGCAATTTAAATGTTGGGGAATATGAAAATTTGAAGTATACTGTTGATTAGATGTTGAGAGATAAAGAGCAATTACAAAAGTTAAAAAGAAATAAAGTATTTAGAAAAAGGGTGTAGTAATGATCATAATTTTATTTTTATAGTATTGCCAAATATTCTGAAAGACTAAGTAAGGCTGACAGAAATGGATGGAAAATAAGTAATATAGTTAAATTGAATAGGTTTAATAATATCTTTGAAAGAGATATGAAAAATTATGATTTTAAAAGTTACAAAAAATTAATGAATATAGTGAAGAAAATTGAAAATGAATGTTTAATGAAGGAAAGAAACTTTAGTTAATGTAAAAGAAAGAAGTCATTGGGGGATTATAAAGAAGCAATTGGAAGGAGATTAAGATTAGATGGGGTAGCTACTTAAAAAAAAGAATAGCTAGGAGAAAATTAAGATAGAAATGAAATAAACTTAATAAAAAGTAATACTGGTGGAAATTAATATTGTAAGAAGAGCGAGAATGGTGAAAAAATGTTTAAGATATATGATGAAGAGAGATAAAAAATACTATAAAATGCAGAAAAAATATGTGTGAAGTCAGGAAAGAACTTGAAAAAATACTCAATGTATTGTAATAAAACTTTTAGTAAATGAAAGTTGTTAAATGAACGTGATTAATTAAAGAGATTAATTTATGAGAAGGTGAATAGGATGATGGGCCCAAAATTGAATAGAGCAAAAGATAAATTGAAAAAACAAAAATCAAAATTATTAGACAATGCAGTTGCTGAAATGGTAATAGGCATGAAAAATTATACGTTTATTTTAAAAGAAAGTCTCTTAATAAAATTACAGGTAATAAAAGAGTATGGCGACTGATTTATTATTATATAAAGTTAAAAAAAATTTAAGTTGGATTCATTATAATATGGTAGTAATAACTGTCATACTGTATAAATTTATTTATATCTTAAAGGATAGATTTACACTTGGGTGAAAGAATGCGAAAATTTTGAAAAAATTCAAAGTGGATTTTGGGCAGAGAAGATAATGGGTGATTTATTTATCTCAATTAATTGGAAAGTCATATAAAGAAATTAACTACTATTGATTACATATTTAAATATAGAAAAGGTTTAGAATATGGTCAATAGAAATAGAATATGGAGAAAGCTTGAAAATATGGGGTGAGATTTAGGGTTATTAAGAAAGATTAAGAGTTTTTACAAAGATAATTTTTCATGGAGTATAAGTTTTCCTAGATGATTCTAGTGTTGGGATGCTATGATAAGAAAAGCTTACTATTTACATAATTTTAATCAAGGTTAGCACTTTCAATATCCTCTTTAACACTGAATGATTCAGTACTATGAATATGATACAAGAGCTTATCGAAAGTGCTAAGCTCAATCAAGACTGTGTAAATACTAAGCTTCTCTTATCATAGAAAAAATAGGATAATATACAGATTCCTATAGCTGGGAACAGAAAAATATATATAAGCTGGTGACTTTTTTTGTAAATAATGTCAAATTTTTTGAAGATAGTAGATATATAGTTGTTATTAGAGAAAGGTAAAAACACAGGAATAAGTATGAAAATTGAATTAAATGAAGAAAAATTGCGGATTATAGTATTTAATGGGAAAGGTAAACTGAAAGATTGAAAATGGTATATATTTATCTTGAAGAAGAAAAAAGTATAAGTGTTTATGTTCTTTGTAGTATGAAAAAGGAATATATATGATTATTGAGAATTAGAACTGAGCAGAAAAGCAAAAATAAAATGAGATTAATTTAAAATCTTTTTTTTTCTTCTATAATAGATATAAGATGTATAGAATAATTTGGATGGAATCACTATGCCTGCTTTGACATTTACAATGGATGGTGAATTGTAGAACAACAAATGAGAATATTCATGGGAATACAAGTGATTATCATTTTTTAATTAGAGAAATCAAAAGTAATTTTGAAATGTTCAGGTTTCATTACATGAATAAAATATAGATTAGTAAAAAATAATGTTTAATTAGATTTTGCATAAAGAATAACAAACAGATTGAGCAAAAATTTAGTTCCATGCACTTTATATAAAAAAAATTGTTTAGTTGATTAAAGAATCTAATACAGATATATGATTATGAAGGGTGAGAAAAAAAGATAGACAAATTGGCTAGAGAAAAAAACTAGAATTATGGAAAACAAATATGAATAAAAAATGATTTGAAAGTTATATAAGAATAAAACATATATGAAATATAGAAGAATATGATAATGTTAAAAGGAGATTTATTATTTTTTTGTGTAAGAGCAGGATTTTTAGTTAGCAGAGAAGGAAGCAAAAACAGAATATGGATTTTGGGTTGTAGATGTAGTTCATGTAGCAATGTGTGAGAGAGAGAGAGAGATATTATTGAACATTAATTTTTGGAATATAGAATATTTAAAGAGAATTAAGACAAATTGTGTGGAGAGTAGGAGAAATATTATGTAGAAATAGATATTTTTATTTAGTTCTTTATTTAGAAAATATGAGAAAAGGATATTATAATTCCTGAATAAGCTATCATTAATATAAAATTATAGACATATAAAAAGAGTTGGATGGAAAGGATGTTTAACTTGGCTAACAAGACTTTTATTTATGTAGCCTATTCTATTTTAGAAGATAATAATCCGTCCTCACTTGTGTTGTACTATAATATTAAATCAATGACATTAAATGCAAGAATACTTGATTCCAGCCACAAGATAAAGACTTTGAGAAAATACGTCTGGATGTCTTATTTTCAAACCTAAATGCATTTATATAGGCCAATCTTAAATGTCTTGAAATGAAAGTGTGGGCATATATTAAATCATTTACTTTACATTAATTTCTTTTAATAATCCTATTAATACTTATGAAATATTAAAATTGATGTAAAGTGAATGATTTAATATATATATTTATGTTCTTATTCCAAGACACTTAAGATTGGGCCTATAGTACATTTAGGTTTGAAAATTAGACATTCTTATTTTCTCAAAATCTTTATCTTGCGGCTGAAACAAGAGTATGCTCACATTTAACATTACTGATTTAATATTATAGTATGGTACAAATGAGGCAGGATTATTATCTTCTAAATAGAATCATATACTGACACTGCACTAGTAAAATTCATTAATTATTACTATGTAGCCTATGAAAAACACATTAAATGAATTCAAGAAAACAATTTTACTTCATATCAGTACTATAAAGAAGCTCCATATAAGTCACAGTCACACTTTAAGACTTTTATACAGTTTTTATTGATATTTAAATATACTTCTTGTTGCAAAAGATAAACTTATATTATTCATAGGTAGGTTTATGAAAAGGACTAAGTTTTTTCTTATATTTAATATGTATAATGCACTTTAAAAAGTATGTATGTGTAAATATTATTCGTATGTTTTTTAAAAAATATTTGACTAGATATTTGGTTATTATGGCAACCCAGGAAGCTCTAGTACAGATCAAAATATGTATTATATAAAAGCTGTCAACAAGTTTTGTGGATGCAGTAATTTGTATAATGTAAATTAAATTACAAATATATTTATTTTCTATTCACATTGGATGATGTGTGAACAACTATTATTTACATATTGAATAACCATATCCATGTAGAATTTTATTTCTCAATAAATAATTTAATATTATAATTTTATCTAGATTACAATAGTGCATATATAAAAATCATGCTTAGATTTATCATAAAATATTTTAAACTATTGCTGTTCACATGTTTCATATGCTATTCAATGAAAATGTGCACTTCAATACCAACATATCCAGTAATCTATTGGTCTTACAATATTTGATACATGTGAGTTTTCAAGGAAACCAAAATGGCACCCCATACTTTTGAAAAATGTAGTTTCAAGGGCCTATAATTTATTGAAGATGTGTTAGTTGTTAAATTAAAACAAAATTAATAAATTGATTGTTAAATTTTAAAAAGGGAATAAATTTTTATAAATTTCATTAAGAAGTTTCATTTCAATTTCTTTTTTACTTCTATTATAACTTGGACAGCAATGAGATAGTCTTAACATTGTCATAATTTGCTCCAATTTAGTGTGTTTACTTTTTTTTCATATGCTTTGTTTTTGAATTTACAATATATTAATGACTCTACAATTTTTTTCCTATTCAAATGATATTTTAAAATTTTATATTAATTTAATTTAATAATTAAAGTTTACCATTATTAACTAGGATTAATCATAAATCTATCATATTGACAATGTGAATCGCTTTAAATATTTTTGCAACTATTTATGTAGAAAACTGGGCATAAATATTTAAAATATAACTTGATTTTAATGTGTCACTGGTTTATCATTATCATCATCATCATCAACCATTATCAATCCACTGCAGGATGAAGGTCTCTCCAAGTTCAATCCATCTTTTCCTAACTTTAGCTTCTCTTCTCCACATCTCCCCTGCACACTTTCTTATTTCATCCATCCATCTCACATGCGGTCTCTTTCTGGGTCTTTTACAATCTCTTGGAATCCAGTTTAAAATTTCAATTGTCCATCTGTTATCATCTCTTCTAACAATATGTCCAGCCCAATTCCACTTCAGTCTTTTAATTTTTTCAATGAGGTCAGTAACACCTGTTTGTTCTCTTACCCATACATTGCGTTTTTGATCCCTTCTTGTTACTCCCAACATGCATCTCTCCATACTTCTTTGAGTGGTCTATATGTAAAGCTAAAAGATATATTTTATAAAATAATATTTCAATTAAATTAGTTTATTTCTGTCAAATGTATTATATGAAGTGGAAATATAGACATATCATTGTGATATAAAGACAATTTAAAAAAAATCATTTAAGAATGCTTTATAAAAAGATTGGGTACTTGTAAGTGTTCAATAAAACCAAGATGGAAACCTGTATTTTTGATAAATTTACAGTTTTAAGGGCCCCAAAAAATATTTACCAAAAAAAAAAATGCCTGCTAGGAAATTTTCTATTTGATAATTACATTTCATTTTTTTATTACTATTATTTTTTAAAAAAGAAATCATTGTGGAAAAATTAGTTACAATGTTTACAGGTTATTTTCTTCTCTTTTTTTAAAATTAAGTTATTAACAGAAAAATGAAAAAAATATAAATACAATATTTACACTTTATTCGTGTCGGTGACATGTAATCATATCATGACTATTAATGCACATTTTTCAGAAGAACAGGATTACAAACTTTCCAAGTAGTTCATTGCTTCACATTCTGTGACCAGAAGGTCCAAACTTTTATCATTATGATAAATTACCAAAAAAATGCGGACAAAAAGAAACATGCTGAATTGATCCAAAATATAATAATGTTAAGAGCATATCATTACTTCCCATAGTATAAGTAAAAAAAAAAATGAAATAAAGTTTTTTAATGAAATTTATCGAAATTTATTCCTCTTTTTAAATTTAGCAATTGATTTATTAACTTTGTTTTAATTTAACAACTAACACATCTTTGGTAGATTATGGACCATCGAAACTGTACATTTATTAAAAATACAGGGTGCATACTTGGTTTACTTGAAAACTCACAAGTACTAAAAATATCCCTCACCATTAATCTTTTATTACAAAATAAAATCACATACAAACTGTTCCAAAGACTTATTACAAAAAAAAAAAAAGCAAGCAAATATTAGGGCTAATATTTTTTTCCTGTTTAATACCAATTTTTATTTTAAATAACAGATTTTTCATCACCAGTAGTAATGTTTGTTCTTAAATGATCATGCAGCTATAGATATACTTTTGTGGAAAGTCAGTTATTTTCAAGTGCTGCCACAAACTTTTCAATATATCAGTCAAATGTCTTGTCCAAATTAATAAAAGCAATATATAAATCACACATGTGCACTGTGTTTTCTTGCATTTCTTGTTAGTAAAATGTACATCTGCAGTGGTTCTTGATTCTCCACTTGGAGTTTTTGATTATCTATGATTGAAAATAACATATTCTTACTCACTTTAACTCTCTTCTATATTTAAGTCAAGGTAAAGTTATCCAAATAAAAGCACCAAAATATTTTTCTTCCTGTAAATTTATACACTGTATTCTATGAAATTAATTTGAAAAGACAAAAAAAATGCTAGTAACCATGGAAATAGAACACTTTAATCTTTTTGTAATTAGATAACAAAATAATTAAGTAAAACTTCTATTTTATTATCCACTCCCCTTCCCTTCTATATAGGATTAAATGCAGCGTTAAAAAAAAATCCTAATTGATTTTTTTTTCTTGTAGTTATTTAAGAGGTGGTGAACTACTTAATTTTGAAAGAATTGCTGAGTTTATTATTACTGGAATTAAATGTTAATCACAATAATCTTAAATTTGTTTCAAAACAGTCTGACTATTTCATTAATTAAAAAGTTTTAAATAGTTTTTATTTAACAATATATAACTGAAAAGTATTTTCTTTTCAAAGCTATAATTAAATAAAAATTTAGATTATTTTTTTTCAATGTTGAAACTTACTAATCAATTTTTAATAGTTCTTAACCGAATGGTTATAGCTCACGAGGTTGTGACTTGCAATCTCCAAAAATGATAGGTGGAGCTTTGATCTACAAATTTTTAGTGCACTGCTTTATTCCACAGACTTCAAATATTTGAATATGTTTGTTATTTAAAATAATGTGATGTTTGAACATCAGAAATGGCAGGTTGCCTTTTAATCCAGTCTCTCATTCCACCACCGTAATAAGTTGCACAGAACAAAATTTAGTGGCTTACAGCATTCAAGACTAATCGGTCATTTATCCAAGTACTAAGTTAACCTAATATTGTTTAACATTAGCAATTAGATGGTACATTCAGTTTAGTATGACTATAGATATTTTTAATAATAATATTTTATTTAAAAATGAAAAAATATACAATCCATATCAAACTAAATGAAATATTAGAATGAGAGGACTAATATAAACAAAGAGCTTAGCTAATTGCTCAACAAGCTTTGAAATAAATGCTTAGCAAAAGAAAGCATTTAAAATATCTCTATCTGAACCCCCCCATCCCCTGACCAATGGTTTCATGCTTTTGCACTTCTCAGAGAGGTGCTAGGATAACTTTCAACACAAGATCTAAAAACACCAACCCAAAGCCAGCATTTATCTCAGCCCCATATAGCTATTTGAATTAGATAGCTGGGTTTAAAGATATCTAGGTATATGAAAACTTCAGATTTTCTATTCAATAGTCAACTCTTAGATAAATGCTGGCTTTGAGTTAGTGTTTTTAGATCTAGTGTCTGAAGCTATTCTAGCACTGAGGAGTGCCAAAAGCACAAAACCATTGGTCAGGGGATGGGGGTGGTTTTCAGATAGATATTTTAAATGCTTTCTCTTGCTAAGCATTTATCTCAGAGCTTGTTCAGCAATTAGCAAAGCTCTTTGTTTATATTCCACAAGCTTAAAAAAAGTGGAGTCATGTGATGTATGACTCTATTTTTTATTATTTTTTTTAGAGGACTAATAGTCTTACAATCTAACATAATTTTAATCAGAAGGGAATTATATCCTATGCACATGGACCATTTTGTTGTTTTAATACCTCAACAATTGAGTATGAAGGATATTATCAAACCAAAGCACAAGATAGTGACTGAAAAGATAAGAGCAGGTGTCTTATCTTTGTATCTAAATTCACTTAAATAGGCCATTCTAAAGCATCTTGGAATGAAAGCATGAAGTCTTCCATTAAACACTTAACATTCATTAACTTTATGTAAGTAGAAAAGGCGTTCAAATGAATTACCTTAAGGTTCTGGTCTTTAATAAGTGTTTTTTTTATTTTTGTTATACTTAAATAAATTATAAAATATTATATATTCCTGCTAAAATAGTTATTTTTTATTTAACTTAATGCATTTTAAAATGTGAGATGCAAAACTAACATTAATGGCAATGTTTATTAGTTCAACCTTATAAAAAAGTCTGATAAGACAAAGGAAATATTTCTAAAGGTACATAATATAATATATTTTTAAACAGAAATAAATATTGTACTGTTTTTTATATAGATTTACAATATAGAACTGGACAACATCAAATTAATGATTAGACCAGGGATGGGCAAACAATGGATCGCACACAGCTTGACAGTCGATTGTAGATATTTCTGCCAACTGATTACTGGTGCCTGAATTCCGAATCTTTTTATTTTTACATTTATATTTATAAATTCTATAACTGAATTGACAGATGGTTAGACACCACTCTTTCTGTATGCATGTGTACTTCTTGCCAAAAGAAAAACATCCATTGTTGAGGTCAATAGCATTAGGATTTTTGCATTTTTGAATCTACTTATTTATGTTGATCAGCATTCTCTCAAATAAAATTAATTAAATCTTCTTTTAAAAATCCTCTTATGGATGATCAATTTGATGGCTTCCATTCGGTTATACATCAGCAATTATAAACCAAACTATACAATCTTTGGGAAAAAATGGAGTGCCATGCTTCTTCATTGAAAAAATAATTATATATTGAATTATAATAAAATAATCAATAATAATTAACAAATAATTTAATCAAGTAATTTTTCTGTTGTTTGACTCATTAATTAATTATTACCTCTGCTAACATTCTGGATTTTACATCCTACCAATAAACATGATATATTTAATTAAAGGTAGTTTTTTAAGTTTTTTAGTTTACAGCAATTCACACTCGATGGGAATTTTTTCAACCAATCTTTAAAAAACTTATTTCTGTCACGTAGCAAAAATATGTAGTTAATAATAATCAATAAACAAAATTTAAATTTTATATTATTTAGTTCTTTATTACCCAAAAAGTTGATCGCTGATAGATAATAAATATAAAAGCCATCATGCTAATTTTAAGTTTGCCCACCCCTGGACTAGACCTTCCCACAAAGAAAGTAGGTCATTTTTTTATTCACAAGTACAATAGCAAAATACTACTATACTATAAAGCATTAATATAAAGGCAAAACAAATACATTACTTATTCTTAATATATATAGATATTTCTTTATTTTTTAAATATAAATTTAAAAATAAATAATATTTTTCACATTGCCCATTCAGTTTAAGCACTTCTAATTTGTCATTTAAAGTAAAACATTTATTATTATTCTTTTTAGCACAAACACTAGATAAAAACACTATTTAATTATCATAAAAGTTTTCTGCATACAGTACGCAATATAATGCATAATATTTTCATAAAGTTTGCAAAATTGTGAGATATTCAAAATGAGTAGATTCTCTAAACTGTAAAGCAGATAACAAAAAGGATACTTCAAAAAAGAAAATAATATTCACTTTGTATCTTGAGTATAGATATCAAATGTGTAATAATAACAGGTATGTATAAAATGAGCAAGACTCTATTGGATTCACTTATTAATGTGATTAGAAATACCTTTTGAAAATAAAGTATTTTCATGATTTTAAAATAATTTGTATTCTTATCTACCTGAACAATATTTATATTTGCTGGATTTGTTTGTTTTGACATAATAAATACCTCTAACTTAAATGATTGATATACTTGAACACTTTACCAAGTTGGCATAAAATAGTCATAATTTAAAAGGATATTTTCACTGGATGATGAAATGTAGAGAAGTAAAAATCGCAAATAGTATGAATTGTAAATTATACATCTACTAGAATCTAGATTTTAAATGTCATATGTGAATAAAATTGATCAATTATGACTAGAAATAAACACCACCACTTTCACCATGATTCTGGATTAGAGTAGCAAACTAATTACCCTTGCTTACCACTCTCCGTTGGCAGGATGGCTCAGTTGGTTAGAGCGTTACCTTAAAATTCAAAAATCTAAGGACCCAGGTTCGAATCCCATGCTAGTCCTGTCACTGGGAAGGCTAACAGCACTTGAAGAAGAGTTGAGACTTATACCTCTCAAAACATTGTGCATATACTAACCTGTGTGCTATTACTAACAGCTGAATGTATTTGGAATATTTAAATAAAGTTAAATTTTTCTAAAGACATTCAATACTTATATTAGATGATGGAAATAGTCCAATATAAAAATACAACTAGAACACCATATAACAAACCTTCAGGAAAACAATAATAACTACATGATTTCTTAAATTATAATTTCCTTTACTTATCCTTTTTGGATGTGCTACCATTTTAAAAGTTCCAATTTCATTTGATTATGTTAAGTGCTTAATCAATACTAATATAGTAATTTTTGTGCTGGGGATTATCACCTGAGTAGAGACTTTATTTCAACTGATCTTTTATACCTGCTTAATCCTTTTATTACTTATTTCTAAAATAATACTTAAGAAAGTTTAATAATTAATATTTAAACTCTGCAAATAAAAACAAAGATAGAAGCATTCCAATAATAAATTTTAAAAATGCTAAAACTCCACAATAAAGAATATTAAAGAAACAAGTTTTTGCACAAGAGAAATTTCAGATAGCAATTATTTATTTATTTAATATATAGATCCAGACAGACAATCTGATAATTGAATCTTTCCAGATTGGACATTGGTAATTATTTTAATGCTTTTCCAGATACTACTGAATCAACTTGGTTGTTGCTAGAGAGAAGTTATTCAGAGCAGCATTTGATGAGTTTGGATACCAGAGATACCAATACTCACACTCTTATTTTATATTGAATACTTTTGATGAAAAAGTATTTATTCAATATTTAGTTTTCATTTGTGTGCCATAATTTAATTAATTAGTAAAAAAAAACCCTGAAGTGCAAAATCAATTGTGAATTTTGATGAAAATTTGTTTGTTATATTATATTTAAATACATGTATATTGTCTATACTAAACAATGTAATTAAAAAGGACTTGAACTCAGACTTTCAAGCTATTCACTCTATTTTATACAACTGATATACATGACCACATACATGTGAAAAAGGTAAATGATCTCCAATATACATACTTCAGTGGTCTTCAACCTTTTCACACCTGCGGACCAACAAAAATAAGAATAAGGTTTCACAGACTGGCAGAAGTCTATAGATAATTTCTTTTTAAAATGTATACTGCTTAGTCTTATATGAGCATAATTGTTATAACTGACCAAAACAACACACTAGTTACTGTGTATAGTAATGGTGTTGCTTACCTTCACACGTTGAACACTCTTTCTCCAGTTGCAAAGTCATACTGTTACAGAAAACAGTACAATAACAATCATTCTCATTAATGTGCCTGCATTGCCGTGTTTATTACTTCATTGTTAAAACATGCAAGAATAAAATGTTATTCATCTAAATGTTGGGAAATATCACAGCTAGTGTAATTATATGTTAATGATTATGATAAATGTAATATCTGTATTTAATGTTAAATATACAAGATGAAATTATATATATATGGAGTTTGTATAATAAAAAACATTTTTTTTTTAATTTTTAATTTTTTTAGAAAAATAATAAAAAATTTAATTCTACACCCCCCACCCCATAAACATCTGTAATAATTAGAAAAACAAATTAATTTATGTATGATTGATTAGATTTTATTTTCATTCTGTTTTTTTTTTTTTAATTGGGTAAAAATGAGATGAAAAAAATAAATAAAAATTGTTTATATTAATTAAAAGTTTAAACTCTTATTATTTTATTATTACAAATTTTCCTGCCAGTCTACTTCGGACTGGCAGAAAACTTCTGCAGCCCAGCACTGGTCTGCAGATCAGATCATCATCTCAATTTATATTAAGATAAATCTTTAAACTTTAATGGATATGCTTCAATTTTCTTCACTTTCCAACTCGTCGACCATTCATATCATTAAAAATCTGATGATGTAATGCTCAAAACTCATCATCAGATTTTCAATAATATGGATGGCTGAAGAGTTGGAGAGTGTAGAAGATTGAAGTCTATCCATTAAGGATTGAAGATTGAAGTCTATTTATTAGGACTTAAAGATTTGCTATCTTAATATAAACTGATTACATATAATGTTGGAGATGATGATCTGGTTCAGCATAAAATACATATATTGGAGATCTTTTACCTTTTTGGCATATATGTGTGGTCATGTGCATCAGTTGTATAAGATAAAGTGGATAGCTATAGGGAGTTTGAATGTCTGAGTTCAAGTGCTTTCTAATTATGTTATATTAGTAAAAAAGAAAGATTTTTTTTTGAAAATGCAATTTTTTTGTTTTAAAGTTATTTTCATTATTTTGAAAGATTATAAATATATGGTATTTATATATATCATGCTTTAGAAGGATTTGAATGTTAGGTGGTGAAAAACAAGAATTTTTTGTTTTTTTTTTACATTATTTTAGCTAAAACAACTAGGTAAGCTTTTTTATTTTTTCAGATGAATTTGTTGCTTTCAATATTTTTTTATTTTAATTTATCACAAACTCTAATCAAATGAAAAAATAAATTTTGCAATGAAAGCCTACATTTGATTATGTTTAAAATTCTGGGGAAAAAATCAAAACTTGCAAAAGATGCCAACTTTGGTGATGAAAACCGAATTAACATATCATATTATGAAGACATCTCATGTAGGATTACATATTATCAGATGTTAATTACAATTACCTAAATATTTAGGAGTCACATGTTTTCATTGATGGAAATTAAATTGTACAGCATTTAACTCAAGAAACAATGTCCAAAATTTAAAAGACTATATTAACTAATGCTAATAATTTCTTTAAGTACATACTAACAGAACATTATATCACTTCCTTTGCTTATATTCATCATCTATATCCACAAGTAGTATTTCACTCTATTTATTCTTCTATTTAGCCATATTTTGTAAATAAATAATCAATCAAACAAGATTGAAATAAACAACTATTAATAATTATATTTAAATATTTATCAAACCGGCTTTCATCTCCATTGAGACCTTCTCAAGATATTATATTATACAATTCATATAAACAAATAATAATATTCACTCCATCTTGTTTGATTGATTATTTATTTATTTCTGTTTGTGACAACATTATGACCATCATAGTGATATTTTGTAAGCTTGAATGGACACTAAATGTCTATAATCAGATTTACTGATGATGATCAATAGATATAAAGTAGTCTGGGGTCTGAATATTATATTTCCATCTAATGCTCATTCATTATAAAATCTTACCATAGTGTAATGCACAGTTCTTTTAAATCCTAAGCCAATATTGTCACCATATATTTGGATCATACAATCAATAATTGTAATTCTGCTCAACAGATTTAAGTCAATTAATAAGATGAGGATCAATTTTTTAATACACATGTTAAACTGCAAGCACTCTTGGAAAACAGAAAACTGTTGCTATTTATTCTGACTAAAATAATTCTAATTATATTTTTGTTGTTGACAACTTCTGAACCATGACAACAATATTAATTTTCCAATTTTAGCATCATCACTTTTAAATTAAATGAGTTAAATTGTGACACATTTGAATAAACTGAAAGCAGACTCTTTCATAGCATGTTATGTGAAGTTTGGAGGGGGGGGGCGTTTGCAAAACAAAAACAAGACCATGCAAATTATCATATTTTTTACATATTTATATCCAAGAAGTCAAGGGCAAGAATAAATTTAATAAACAAATATACATTATTCAGCACTATCTTTAGGATATATATTTTTATGTTTTGTACCAGAAAAAAATTACGAGAAGTGTGTTATCATGGCGAGCACAATCACATTGATTCACATTGGCAGATTACACATATATATATATTGTACCAGTCGAAAAACCCAACAACCTAAACCATAAGTCGGATCCAAACTCAGCTGAACCAAAACTGAATTCAAACCCAACTCAACAGCTCAGATTAGTAGAAATCTAAATTGACGGCACAGTGCTATGTGCCAAGGAACTAGCTCAATGGTTGGTGAGGATCAGAGGCCCCTGAACTGACCTTAATATCTGATAATAAACTGACTAAAAATAATTTTAAATCGAATCATATGTATATGTTCGGGTTGCCAACACAGACAGCGAGTTTTAACATTAAAATAATTATGAAAGAATTAAGAACTAAGAAACCAAGTGTGTTTAGAAAATATTTAATAATAATAATTTGTTTGGTTTGAATTTTAAATAAAGATTAAATTAATTAATTCTAGTCCTTAAACAAAGTTTATAATTATAATACGAGTGGCGGTCCTTATTATATGCCAATGAATATTACGCAATATTTGAAAGTCTATGTCTATGCCCCCAACAAGAAAATAAAGGCAGATAAAGGTATTCATTAGTAAGGGAAATTATTACTCTAATTTTTTACGAAAGAATGTGATATTTATTTTCACATTCGCAAATCCATTCATGAAGAGCAAGATACGTATTTTAGGGCATAACTTTAATCTTTATTGGAAAACTTATTTAATTAAATATAACTGAGAATTTGTTCGACTTTAATTGAAATCACTTCATCACGAATTACGAGCATCAGAGCAGGCTTTACTGGAACAGAGAAGTAAATTATGAGCTATAAAATGAAATTGAAAAATAATAGCTAGTCGATAATCGAAGTCCTATGGTGGCTTGCGTCTGACAAGTCTTATGCCCTTTGACTAATATGAACAGGAGAGGAAGTGCTTTCTTCCTCGATAATTTAAAATAACAGAAATATGATCACCGACCAGCCTAATGGAGGGGAAGATTGCCCTACATCAGCAACATTTGAAGATGATGACTTGATAGTCATCGTTTGAATGCTAAAACCCATATAGAATGCTCTATGTGATGACTTGATCAATTAATTAAAGTCAAATGAGCTTTTAATGAAAACTATTTTAAAGTATTTGTAAATCATATTAATTATGCCCCAATCATCGTGCCCTTCCTGAATCTTAAATAACAAAGTTGAATTAGAATATATTTGATCCATTATCGGCCCTTTTGCAATAAAAACATTTTAAGATTAGATATGAATAAATACATAATGGTGAATACAAAAAATAGCTGGGGCATAGATTAAAAATGGAGCTAATAATTTATTATTAGCCAATTATAAAAATAACACACACATTTAATAATCTCTTTCAACTCGATAATTGATAGAACGGTAAATCTAGTTCTAATGGGTGAGAATTACTATTAGAATTGATATATTATTATTTGCACAAGGCAACGGAAACAAAGGAGATCATCGAGTCGAAAGATTATTGGCATATAATTAAAAATAAATGACATTAATAAATCACACGATAAATATATATATAATATAGTAAATGAACCGCCAAGTAAGAAAAGAGAAAGTTTAAAGACTAGAGGTTGAGAGAACTATGATATAAATTTACAGTAGCATGAATAAAAGGTTTTATAAAGATTGTTACATTAAAGAATAAAAGAGCTCTAAAAGGGAGTGTAAAGTAAAGTTCGAAACTGGCCAGAAAGTTTAAGGTTCATTATGAAAACATATTACCCATTCCTTCCGGGGCTGGTTCTTAGGTTAAACGTCTGAGTTGGTAAAAAAAAATGTAGGCACGCATTTAGTTGATTACTTGAACAGCATTTTAGTGGCTTTTCATAATTTTAGCAGCATGATTGGTCTGGAAAAGATTCAGCAGCTCCATTGAAGATTTTCAGGGAACTTCAGGAACCGATAGCCAGATTCCTGACGTTTAGCCCCTTACCATGATCGAAACACTATTTAAAACACACAGAGTTTACTGCACTTCTCTACAACAAAGATGGCTCTTTTTTTTCCAAACTTTTCAGAGCTATATATCTGTCCTCTGATGCCTTCAGGCTAGCGCTTCTTTCATTATCAATGTTTTTAGATTTACTGGTTGTTTTTAGATACATTCCTTCGATAAGGCTTTCAAACTCATTAACTTGAATTCATTTTCTAATTAGAAAATGAATTCTTAAAATCAGAAAATGATTTTAATTAGGAAATCCTTATTTTTTTTCTAATTAATAAAACTTTAACTGTTGTTTTTGGAAAGGGAAAATCTGAAAGCTTATCGAAAGAATGTAGCTTTTAATCAATAAAACTTTAACAAATTATTTAAAAATAAAATCAAACATTCCCGACGCAATGAAACTTTTGAACAATTATATATATTTAAAATTTACAAATATATATGCACAATCCACGCAGTTATAATATATAAATTCATGAATAATTCTATCATGAATTTATTAATAGAATTGATCAATTTAAATCTGAAACTAATTATTTGAATACACATTTATGAAATAAGTTATTCTTTATGGAAATTAGCGTGGATTGAACGTATAAAGTCCCATTGCATCGGAAATTTAAGGTTAGTACTAGGGTTTGAAGTGGGCTTATGGCTAGATGTCATGAAGCTAGGATCAAACTCATATCCGACTGCTTCAATATATATATATATATCAATGATTAAAATATTGACCCAAACTATACATGTATCATTGAAGAAATTAAACATTTGTATTAGATGCTGTCTTGCCATGGAATAAGTAATTAATTATATTGCCTGCACATCTCTCTGCTCTTATTATAGTCTCATTGCTGAATCCTGTCATGAAAACATTACATCCATTTGAATACACTTTTACAAATGAGAATAGAACAACTTGACGTTTTCCTCTCTTCATTTTACATATAAACAGAAATATTAAATTATTGCTGTCACTTCTTTTTGTCATAAATGTATTTAACTTAAATTCCTAATAACACAAGTATTATTCACCACCAGCATAAAATAAGAAGAAATCAGTCTAGTATCCTTCAATTTTGTATTCATCATTATTAAAAATATTTACTGGACAGTATTTTTTTATAATATCTCAATTCCTGCCCCATTTAGTTTGAAGCCAATTTATATGCATTTTGAATTTAACATTTAAAGATTTTGCATCAGCTTTCCAATATTTAACAAAGGCTTTAGTCAATTTCTCCACTAACTGAGACTGAAACTCGTACAAAAAAATGTATATAAAAATAAAGTAAGGAATCTTTCTAATCTAAACTAGTAATATTAAATCATTCAGCTGTTTGTCCAAAATAAAGATGACTTTGCAAAGACTTGTTCTCCAGATATCAGTGACATAAATCTTTAGTTGAGAATAAATAAGATAAAGTTATATCAGATTTAATTATTGCTGCAGATCTAAAATTCAAGATAAACTGACAATACTGCTGCTAAATACAAATATGAAGTGACTTTTAAAATACAAAATTATATTTGTGTCAAAACCCATATCACAAAAAATTAACAAGTCAAAATATGCACAGTCTTAGTCATGGGTTTAATTCTCATATATATATATATTGTGCCCTTGTCTGTAGGTCATAGGTAGGGTAGAAAGGTCAATTATTAAAAAATTTTAAATTTTAAGTTATATTTGTAAGATATATAAATAATAATAAGAGAATGAGATTTTATAGTACAATTTAAAGCTAAAAATACCTGGTATATAACAGTGTAATATATTATTTTAAAAGAAAACAGTTAAATAAAGCTTAAATATCATTGCTGATGGTTGTGAAAGCTGGCCATATAAAATAATACAGCTATAGATAGTTAAAAGTATATCAATTATTTAGTATAATATTTAAAAACTAATAAATTAAATAAATGAAATGTAATGTTATAATTGTATTTAAAAATCAAATTTAATAGATTGTGTTTTAAAATAAACTTTGGGATGGTGAGAGTTATATTTAGTTTAACATTATAAATTATTTTCCAAATTTTATAAAAAAATATATCAGTTTTGGTAATTTAGACCGAGACGTAAATAAAAATCATTTGATAAAAGTTAGTAAACACGTGACCGTATATTATATGCCTTCACACACACTCTTGTTAAAATAATAATAAACTGTGTGAATTTAAAACTAGATATAATTGCCATCGATCTTTAAAGTGAAAGTTAAAAATATTAAATATTGTTTTAATAATTATTTTAAAACTTAGATGATTTTTTTTTATATAAAACTATAATTGAATTTAAAAATATTGGTATAAATATTCCAGACATTACGTCATCAATTCTTAATTTTAAAACATCCATTCTGTTATCAAAATAAAATGAATAAATTGTTCGCGCTAAAATAAATATTAACCAATCAAAGGATGTAAAATTAACAGACAAAAATCTAAGAATTATACAGAGCGGGAGAAGAAAATGTGTAAGTGAAAGAGAAAGTAACAAATTTTTATGGCTGATAACATCGTAGCTGAACAGTAATATAAATTTATAATTTCGGATTTATTCTAAAAGTTATTCTGTAACATATAATATATTTTGACTACAGAGATATGAATTGCTAATTTTAAGTTTTATCTTACCAGGAAATTTATTCAAATTTAACCAGAAAGCCTACAGTAACATGGAAGTACAAGAAAAAATATTTAAAGTGATTGCTGAAAGAAAAATAATGGGAAAGTATCTTAATACGACCTTAGTTGTGCTCAACCTGAAACTTAATCTTATAACTGAAAGGAATACAATTGGGACGATATGTGAAAATCTGAAAAAGAAGCTGCTGGTCGTCAAGAACAATTTATGACGATAAATTTACAGAGCTATCTTAAAACTAAGTTATACTTCTCTATGAACAAAATTTTAATATGCATTCTATTATCAAGAAAAATAACGATGGAGAAAGAATGTTTATTTTGTAAAGAAAACATTATTAAAACTATAGTTCCAGAATGTTAGAATAAAGAAAAAAGTTAAAGACTAATATGAAAGTGCTATATGTATTTTATAGAAAAAGAGCTGAAACCTTTATCCAATAAGAAGAGAAAAATATTATAAAGTATTCAATGAAAATAATGCTTGATCAAAGAAATATAAAATTAAATGACTAAATAAAAATGGATCCATGGAAATAGAAAATTATTGAAGGTTTAAATAAAATATCTACAAGATGCATCGGGGGAACAAAGCGCGCGGGAAAAAGCTAGCAGACTATGTTGAAGGAGATATCAAGAATTAATAATTGTATAAAATATTGAGAAAATTAAGGATCATCGTTTAGGAAGAATTATTAAACAGTTATTTTTTTTTATAGAACATTAAGTGACTGAAAAAAAAAAAAAAATAAAGTATATTTTTTTTAGCTTTACTATGAACAATTTTCAAGCAAGTTCGACAAAGCAGTATCGTAAATATAATTTAAATATTTTATTTGATTGTATTTAAATATAAAATTTCTATATTAGCTTAGGGAAACATATAAACATGAATTTAAGAATAATGAGATTTAAATATAATAGCTTAATAGAATGATAGAAATATTATTATAAAAATAAAATGTATGTATGGAAGTTTTAAATATCTACAAGAAGTAATGGAATGGTGAAGCCTTCAGAATACGATCAAGAAGATAGAGATCGTTTTGGTAATTTTGATATTATTGATAATGCATAATGTATTTTTTTTAGGTCATCTATTAATGAAGAATGATGTATGAAAGTTTTTAAATCATAAGTACACATTTTATCCAACATTAAAACATATATTTGAGATAGTAGTAATTTTAAATGTGCATGCAATAAGTTGTTTTAAAAATATAATTCATAATATAAGTATCATAATAATTATGTGATTCTTTTGAACTTTTATGTTGCAAAAAATTCAGATAATTTTAAAATAGTTGGTATATTATAAATATACGAGATAAGTAGTAAAAGATTTTCTTAAGAATAGCTGTATAGTTTGAACTAAAAATGAATTTTATTATTGTTAGAAAAGTAGACAGGAATTTGTCGATGTACTGCATAGATAAATCTAGAGAAATAAAATCGGATAGTGACTTGGTAGTACTGGTGTAGAGGAAACCAAGATGATGTTTTTTTGCCAAGAAATAAGAAAAATCAAATATTTGGATCATAGTATTTTGTGTGATTTCAGTATAGCTAACTAAGTCCTATCACTGAACGCATATATTTTGGACAGTGTTTTTTACGTATTTTTGAAACTTTTTGATGTTATATAAAGCTGAAGGAATAGCTTTAGCATCACTCCTATAGTAGAGGTGGATAGACAGATAAAGGTCACTCCTCTATGGTGTTCTTTAAATTCACTGTGCCATCATTGTCAAGTTTTATGACGGATAATATTCTAGTTGTTTTGATCCTGCGCATCTATTTTCGCTATCCTTGTTTCATGAATATACATCGTCAGAAAGATATTTTAGAGAAATGATAAATAAAATAGAAATGAGGCTATGTTGTAGTTATGTAAGAATAGTTTATTTACTAGAATGAGTTAGAATTGTTATTTTAAAAGTGAGAGTATAAGTGTCATAAAGAGATAAAGAATCATATGATATAATTTAAAAATAATTCGGAAAAGAATATTGGATTTTTTTTTAAGAGAAATCTAAAACAAAGTTTTAAGTGATAATAAAAATTTAATATTTTATATGATATGTTAAAATAGAGATTGCATGTTGGTTAAGAAATGATTAAAGAAAAAAAATGTGTAACAGACATATATATTTGTGCATGGTGTGTTAATGATTGTAATTACCATACGAAGCAAAGGCTTGGATAAGTATTTGATTAATAATTATTGTATAGTCAATAATAAAACGGAAACATCAAAATTTCAGGAAGGGTTTGAATCTTTAGGATTCCATACGAATAATAATATAAAATAGAATTTTATGATTTTGTATAATTTTACTACGAAGGTAAAAAATTTTGTAAAAATATAATTTTAAAATTAATAGAGATATAAAGTATTAATGATAATTATTGATAGATACATTTTTGTAACAAGCTAAACTAAAATCAGATATCTAATAATAATAATACTGTATAAGAGTTAAAAAATAAAATAAGTAGAAATTTAATGTTAAGAGATAAACTAGTAAAGTAATTTTGTAACAGGAAAGTAGGGATATCCGATGTACATAATGTAAATATTGTTATTTGTTAATATTATTAATAAACTATGTTGTAAATTTATTTGTAAGCTTCGTGTCTTAGTTAATTATTTCTCCACATAGAATGCATGATATCGCAATACACATTTATAATTGCAACAGACATATAATTTTGCACAAAGTAGATAAACATAAAAGTGTTATAATAATTTTTGAAAATTTATTTGTATGATAAAATTAAAGGATTATAATTATATCGGTTATTGGTCATAAGTTGATTGCCACAATATTAAAATAAATTATATGCTAATATTACAACACGTATTTTGATTGTCAGATTATTAAATACTACCACGAATGTAATATTTATTTATTTATTTCATTTAAGAAGAAATAGGATTACATTATACTATTATTATTATTATTCTTATTTATTATTGTTGGTTGTTACGTAGTGAATTTATGACATAAAATTCCCTTCTCATAGTTTACTACCGTAATTTAAATCAGTTTAAATGCAATTTATGAACCTGAGATTTATTTATTTGATTTGATTTTATTTCATTTATTTACTTAAATTATTTAATTGAGCTAGATTATTATTACAAAGAATAATAAGATAGGATTATTATCTTAATCGTAATGAAAAGAGCTTGGAAAGTCATAAGAATACCATAAGTTGATTATTTAGTATAGTGTTCTTATGCCATTGGGATAGTATCATGTGGATATATCTCAATGTAGTCTGTCTCGCTCCCCAGTGTCGTCGCTCCATGTCTCATGAAAATAATAAATTTTTAATAATATAACTGTATTTATATTTTAAAGTATAGAGCTAGTAGTAATCATTTTAATAAATTAATTTCATTGATATGTAAACTGAGCTAGAACCCGGAATTTAAGTATATATCAATTTTATGGAGAGAGGCGACGGGGGAGGAGGTTACAATATATATATATGTTACTCTGTATAATTTCATATATAGTCACAAGTACTATAATCAACTTCCATATTAAGAAATTCACACTGACACATTGGGAGAAAAATGGTCATAAGCTTAAAGGAAGCTGCTGTTTTTCTTACTTTAATGATGGACTTAGCACATGTAAGGATATAACCCTTGTATATAGTCAGCTAACAGGACACTCATTATACCATTAGATTAATTTTGTTTCACATAAAAAATAAATAATTGAATGTCTTTATTGCTTGAGAGTTCTTAAGAAGATTGAGTATCTGAAATACCAGAACTGAAATCAATCCAAAGACTTTTCAGATTCCCTGACGCTGCACTAATCCTTGCAGAACATTCTCTGGCTAAAAATAATAGATACCTATGTAATGATCATTATTAAATAGCCAATTGTTTTGACTATGAATATCTATCTAAAAACAATATTCTAAGCTTGTTTTTGATCTAAAAAAATTTCAAGTCCACCTGATTCAAACTTAAATCCCAGATCATGGACATACTGTGGGGATATCACAAAACAACAACAAAATCACAAGTTAGAAGACAAAATTTTTAACTCACACAAAAATGAAGAAATATACATACAGCATCCACCACACCACTATCTCACAAGGTTGCAGGATTATTATCCTTTCTATTTCATAATCAAACATTGTGTATATACAAAACTTCCTGGAAAACCATCCTAGAAGTATACACTAAAGATCTCATTTCCATCAGATTTAGCAACCCTCATAAAAAAAATAAAAAATAAGGCACTTTTACAAAAATGTCAACTCCACCTCTTCTGACATTAGACCAAGGTTTCTCCTCCCATATATTCCCTCTCTCATTAAAACTTACAAGAAAGTATTTTCATCTAAGTGCCACCTTGCCTATCATACTCATTTCCCTCCAATAGACGTTTAAATAACTCAAAAGACAAACTAGATCCTGCTCTTACCCCCTGGGCTATTTATAACATTCAATGCCTCTACACCAGGTGTAATTTAACTTATTTTGGTGAATCTCATCCACAATACACCTACAAATAAGTAACCACCAAACCAGAATGCAGTTCAGTATTTTTCGATCACCAAAAATTAACTGGACATGTATTCACACCAACCACAGCAACTATTCAGTATATATAGACAGACTCATGGCAAAAAATTAGAAAAGCATACCTTATAGCTACCACTCCCCTTCCCAAGCTATTAACCGAAAAGATTCATCTTTCCCCTTCTCCAAAAAAATGGACTTTATAACACTAATTAACATTCAGCAATTTCATTCAAATTTAAATTTCTACTACCTTATATGTAATCACAATATACTACCCCACCACATTATAATTTTATCCCAGTTATGAATATGATAGCACATATTTTCGAAAGTACTTAGCATATTTTAATACATCAACTTGATCTAAAGTTCAAACTTCTCTGCACCACTCATCGAGTAATCAAAACAAAATAAGTTTTTGGGTTATTTAATAAAACAAAACATTCTAAGATGAAATGCCCAGACATATGCATATATATATATACATATAAGATAAACAAAAATCTGTTACTTTGTAGAGTTTAATTAACAATTAAAAGCGTTGATATATTTAACGTTGGTTTCTTTACAAAATTGAATAATTTCAAATACAATAATATTAGTTAATTTTTTATATCTATTTACTTAGTTTGTGGGTGTTTATTTATTTATTTTTTAAAAAAATGTAATGGCTTTTATGTTTTGCTTTCTTGAATGTTTATTATTAATATTCACAACTTAACATAAAGATTGATAAATATTTGCTAATTTGCGTGTAAAATATAAACGTAAAAAAAAAAAAATTTAAATAAAATTAAAGATATTTTCTAACTTTTATTAATTAAAGCTATCTCAATTAACATCTTAACACAAACAGTTTTTTATTGTATTTTAATATAAATATTTTTATTTAAATCAGATAATTTTGCTTTGGTTTTTACTATATAATAATGTGAGTAGCATCTATCCAATACAGTATATAGTTATTTTACAATTGTCCATGGCTGAAAATGATTACCAACGTTAAAGTAATTTGATAAACACATATAGTATACTTTACAATATAAAATATAAACAATGTTGGATAGTTTGATACGCTTTCTGAAGTTAAGTCAATCAATTAAATACAATTGTATTAATAAAAAGACAAAAATATAGGCAATTGAAGATTTATTTACAATCTATAAAATTTATGGATTTTATGGGAATTTACGTGAAGCATTACTGAGCTATGCTATAAATAATCTTTAGGTCGTTTTAATCATAAATCTAAAAAACTGAAAGACTATTAGAAACTGGAGTATTTAATTTTCTTGCTTTTAAATATCAATTTCAAATCCAACTGACACTTAAAAGTTTCTGTAATTGTAATATTTTCAGTCTTTTTATTATTAATAACTAAATATTAGAACAGTGGTTTCCAACCCGTGATATGCATTTCTCTGGGATACGTGGCTTAAAAATATGTGAAAATAATATTGGTGATGGTAGTAAACACCAAAAAACATTGTTTTGATTTACAAAGAAAAACTTATGTGAAAGTTGTCACTAGACCTTCCCATCATTAATCATATCATGTGATTGCATCTGTCCTCACCCTTTTTACCAAAACTATCACTATAATTGAATGTGGTCCATATTTTAATGTTTAATGAGCACCAAGTGAGTAATATATATTAATAGGCCTAGATTATGCCTTTTTTATAAGTGCATAATTTAAAGTGTTTAGTTATTATTTATTGATTTGAGTGTCTTTCTATTGATATTGTTTTGTGTCCCACACTAGATAAGTGGTTGAAAACTGGAATTCTTAAGAGAGCTGCAGATAGTATTGAAATTCAATCTGCTGAGTCACAACTGCAAGTACTTTGAATCAGTTACATGTGCCAGGAGATCAGGGTGCAAGAGATGAAACTAACACTTAAAAAACTCAAAATATCAGTGCTCCACTAAAAAAAGAAAATATTCTGCTGAATATTTGAGATATGAAATTTCATTAATGAAATATGAAAACTGTCTGAAACAATAGTGTATTGTTTGTGGAGATATATATCTAAAGGTGTATGAAACCATATTTATTGATGCACTATTTAGAGATAGAACATCCAACTTATAAACAAAAAGATGTTCGTTTTTTTTCCCCAGTGACTATCAAATGCTCTAATTTAAATTCTTATTTTTTATCTGCAAACAAAGCCAATGAGAATGTGGTTGAAGTATTGTACAAAATGTTATTGTATTGCTAAAAGTGGTAAACATCATACAATCACTAAAAAATTAATATCTCCTTGTATCAAAGATGCTATTCAATGTATATTTGGTAAATGCCTAAAAAAGTAATAATATTCTTTTCTCAAACAATATAGTTTTTCAGAGAATAAAGGCATGTCTGAATAAACTGAATTTACAGTAAAAGTTCCTTTTTTTTTCAATATAGCTGGATGAAAGCACTGGTGTTTCCAATGCCAGTTTTGCTTGTTATTTTAAGATATTTAAATGATATCATGCTTGAAGAAAATCTTTTACTTTGCTATTCTCTTACTGAAAGATGTAAAAATGATGATATATTTAATGTCATTCAGTGTTATTTCAGTGAAAAAGAAATTAATTGAGCAAACTACTGTGGTGTTTGCACAGATGGTGGAAAATCTATGTCTGGCTGTTATAAAGGTTTACATGATCACATTAAAGAAGTTATTTCTCACATAGCTTGGAGTCATTGCTGTGTTCACAGACAAAGCCTGTACTCAATCAGTCTGTGAATAACAACCTCCAGACTATTCAAATCTTTCTGTGAAAAGATGGATAGAGACTATATCTACATTGTTTTTATGCACAGAAGTGAGATGGCTTTCATGAGGAAAAGTATTTAAAAGATTGTTTTAATTGACATGTAGTTCAAGTTTTTTTGGAGGTCATTGTTTTGAGTTGAGTTTTAAGTTTCATGAAAGTGAATGGCTTCAACTGCTTGCAGACTTATCTGTTATTTTTTCAGAAGTAAATATTTTTGAGACACTTCATAATTTCTTATCTGAAAATGAGCTGAAATTTGTCAAAATTAGTAAAAAGTAGTTTAACAGCACCCTTAAAAGGATTTAAAGTGTCATTCAGATGATGTCTTCTTAAATAAAACAGTATAGATAACTATACTTTAAATCCAATCAATAAATGTTTTCCAACAAGCCAAAAAAATCTATTAATTTCTGAAAAATAAAAATTGTTTGAATTTTCAACTTATTCTTCTTTACAATCTGATTTCAAAAAAAGGAATGTCATTAATTTCTGGGCAGCAGTGAAAGAAGATTACCAGGAACTCAGTGATAAACCAATAAAATATTTTATTACTTTTCATGAGCACAGAACTTATTAAAAGAGATTTCATCCTATGCATATATTAAAATAAACATTGCAATAGGCTTGGTGCAGCTCCTGATTTGAGGTTATATCTGTCTTCATTTGAATCTGATTTTAAAAATCTAGAATCCATGAAACAAGCACAAGAATCTCATTAAAATTATTAAAAGCCTTATTTAATAGTAAATAATATTTCTGTAATGTAATTTTTACTACACCACTCTCATTCAAGATAAGGACTGTTTTTTATCCACTTTTAACAACTTATGGAGAAAAGTAAATTATAAACATATGACCAAAGATATATGAAAAAGATCTATGATCCTGAAGATGCACATTTCATGCTGAACCAGCATTCATCAGCTGACCCAAACCACAACTCTTACATGTATCTTTGTCATTGTTCTGTAAATATATATAGAAAGCAAATTACTACAGTTTAATTAAAAAGTATCTAACATGCTGCCCTCATAACTTCACACAAATCTCTTAACACAACTATATTAATAATTTTTATTAGTCAATCATTCATTAGACTAAAAAATATTTAATAATGAATAATATTTCTGTAGTGTAATTTTCACTACACCATCTTATGCAAGATATGGATTGATTTCTATCCATTTTTAACACCTTGTGAAGAGATGTAATCATAAACATATGACCAAAGACATATGAAAAAGATCTAACTAGTAAAAATTAAGATATTTGTGCCAAGTTGTGGGGCCAGTGGGTTAACACTTTTTAATTAAATGATAGTAATTTGCTACATATATATATTGTAACAATCCGTAACAATCCAGAGAATATCAGCTTAACATGATCTGCACTACAGGGCGCCATCTAGGCATTTGAACCTAGAAAAATTTATAAAGTAGGCAGATACGTAAGTCAAAAAAATTTTTTTTTTTTTTTTAAATTTTGATTTCGGTCGTTAGCCCAAGTCACTAGCTCAGGGAGTAGCAGAGATTTAGTAATATAATATCTTATCTAATTATATTTCAATATTAAAAAATCAATAAAATAAGCCACTGCCAGTAATTAACATACAAAAATTTATTTACGCACATATATATATATAAAATTTAACATTATTATTTTAGTATGTTTATTTTAGATTTTAATTTGATTTTATAATTTAAATTTACATTTTAATTTTTATAATATTATAAGTTTACATTTTAATTAAGTTCGCACAGATGGATTTATGAAAGTTTGTTTTATAATGTTGAGTATAGATCGGTTACATAGATTACACGGTTAAAAACATTTCAAAGTAAACATAAACGATCAAAATACAAAATCATTGATACCGTCAATTGCATAGGGAATACAAGAAACCCAATGGTGTTCATCATAAGACACCGCATTAACACTAATAACTTAAAATACATCCGAATAAATACATCTTAGATACTCACCATAAGGTATCAGTATTTACCGAATGTCTATATATTTTGATCACCTATGAAAACCAAAAACATAATTAACCAGTAATGAACCCATGCAAGCGTCTATACCCAACTTAAATTTGATGCAATTTTATTTATGGGTGTCGAGTATGAATGGACTACATAGATTTGCATTCAAAAAGAAAATATTCAATCCTTGTTTAACCTTAGGCCAAAGGTTCGCAGTCAAACCAAACTTCAATCCATCTGATATATCGATGTGTTCAATGTAATACGAATACGGCAGCACAATTAGGTTAAGAGAAGAAACTGCTTCTCGTCAGATAGGAATATTACATCTATCAGACAAGAAGAGCAATAAAAAAAAACTCCATCAAAAGGAACAGCGTTCTACGTCTTATAATCCCTTCCATAGGCAAAACGGAAGTGTGTGGCGTATAATAGCGATTCTGCCCATAGCGAATCTCATATTACATCTACTAATTACACCAATATATTCAATCCATTGACCTAATTCAACTATGAAATGAATAACCTAAGATTACCCTCCCCTAATATAACTTTACAAATCTATATAGCCATTCACACCCGACTTAAGTTTAATATTTATATAACTAGTTTAATGAAAAACAGAAATCATAATAAAACTTAAAGAACAAATAAATAAATAAATGGAAATGATTTTACAAAAGAAATACATTAAATAAAATTATAACTAATTAATAACTAACGTTGGTCAGATAGGATTCTATTTGTATTATTTAAATACGGAAAGTTTTTAATTTAATGTTCATTAATTATAAAGTTCTTACGGTTTTAAACAGTTCATCTTTATCTGTTGCTTGCCATTTGAATGTGAATTCCCACGCCATCCAAAAAAGATTGGTATTCTGTTGGCCGTTTTATTCATCCGGAGGTTTTTTACTCCAGCTGGTCCTCAATGTAGAAAACGATAGTTTATTTCTCTTTCTTCCTAGCAGAACTGAAGGGATTGAAGAGTGCATCTTTTCAATCCCTTCTCCTTCAACTCCGCGCTAACACATATCTGTCCACTCGTAATAACCAACTAATTCTTTTATTTTCAAACCTTTCCTTTTATAATAATTTTGTGGATTAACTCAACATTACGTCATGATGGTGAAAACCTTTTCATTGAGGTCCGATTTCCCGATGGATTTCTTTCATTTGCTAAAAGTTTCTATTGTTTTCCTATCTGACCGATGCTTATACATTTAAATGCCCAAAGGCTAGTTTACTAATTAAAATAATCATTTCCATTTTACAAAAGATTAATTAATTTGTTTTCAAACTTAAACATATATTTTTATCTCTAAATCTTTTCTGAAAATTTAGTTTTAAACTACTCTTTTTTTAATAAAGTTTTATTTTAATAATTATTTATCTGTGCGATTTTATATATATACGAGTTTAAGATGATTTTTTTAATTTTCAGTTTTTAATTCTTAAAAAACAAATTTTTATTGGCGAACTTTTTTTTTTATGTTTACTAATAAAAAATAATGTAACGTACGTATGTGCCCGTTACAATATATATATAATGAACAATGATAAAGATATGTGTAAGAGATTGTGGCCTGCACCAACTGATAAGTGCTGGTTCAGCATGAAATATGCATTTTGGACATCATAGATATTTTTCACATGTCTTTGGTCATATGTTTATGATTACATCCCTTCACAAAGGTGTTAAAAATGGATAGAAACCAGTCGCTACATTGCATGAGAGTGGTATACTGAAAATTACACTACAGAAATATTCTTTATTGAATAATCTCTAGTGTAATGAATGACTAATAAAAAATTATTAATATATTAAGAGCCACATTGAATTAATTAAAAAAATTGAAATAAATTGTTCAATGGGAAAATTAAAATAAAAGTCAATAAATGTTAGTAGGTTAATTTGAATCATTTGATTATTTAGTTAATTATAAATTTATTAAACGCACATTGATTACATAAGTAATATTTACTGAGGCTGTAACCTTGAGAATATGCATGTAAAATGTGATAGTAGGGACCTCTACAGGTGTTTAACCACAAGCTTATGCTATGGAAGAAAGCCCTCTTTTTTTCCATAGTGTAAGCTTGTGGTTAAACACCTGTAGAGGTCCCTACTATTGCATTTTACATGCATATTCTCGAGGTTACACCCTCAGTAAATATTACTTATTCAGTTAATGTAAAAAATTGGGAAAAAAACTATTTTTGAGACATGGGTTGGTAATGAAGAGAGAGCATACTAATCAATGGGTACACAAAAGAGAAAAATCTAATCAAGGTTGGGATCCACTGTATTAGAAACAGGTAGAAGTAAAATTAATTTATAACAAGCAATAATAGCATTAAAAGTAACAAATTTCATTAAGAAAATAAAAATGTAGCTGTAGATCGTTAAAAATAAATTTCTATGTTACCGATTTCGTATGAGACACAAAAAGAAAAAATGATTAAATTATAATGCAACCAACTATATGTACTCATTTTTTATGCTATTGAATAGCTTATATAATTTTATTTCCAATTCATACTAAGTGTGAAATCCAAATTAATAATAATCATATGGGCACTTGCTCAGAGAGTCATGTGATGTTCAAATTATCAAGCAGCAGCAGTTACATATAATTAATTCAAGAGAGAGGTTTTTTAATTTTATTTATGCATCTGAATTCAATCCAGGAATCTTAAATTTGCACCCACCATTTTATCATTTGCTGATTTGAACAAAGTAAGTAGTATTGCTTTTTAAATAGATAGGAAAAAATTGAGAAACTTAAATTACAACTTAATATTTGGTTGATTGAAGATATTTGCATGCATAGTATAGGTTTCATTATTTTAAAATAATAAAATGAAAAGATATAGCATTTATGGTGACATCTCACAGTAGCTTTTTATAAGATTAGTAAAATATAATATTTATGTATTTATTAATAATTTCTATAATTATATTATTATGTCAATTACCATGTGATTTTTAAAATATGTAAATTAATCAATGCATTTGTTTAAAATTACATTTTTCATTATTAAAATTTAAAAGAATTGAATAGTTGTTTGGGAGGTCAAAAATGACAGATTAGATTTGAACCAAAATCTTTAGCTCCTAACTTTCATTATTCTATCGCTATATTATATTACATAGGTAAAAATAAATCACCGGTGTTAAAGGGTTTTAGTTGGAAACCAATTGTCAGTAATTTATTATTAATTTTTTCTAATATTGTATTAATGATAAGATGAACAGAAGCAATCTCTCCATATAGAAGTACCACTCAGTGTAATTCAGAGAAATCAATAAATGCAGAAAGATTTTTGCATAAAATTCCTATCTAGTATCTACTCATCCAATATCCCCAGACTAGTTTCTGGCTTGTAGCTTTCATCAGTCAGAAGCCTTGGATCTGAGAGCACTGCACTTAGAAACTATTCTGGAGATATTGTATGAGTAGGCACTAGATAAGGATTTTATGCACAAACCTTCCTTCATCCATTGATTACTCTGGCTTGCACTAAATGGCACTACTGTGTGTAAAGTTTGCCTCAGTGTAAACAGCTTGTGTAAGCATAAAGAATGATGACCATTGTGATGTTTAGTGGTTTAATATTGTATTATAGCTCAAAGATAGAGATACTAGTATGAATTGAAAGAGTAGAAAGTAATGATAAATTACTACAAATGATGGTCAAGAACTCTTGACATACATAATAATATATATATATTGCATTTATTAAAAACATTATTAATATTTTTAGCTAGTATTTAATTCAATAATGTAAAAGATATATACTTTTGAAATGTTCCCTTATTTTTAAAGTCTTAAGAATGCTTCAGTTATGAATGTTTTGGAATATTTTAGCATCTCTGTAAACTTGAAAAGCTTCTCACAGTAATTGCTTAGCTTTATAATAATGACTTACATAAAACCATAATAACTCTATGTAAAAGCAATTATCAATCCGAATTTTAAAAATTATTAGTTATTTGAATAAGAAATTATAAAAGTATGTAAATGTACACTAAAACTATCATGTAATTTTAATTTTTTAGGTTAATTATTGGCTTAAGTAATTTTCATTAAGCAAATTTGGTTTCACTTTTAAAAAAGTGGTTTTTAGAATATTTAAAAATGCTTGAGGCTGGATAATTTTTTATGAAAGAATATCACAAAATCAAAAACGTATATAAACAATAAGTAAACATCCATCTCATCTTCATCTCCACCATAATTAAATATTGTTAATATCTTTTAATTAGAAAAATTAATTGTAGAAGATTTTTATATTGGCTTTCTGACTAGATTTTATAGAGTCAACAAACGGAATTGTTCATATTTTAAAACACACATAAACAAGTAGACTCAAAATTATACTTAATCAAGGACTAAGATATAGAAATTAATGCATTTATCTATCTTACCTTTGCCTTGGAGTTCTACAAGTAGGTTTAGTATATTTTTAAAGTCAGAAGGTTTAACATGTTCTTCAAGGTAGCTCAATTATTGCCAATTTAGCTAACCATTCAAGTTTCATCAGTAAATTGGTAGGCAGCTATTATTAACTGAATAGTAATGATACTAGGCTAATTTGCATTGTTCAGAGAGTAAAAAGGTTTTGTACTATGAAAAAATAAATAATGTGAGTGAAATATAAAATGACGTGGCAGGAAGAGATTATACAATTTCTGATTTGCCATTACCTGACTGTTCAAAAATTAATTTAACTTAAAAACAAAAATAATGATTATTATATATGTTAATTACTCTCTACTTTATCTTTTGAAATTTTACTAACATTATTATTATGATTGAAATAATTTATTATTGCTATAATTTGGCCAATTAATCCAATCTGCCTTCATGCAGAGAACTTTATTTACACGCAACGTTCATTATAATATACATATTACTTGATTTAATGGCCAACTTTAAACTTTGCTTTTGTTATTAAATCCAAATGCTACTTTTTAAAAAAAAAAAATGCTGGTAAAAATTTATCTGTTAAAAGGTTAAGAAATTATGAGTTTGATTTTTATAATTAATTTGGACATCCAGCATGTAGAAAGCAATCCATAACTTCAGAAAAGTTGTGGCTTTGATTATCTTTACAAGACATATGTGTAAATCCATTTGAATTTCAAATGTTTATTATTCTATAGTAATTTTATTTTTTCCCCCATTTAGTGATTGCTTGATTGAAGTTTATGGATACACAATTTCATCTTCTTTCATCCTTTAGTGCTTTTCTTTTCTTTTCTTTTTAACGATTTAGTCTTTCACCATCAACACATTGCTACAAAAAATAAACAAATTACTATTTTGAATATAAATAAATATTTTTAGCATGTATGAAATTATTAATGTCTTATTCTTGTACTTGTAGAAGTTTACACTCTGTCTTTGTAAAGTTATATGCAATCAAATTTTTCTATTAAAAATGTATTAAATAAAAAAATATTTATATGTTTAATTGCTTGGGAGTTCATGTGATATTCAAGCATCCAAGTTGTAAGTAAAGTCATTTTCAAAGTGTTGTCAAGCGTTGGTAGCCTAGAGGTTAGCATAGATGCCTTCCAAGCAGCTGGCCCGGGTTCGCTTCCCGGTCAACGCTTTGACATATGAAAAGAAAAAAAATGGTTAAATTTAAGAACTAAGATTTCTGAATTGATTCTTAACTAAGCAAAAAAAAAAACGCAATTTGATCTACTAAATAGAGTGGGGGGGGGGGGTTCTTTACTTAATTGACAAACTGTTTTTGCTCTTGAATCCATCATTTTATTTACTGCATTAACTACACCGGTCATTGAAATCCACTCTTAATTGTATTGATTATCTGTAAAAGTCTCTAAATTTAAATAATGTCTGATAACACCAGTAAATAATATTTAACGCTGAAATGCCAATAGAAGAAAAGAAAACTTTCTTATTGTTTTGGATATTAATATGAAATAGATGTCACAAATTTTTAGATTATTCTTCCCAGCCAGAATTTGAGCCGTGGTATTTTATATCAGTAAAAAAAGTCTAACTCAATCTACTGCTTGCAGTCTCAAACGTCACATGGTCCCTGGACAATTAAGTATTTATTTTGCCCTGAATGATTTAGTGAAGAGCTGGAATGATGAACTTAAGACTAAAGCGTAATAAATCTAAGTTCCTATCATTTCTAGTGTTTAATGCCTGATGACCTCCCAAGCAACTAATCATTTGATTACTTCGTTTTATTATTGGTAATAAAATAATATGTTCTTAGGAAAAATAAATAATACTTATTGAAAACATTAAATGTTGCAAATATAGTAATAAAATGTTAGATAACTAAAAATGACTTAAGAAGTTGATTTATCTTTATAATATGCAGTTAATTTTTACAAACACGAGTGTCTATTAATAAATGTGTTTTTTGCTTTAAATAGATAGAGTTACCATAAATTTATCCATTATCAAATCGGCAATATTGATGCTTGGATGTAAAAGATAAAAAGTGCAAAAATCTTCCTTTATCCTGATATTATCCAAAAAATATAGACTTGCAAGGCAGAAAAATATAGATATGTCATAAGTAATTAGTTTTATTAATGATTATGTAATTGTTCTGTTTCACAATCTCTCTTCATTTTTTTTAAATTTAAAGTCTTTAGTTACTTAAGTTAGAACATGCCTACTTATCTTGAGAATCTCATGCCATTCATTATATCTACACCATTAAACCATGACAATGGATTTGAGTATTTATGCAAATTTCTATTTTTTAAGTACACATATATCAATTCTGACATCAATCTCCTTGATTTTTTCTTTGTTTGTTTCTAATTTATTGATATTTTTTTATTGTTGTTATTTTGTTTCTAAAATTAAAATAACTATGCTCATTTATAAATAGTTGCTAATAATGATGACAGTTAATGAATAGTATTTTTAGATATTTTATCATTTTTATATCCATCACTAAAAAATATGTATCAATATATATATATCTGCCTTGTAGTCTAGTACCACTGACTTGTTCATGATATGGATATTGAAGCAATGGATATGAAATCCGACCCATGCTTCACAGCCTTCTATAGACTTGGTTAGTATTATAGACCTGAATTAAGTTTATAGTCCAATATCAGCAGGGTTTTGCATTAAAGCTAAAATTAATTACGTTTATATAATTTGTATTGCATTTAAATATTTTGTTAAATAAATTCCATTCTAAGATTAGATTTCTGTTAATAAAAATTACTTGTAAAATCTATTAGTCAAACATATATATATACGTCAAGCGTATATATATATGAGTTAATGCAAAATTCTGCTGAAATAAAATGCTTATTTATTAAAAGAAATAAGTATGTACTTTTCTTTTTAAATCTTGTTAAAATATTTAGTATGAATTGACTTTGAGATAAGCCCACCAACATTTTCTAAAAGAATGTATATTTTTAATTAGTGAGCCCATTCAAGTCAAATTAAAGATGGCCTTCTCTTTCTTTTTAAATTAATAAAATTCAAAGTTTAAAGAAAGAAATTTAGAATAAACAAGTAAGTTATTTTTTTTTGAAAGTGTTGTTTTCAAACAAAGGAATGAGGAGGAGCTTATCAAGATCTAAGATCATACAAACAATAGAGGGTAGCTTGCAAAAAAAGGTATAAATAGGAGAGTGAACAAAAGACTAGGTCATTCAAAGTTTTCTTGCTGGCTTTCAGAGTTTTCTTGCTGGCATTCAGATTTCTCTTCGGAGAACTCTTTCAGATTTTGCTTGTGGAGATTTTATTCCAAAAAGTTAGACAACTGTCATCTTCAAAATCATGGAGAAGTTTAAACATGCTCAAGCTAAAAGTCATATGAATTTGATGGATTCTACTATGCTTGGCTAGGCAAATAAATAACTTTGCCTATCGCCAAGTTCCTAAATACCATCCAAAATTCTGTAGTATCCATCTAATAGTGATCTGAACTATGTGCTGTGTCTGTAGGACTTTTCGTGAAACCGTGCTATTTATTTCCACTTTCCTTGTCCGGGCAAATACCTACTGATGGTCGGATCAAGCCACGAACGGCATAGGAAACATGACCAAGAAACCAGGACAGTAATCATATCTCTCCTCCAGTGAACTATTTACTTTCTACCCTTTTGTTCATACCTTTCTTGATTGAATTGTATTATAAATTGTTGTATTTAATTATATTTGTAATGTAACCATTTTTTTTTTATTAGACTAGTCTTAGATATATATTGTGTGATCATCTATCTATATTTAACCATTTTCCTTCGCTATTCTTCATTACTAACATGTATATATATTTTGTAGTCCATTGCGGTTAAGCTTAAAAGTTAATTTTTTCATTTAAAATCTCTTTCCAATTTTATTTACATTTCTAAGTTCCATACCAGTAAGTGTCCTTTGTTTGCCAACTTGATCTCCTCAATAATTCCTCTTTTGTCCACCACTGGCTTATTACGTATATCAGATTTAGCTATATACGTTTTAAATAATGTTTAAACTCTGTTTTAGCGCAAAGCAATTAAAAAAATGCTTTGTGAAAGATTTTTATTATTGTACTTTATTGAGGAGATTCGCGTTGACAATTTTAATAAAATTGGGAAGAAAAGATTTAGACCGCAAACATATTAATCTGTTTTTATTGTCTAATTAGTTTTCATTAATTTAGGGGAATAGTGGAGGCCATTAAATCATTATTCATATTTTAAAGTTGTTAATTAAACATATTATTTAACTATAAAAAGCTTGAGTTTCCAAATTTTATTATAATGCTTTATTTTACTTTTCCAATGATCCAGGCATGCAAACACATGTTTGTTAGTACTTTTATTGCACATTTAACTATTTAGAACCATAGGTGTTCCCATCCATGTCTCTACCTCTGTTGCTAAGCTTTGTGGCCGGTGAGGAAATAATTTATGTGTGTCTCAGATAATGTTGTTTGTTCGTGATTAGCTTCGAGAATAGGTAAATAGGGCAGAGGTCATAGTATTCTTGATTTAATATCTCGCGTATGGATGGCCTCGAGGTACTTTCACCTAGTATTCGAACTGGGTTAAACCAACATACATCATCTGACTGTCACAATATCAAATCTGAACCAGATAAAATTTGAAAATTTGCTTCAAACTTAGATTTCTTTTCACATACTTGATCTATAGCTAATACTGATAGTAATCTAATTATTAATTGATAAACTGATATTTTACCGCTCTTATATAAAAGTTGAATAAAAATTCATAAAATTTATCATTATGTATAAGTTAGAAAATCTAGTGATGAATGCATTCTTTTGCTCATCTTTTGAACATAATGTCTGTTAAATAGCCATTTGATTTGTTATGGGTTGTTCAAAATCATTATAAGGGTGTGAACACAGACTTCCAAGATTCCTTTAGCTGTCCAATCTATCTCATACAACTGATATACATGATTACACACATGTGAAAAAGATAAATGATCTCCAATATATGTATTTCGTCCTGAACCAGTACTCATCAGTTGATCCAGATCATTATCCCCCACACATAAATATAATCAGTTATTGGTTTATATTAAGATAGCAAATGTTCATACTTTAATAGGAAGGCTTCAATCAACTCCAACCTTCAACTCTTCAGCTCTTGAAAATCTGATAATGGAATGCCCAAATCCTTTGTAAATGCCTTGTTAATGGATATTCCATCATCAGATTTTCAAGGTTATGGATCGATGGTGAGTTGGAGTAGATTGAAGCCTATCCATTGATGTATGAAAATTTGCTATTTAAAATAAAATAAGCACTCATTACATATATATGTGTGGGAGATGATGATCTGGACCAACTGATGAGTGCTGGTTCTACATGAAATACATAGATAGATCGCTTATTTTTTCACATGTGTGTGGTTATGTGCATCAGTTGTATGAGAAAGGGTGAATGGCTGAAGGGAGTTTGATAACCTGTGCTCAAATCCCTATATTGCAACGATACTCCAGGTATGTAAAATATACTTGTATTTAAAGTATTACAAACACATGGATAACAAACTTTTGACATCCTGTTTACATCAATGCTCCGCCTTCTGTTCAGTCTTTACTTTGCAAATATAAAATGAATATATGGAATTTATATTTTCTTTTTTTTTAGTTTTTATAAGAATACTGAACAGGTAAATGATGTCTATCAGGGAAAACTTCCAATCATACTCAGAAGTTAATAAATTAGCATTAAAGATTTCTGATGGCTTTCTTTGTCTTTCACATACAGTCATAAATATTTCAGATTTAATAATGGATTAATTTGTCTGATCAAATCTTTTGTAATAATTCATCTATATCTATTTGAAGCAAAAAACACATTTAATTATAAACATTCATGACTATAAAAATTAACTCTATACTCTAAAGATAAATCAATTTAAGTCATCTTGAATCATTTAATAAGTTTTTATTACTATATTTAAAACAAACTTTAAGGTTCGCGATAAGGATTATTTATGTTTCCTAAAATAAGGATTATTTATGTTTCCTAAAAAACATATTATTTGATTATCAATACCAAAACAAAAATAATCAAATGATCAAATAAAATGATAATTTATTAAAATCTGAAAACGGTTGGAAGTTCTTCCTACCTAGATATTATTTATCGAATTTGGTATACTTATAATAATAATAAAAAGTAAATCGATTTATTTTATGTTTTCAACGCCAAAATTTGACAGTAGAAAGGAGTGCATTGATATGAAGGGAATAAAGAAAGTGTATCATTCCTATGATTATTTTAATTTATAAAAATTTTACAATATACCTTGAAACAATCAAAGATATATGTAAAAATGAGCAGTAAAACTCCCACCTTAGCTGCAAAAATTGTCCTACAAGTTAGACTAATATTAGAATACAAATATAATTTAATATACTTGGAGTTGTGATTATAAAGGGTTTGAACATAGACGTTCAAGCACACTTTAGCTATCAAAAGTCTATGTTCAAATCCTCTACAACTTACATTTAATATTCAAGTATATAAATTATACTTGTATTCTAATATTACAGATTTGTCCTGTATCCTGTCCATCCCTCTTCTGCGCATTTAAATGGACAAAGTCCTTTATGTGATAGGTTAGATTGACTTAAGGTCAACATAGGCACCACAATAATATTGGCATCAACAAAGAATTGGGCATTCTATCATCAGATTTTCAATGATGTGGATCCTTGAAGAGTTGGAGGGTGGAGTAGATTGAAGCCTGTTCGTTACTGTTTAAAGATTTTCTACCTTAATATAAATCAAGCAATGATTATATATGTGTGTGGGATATAATGATCTGAATCAACTGATGAGTGCTGGTTCAATGTGAAATGTGCAAATTGAAGATCATTTATCGTTTTCACATGTGTGTGGTTATGTGTATCAGTTGTCTGAGATAGAGTCAATAATTGAAGGGTGCTTGAAAGTCTGTGTTTAAATCTTCTACAAGTCAGACTAATGTATATAAAAATAAAACTTTTCACATTTTTAGTTAATTCATTAATTATTAACGTCTTAATCACTAGAAATATGCAAGATAAGTATACAAAATTTTTGCTTTATTTTTTTGTTAAATTTAGATAACATATTAATTAAATAATCATCAATTTGCACAAATAAAATCAAATATTGCCTTTAAATATTCTAATTACAACATTCAAATTGCCACTTGCTAAAGATTCAATATTTGTGGTTAGTATGCTATCTATTAGTTTAATTTTCAGTACAGTGGATTTGTGATGTTCAAGTTATAATATTCATATAAATAACAACGTTTTAGGCTTATTTAGTATTTAATAATAATCATTTGCCTAATTTTATTATTTCACTGTTGTAATTGGTCATATGAATATTGTCATAAAACATTTATAAATATAGATATCATTTATAAATGTAATGTGTGCTTGTGCACAAGTATAAGAGAAGCGTGTTATTTCTATAAATTAAATACAGCTTAATGCTTTTGAGAACATATGGCATTCTCATATTCATAGCAAGATGAACTACAATTCCATATAAGTGCATTTATTACATTCTATATCAGTGGTTCTCAACCTGAGGGTCATGACTCCTTGAGGATCGAACAACCCTTTCACAGGGGTCAGCTAAGATCACTGGAGTATTTGGTGTGATGTCATTATCATGCCAACTTCATTACATACAAAAATAATTTTAAGGTTGGGGATCACCACAACATAAGGAACTGTATTAAAGGTCCATGGCATTAGGAAGGTTGAGACCTACTGTTCTCTATAAAAGAAGCATAAATAGTTAATGTCATTAGATATAATATTTTGATTGCTAACAAACATTTTGTCAATGTTTAATATCTCAGATTTTTTTTACAATAATTTCTGTGTCTGTGCAATAGCCATTAAAGGTTGTGTACAGTTATTTTGTGAGTTTTAATGATAGCATACTTTTCCACATTGATATAGTAATCTCAAAAAAAAAAATTTAGATTTTTGAATCACTCATAAGCTGAGTAAAACAAAAAAAATCTCAGGTTTATCTATTAAATGAAACTTATATATTCACTCTATTGCTTGGATGCTGAAAACCACAACATTTTATAAGAAATTAACTGCGTGATTATTGTTATAGTTATAACAAGTTGTTTTTTTTTTTTCAGTTTTATAAATATTACATAGAAGTGGTCATAGTTATTTTCAAAGAATTTATCATGTTCATTTTATATCTACTTTCATGCTTTACTAGATAATTCATTACTTAATTGAAGCAGATATGTTTTCAAATGTCTAGAAGTTTCAATAATTTTTTAGGGGCTATACTAGAGAGCAATGTCAGTAAATAATTAATACTTTTTTTAAATTTTGTTTTGATGTTTATAAGCATTTTTCATTTTGTTCTATTGCTATATGTTAATTTTTTCCCACATGTTGTGTCCTTCTTTTAGTTCTTCATAGAACTTTCTTTTAAAAAGCAAGTCTGGCAAAATTCTATATACAAATATAGATTGAAAAAATGGTGTGTATATTTTTTAAAGAATCTGTTCTTCATAAAACATAAAATGTAGGTACATTTTATGAATTACCTTAGTTCTTCTGGATATTGATTAATGATTGATGTTTAATCTTTCTACTAATCCATTGACTTGACACATTTCTTCAGTAAATTGCTTTGTAAAGCAAAAACTGAATGTGAAAGTGTTGTCAGTTTAGAAGATTTCATAAAATATAACCAAAGCTTTTATAACGCATCTAAGTCTGCTTTTTTAAGGCATATTGAAAAAATATTTTTAAAAATGATATAATCCTAGGTATTCAATTTTTTTTAACAGATCATTTTTACAGTTTTCTATATTCTTTCTATTTTTTATAAATTATAAGCTTGTGGTTAAGACCTGTAGAGGTCTCTACCTTTGTATTTTCAAGTGCACATGCTTAAAGGTTAATGTCTTAGTAAATATTACTTACCTCAATAAGAAATTTATTGAAAAACTGCTATTTATTTTTTACAGCTATTTGTCTTAAAATTCTTTCTAGAGAATTAATTATCTTATTATGGTTTCAGTCTAATCTGATTTTCAAAGTTTATTAATATTTTAAAGTGATTTACATGTTCTGATTTAAATTCAATGGAGTGTTTCTAAAAATTGAGAATAAACATTACAATCTTGAAATACATATTTTCTGTTAATCAAAATATAATCCAATTCTGCTATATTTTCATTGAATGTTCCATGTCCATTTTTATGTAATGTTTTTCTCAGAAAAAAAATTCATATTATATAGTTTTTTTTATAAACTCCAATGTATCTTCTCTCATTTTACCACAAAACTTTCATTTTTCAATCATTTATCAATAATATCATTAAAATCTCATGACAATTCTAAATTATGTTTGGTCTGATCAAAAGCATTTTGTATATCCATATAAAAATCATCTTTTATCCCATCATAATAAAAACTTGTTGGAACATTAACCTGAATTATTTGCATCTGATATCTTCTATTAATATAATCATACTGCTGTCCATTATATCATGCCTCATAATGTTGTTCATCCAATGAATCCCATTTCATTTGTGTTTCAAATATTTGTTTTTTTATAGTAAGATACTTGTTCATCTTTTAAATATGTTTGTTCTTTTTTTTCTAAATTTTAAGTCCAACAATATTCCATTTAATATTGGATAATGCTTCCAATTCATACAATTTTCCTTCATTTGAAAATAAATCATGTATCCACAATTAAGCGATTCTTAGCAATTATTTGAATGATAACTTTACAGTCTCATGGGAGTAAGAGTCATAAATTTAATTTGCTCCATCATAATTGTAAATATCTATTTAAAAAGATCAATCTCACATAAACTAATTTAGCATTCAAGAAATCTCAACTGAAATTTCAGTTAAGGATTGTCAGGCAACTGAGAAGAAAGTCTATTGGGTTTCTTGATCTTAAACACAGAGATAAAAAGCTAGTAAACTCATCATGCTTGCAGATTCATGTTGGCGAGCAATCCATTCTATTCATTTATCATATGTATGATAAGAACATATGCAGTGGACTTAGGAATTTCCTGCATACATTATGCATATATACATATCATAGTACATATATAATTATGTGTATTAAGGTACTCTTTCTCATTCTAAGAATAAATAACACTCTGTTAGCAAAGAATCAATGATAAAAATGGTTCCATCTATTTTTTTAAACTTTTGATATTTATAAGTTTACTCATGCCAACATGTTTGATTATCAAACAAGATTATTAAAGTGAGAATCTGTATTCAATTGTATAAATAATTATTGTTTTAATAATTACTAATGCCAAGTTTCAACTTGATAATACATTGAGTTACTCTGAATTTCCACCATTGTTCACATGGATAAGCATATAAACATAAAAAGTTTAGAAAATAGATTAAATTTTTGATCTATGGACTGAGGAATAGTGTTACTCTATTTAATTACACACACATATATATATACACGAATTTCATGTTTACGTTCATCAATTACAGTTTGTTTATCAAAGCAATGTTATTAAAGTGAGATTCTGTCTCCATACTTATATAATTGATTATCAGAGTAATAATAAGTATTAATTTCATGTTTTCATTTGGCTAATATATTGAATTCACTTTCAAATTTTATCCGTGTTTGCAAAGATAAGCTTATAAACACTAAAAGATAAAAATATAGATGGATTCATTCCATTTTTATTCTCTTTCTAACAGAATGTTACTACATAGCTTGATGAAAATTATTGTCCTTAATTACATATATTTTTATGTAATGGTTTGTATATACTAACCATCAAAGCTTTCAAAAGTCATGGCATGCAAAGTTCTCTTTAATTGTCAAAGCAATAACTATTAATAAAATACTGTGGATAAGTTAATGTTTTTCTATTTTTAACTGAGATTATAAATGCAATGAGAAATCTTTTTAAAACCTTCAGAATAGGTATTGTAGTATAAATATTAAAATATTGACTCTCACTAAAGCTAAATCAATACTATGAAATTAATAGTAATACATGCAGATAAAGATGAGTATGTCACTGACAAACAGTTTGCACTATGTTTGGCAAACAAGGGATTGAACATGCTATCATCAGATTTTCAATGATGTGGATGGCCAAAGAATTGGAGAGTGCAGAAGACTGAAGCCTGTTCATTAAAATTTAAAGATTTGCTATCTTAATATAAAGTGAGCACTGATTATGTGTGTGTGTGTGTGACATGATGATCCGGTCCAACTAATAGGTGCTGATTCAGCATGAAATACTTTACTGGAAATCATTTATCTTTTCCACATGTATGTGGTTATGTGTAACGATTGTATAAGATAGAGTATATTACTAAAGAGAGCTTGACAGATTAAGTTTAAATATCCTTTAATTAAAAGTTAACAAAGTTATATCATTATTCATATTGTCTATGACTCTAGTTTTAAAACCACGCATATATTTTGTGTTAAACGCTTTAATAAAAATTTACTTTTTTTTGTCTTTTGAATCTTTAGATAAGAAGATAGAAGTTTTAAATGATAGTATTTATAATTTATATTTGTGCTTGATAATTATTATTTACTGTTATTTCCATGTTTATATTCTAATTTTCAGTATTGTTAGAGAATCTTTTGCAGACGTTTAATTTTTTTTTTTTTTAATTAGTAATAGATAAATTTTAATAGAAAAAAAGTGTAGGAATATAAATCACTTTTGTTTGTTATATACCTGTAAAACAAAAATATTGCATTGGAAATCAATAAAACTATATAGAATCTAAAAATAAATTTCTACAATTGAAAAGAAAAAAAAATAAATCAATAAAAAGACCTTTAAAAAATAATAGAAAAAGGCATGTGCAATTTCAAAATGAATTATTTTCTAGTTTGACCTCTACCAATATAGAAATCTTTTTTAATTATGCACGATCTTACTCTTATTACTATCACTTCAGTAGCTACTTATTACTGATTTCTTTTTACTTTAGACTTATAAAAGAAAAGGAATTACTGTCGTTTAAAACCAAGTATTATATAAGTAGTATATAACACTTATATCAAATATTAAGTTTATACAAAAAAATTAATATGCAATGTACATATACAGAATATATATATATGTGCGTGCGTGTGTGTGTGTGAAGGAAGTATCAGGTCTTGCGGTGAATAGCAGGATATCTTTCTGCTAAGGCATGACCAAGGTTAAAATCATAGACAGAAAAAAGTTGAAAATTATTTGACTATAATCAGACTTAGGATTTTTCTTTCAGATAATGGATTCATGATCTTCAATTAAGCATTCAATATTGAATCAAGTTATACTTCACTAGAATATATAGTTAACCAATGGACAATATAAGAAAAAAATCAGTAAACCAGGTTTTTGATGCAATTAAAGTTTTGCATTGTATTATTTATTAATTATCCACACACTCTTGTGAATATAATTAAAATTTCTCTATATCTTAAATATTTTGTTCCACAATTGATCAATAAATGAGGATCTAACTATTCTTAGCAAATGTTTACGATTTGGTAATTGGCAAGTTAGTTTTAAAACAGTAATTCTTTTCTTTTCACAGTTCATTTTTAAAAGACTCTTGGATTGTTCTTTGCCCTCCAAGAGTTATCTATGCTAAAACTTATTTGCATTTCTTTTCCCAGTTATGATTAATCATTAGCAATTAACTATATAAGTATTATTAATAAAATAATTATTGTAAAAGTACTACTAGTATTACAAATGTTTTAGTAATATTATTGTAATAGTATTACTACTATTAGTAATATCAGTCATATGTTAGTTGCTTGCCTACCTACAATTATTTATAGTTATATATGATATCAATCTAATTGGCTATCTATATTTCTATTTTTGCTTTTTATTAACACTACTTTGACATCATGAACTATATAAAGATTGATCATCTTGAACATTTCTTTCAAAAAATGGTGATATATCATCATCCTACATATGACTTAATTTATAAATTTCATGTATCATCTATAGCATGTTACTATTAATTTTCATTGACAGATTATTGGAGTTTTTTGAGTACTTTTAGTGATTTTTTTTTTCAAATTCTAAAAAAAAATTAATTTTCAAGGTTTCTTTGAATTTTTCATTATATCGGCTTACAAAATTGATTGCTTTAGAATTTCAAACTTTTTCTTTTGATATGTAATGAATATATATATATATGGACAATATTCTATCTTTAAGAATTTGTGTAAATTTCTTTTCTTATTGAAATTTTAATTAAAAAGTGAGGGGAGAAAGATGGGATCTATAGTGTTCAATTCAATCAACCTGTTTTGATTTGTAATGGACAGATTTGATTTGGAATATGATTTTATCTTAAATTTTTTTTGAAGTTATTCTTTCTTACTAGCATTTTAAAAAGAGAGGGAATGTGTAAACTGCATCTATTACCTAATTCAAACAACTTGTTTTGATTTCTAATTGACAGACTTATTTTGACTTTTAAATTTGTCTTCTTTCTTATGGGCTTTTTAAAAAGTTATGACAAAAAGAGAAAGAGGAGTGGAGTGGCCTTTAATATAGCTTCATTTAATACAAATCCAATCAAACACTCCAAATAAAAATAAACTGGCTGGTTATGAAAAAGAAAGCTTAATATAAACACTTTTTTATTGATTTTATTTCTTTGTTACAGATTTTAATTAAAAATTACAACCATTTACATGAAAAAAAAACAAGACTACTGTTTCCAGAAACATTTAAAATCAACAACAACAACAAATATTTTTTGTAACATTTGGTCAGCAGGAAAATTTTGACTTTTTTTATCTTCAACATTTTTTTAAAAATTCACATTGAATTTTTAAAAAAGTTGGCTAAAAAGGATATGTCAATGAAAACTAAGATATTTTAAATTACACAGTGAATTTATAAATTTAGTCATACTAGAATTACTACTTCTGTTCATTTTCTGCCCCCCTTACATTTTAAAATAAGACACAAGAGAAGAATCCAAATTTTCCAATTGACTTTTTTTTTTCAATTATAAAAAGCAAATGATTTTTTGAAATTAAACTTCAATTTGGTAAATTTCTCCCTCTCTCCACAATCTCCACACCCCTTTCTTTTGAAAAGAGAAATTACTGCCAAAAACAAAATATTTGTTGTCAATAAAAACTAAAAGGTTTCAGATTAAACAATGAATTTATTAAAAAATTCATCATATTACCATTGTAAGAAATTGTCATTTTGCTACTATTTCTTGATTACTCATCCCAGTGTTTAAAACATTTTTTAAAGATTTAATTAAAGAGAAAATTCAAATGTAAATAGTCAATTAGATTGGAACCATGTTAATTATACATATAAAAATATTAGAAAAATTATTACAAGATTTTTGTGAAAACAATTTACATAATTTTATTCATATTTACTTAAGCTACATGTATACTTAAGCTACATGTAATTAAAAGGAATTTGAACCCAGACTTTTAAGCTTCCTTCAGTCATTCACTCTATCCAATATAACTCATACACATGAACACATATATGTTAAAAAGATAAATGACATCCAATATATGTATTTTGTCCTGAACCAGATATCATCAGTTTGTCTGGATCATCATTTCCCACACATCTATGTAATCAGATCTCAGTTTTATATTAAGATAGCAAGCAAATCTACAAACTTTAATGGACAAGCTTCAATCCTCTCCACTCTTCAACACTTCAATTATCCATATTGAAAATCAGAATGACAGAATTTTCCCAGCCTTTGTTGATTCTTTCCATCCCTCTTCTGGGTATTTAAATGGAGATATTAAGGTCTTACATATGAGGAGTCAGAGTGACTTAAGATCAACATGCGTATGACAATAATATTGGCATCAACAAGGGCTTTGGGCATTCCATCATCAGATTTTCAATGTTATGGATAGCTAGCAAGTTGAAGAGTGGAGAGGATTGAAGGCTGTCCATTAAAGTTTATAGATTTGCTATGTTAATATAAAACTGAGCACTGATGATAAATATGTGTGAGAGATAGATGATCCAGACCAACTGATGTGTCCTGGTTTAGCACAATATAGGTATGAAGATTATCTTTTTCACATGCATGTGGTCATGTGTACCAGTTACATTGGATAAAATGAATGATTGAAGAAATCTTGAAAGTCTGGGTTCAAATCCCCTTCAATAATTTTATTCAATAAATACTATCATTAAAAAAAGCTTTTGAAAGAAGGTATAAAATATGTTTTAAATATACTACAATAATATATTTTAATTATAACAATTTTTTCATGCATTAATTGTAATAAGATTTTGTTTTGTTTTGTTCATGAATATTTCAAATGCCATACATTAAAAATTACATTTTCTCTACAGCAATTAGATATATTAAGTGTTGAGAAGAGCTGTAAAAAATTGTGATTTTTCTAATGTTATCAATGAATAAGCAATAAAATCATCATACTTTTAAAATTTGGCTTTTTTGTGACTTGAACATGAATTATTAATAAAAGTATTTATAACTTGGGTTATTTTAAATAAAATGACTCTATGCAGTTTAAGGAAGCAGCAGAGTGTCCAATTTGGGATTGGGAGATTTCAGAATTGATTTTTGATGTTCGTGGATCTGATGCCCAAACTTCTTATAAACTTCTGAGCATAGTATAGTATCATAAAGAGATAGCACTATTTCCAAAAGAATATGAAAGAGATCTACTATGAACAAATTTATAATACAAAATAAAATGGCCACTACATTGCAGCAAATTCCAATGACATATTTTGCTATGCCAAATATTTTAAATGAAAAGGTAAGGTACCAATTAAATATATTAAGAATAAAAAAGCTTCATGAGGTGTTCATATTATTATTGAGATTTTTTAAAAAGCAGGTGAAGAAATAAAAAAGTATAAGCAAAGAATAATATTGCTTTTTTTTTTTTTTTTTTAAAAGGATTTTAAATAAAGATATTGTCAAGCATTGGTGGCTAGTGGTTAGCATAGCTGCCTTCCAAGCAGCTGGCCCAGATTCATTTCCCAGTCAAAGCATTTGACATATGAAAAAAAAGAAGATGTTAGAAATTACAGATTTATTTGTTTATATAGTTCTATACTAGATTTTTATTATTGATTTTTATAATTCATCTAATGAGAACTTTGGCTTAAAAATAATAATTAATAGTTGAATTTCTACAACAGAAGAAGTATTAAGAGAGATTATTGAAAGAAGTGATAAATACTGAATACAAGTTGCCATTTTTGCATTGCCATTACAAATTATGAGAAATAATTTGATTCTATTTCTGCACTAATTAAAGCTTTACAATTACAAAACATAGACTAAGGTACTTTAAAATTTGAAGAATATTTATCAAAATGCAATAATAAATTTCATTTTGCACAGAGAAGATTAATATTGATAAAGGTGTTTAATGGGGAGGGCTACATATATACAGAGCTTGATACAGCATATTAATAATTTTTATTAAGTATTCATTAGACTAGACATTATCTATTTAATAAGTAATAATTTCTGTAGTGTAATTTTCACTATACTACTTTCACACAAGATAGGACTGGTTTCTATCTCCTTTTAACACCGTGTATAAGGGTGTAACCATAACCATATGACAAAAAGACGTGAAAAAGATATATAATCCTCAAGATGCATATGTCATGCTGAAATAGTGCTTATCAGTTGACCTAAATCACAATATTTTACATATATCTTTATCATTGTTAATTTTATATAGATAGCCAGTTATTACAGTTTAATTGATGTGTCAAACTTAATGTATTTGCAACTTTGACACCAACCACAATAGTAAAAGTAAATTAACCAATTTTATTAGTCATTCATTAGATTAAAGATTATCCACTTAATGAGTGATATTTCTGTAGTGTAATTTTTGCTATACCACTCTCATGCAATGTAAGGATGCGAATCTTGAGGATCATAAATCTTTTTCATGTCTTTTGTCATATATCTATGGTTATACCCTTCCACAAGAAGTTAAAAATGGATAGAAATCAATACATACTTTGCATCAGAGTGGTGTAGTGAAAATTACATTTACAGACATATTATTCTGTATGAAGCAGTTTTACACTGAATATTTTGGTACTTAAAATGAAAAACAATAAAGAGTGTTATTTAAGTTATCTAGATTTTGAAGATAATATAGTTGATTTTTGGGTATTTTTGTAAATAATACTTTAAAGCATCAAGAAACTATCAGATGAGAACAAGAATATATAAATAAAAAAAATATTAAAAAACAAAAAAAAAATATCCAATGCCTTATTTTTTTTAAAAAGGCAAAATAAATGCTAATAATAATTTTATAGAAATTAAAAACTACAAATGTTTTAGTCAGATTATTTATGCAAATAATATATAAAATAATCATATAATGAAGTTTGGATAGGGTGCTTGTTAAGAATAAATCAATTATTATAGAAAATATATTTACATGTTTGAAAATGAAGATTTTTAATGAATGTGTTTTACTAACAATTTTATATGGAGATTTGTTTATTTAATGGAAAATTAATACAGAGATGTCAAACAATGAATTATATAAAAATATAAGTAGGAAAAAAAGCAGGCAAATCTCTCCATATAGTAGTGCCACTAATCAATGGATGCCATAAGGCTTGTTTATAAAATCCCTATCTAGTGCCTATTCATCCAATATCCTCAGTCTAGTTTCTAGCTTGTGGCTTTCATCAGTGAAGAGCCTTGGATCTCAGAGCACTGCACCTAAATCTGACAAAATCCATAAGCTAGAAACTAGGCTGGGGATATTGGATGAATAGGCACTAGATAGGGATTTTATGCACAAGCCTTCTGGCATCCATTGATTACTCTGGCTTACACTGAGTGGCACTACTGTATGAAGTATTTTGTCTGTTTTAATAATAGTTATGAGAAAGCATAAGAAATGGTGATCATGTGATGTTTAGTAAGTAGGAATAATAAGGATAGATCAAAAACAAAATATTTTTCTGAAAAACAAATAGAAATCATTAATATCATCAAAAATATTAAGCTACTTAAATATATCAGATCTGGAGTATTCACAAAGTGATAGTAATATTTAGATTGTTAAAGTCTTAATCAGAATACTAAAATTTGTAAACAATATAGTAAATCACATTAGGAGATAGTTTTAATGACATAAAGAAGTTTATTGGAGTGATGTGGGGAAGGGATGCTATTAATTGGAGAAATAAAATTAAACTTGAAAGACTTCCATCCTATTTACCTGAATGTTTGTGATGATGGTATATTATTAGATGTGATATGTTGAACTATTTTCATCATCTATGAGTGAATGTTGAATGTATAGAAAATTTTAAACTTTCCAAATACAAACAATTTGTTAATAATAACACACAAATAAACAACACAAAATTTTCTATATATTCAATATTTACTCATAGATGATGGAACTAGTTCAACATATCACATCTAACTTTCACCCCATATTGAATTAATAATGGTTAAAATGCTGTTGATATATAAATACAAACATTGGAAAAAGAATCATTATACAATTATATAAAAAACCCTAATCATTTCAGTGCACAATAAAACAAAAAGATGTATTGAATATTCATTCTAATCAAATATAGAATTAATATGATAGATTAGCGAAACATACATATTTTTCCCTTTGACCCCCATTGACAGAATATTTTGATTTTAAGCAGTAACTAATGAGACTATATTAACTTGAGCCTAAATTTTAAGCACATATATACTGCGTACTTTAACAGAGTTTTATAATAATCCAAAGGGAATCATTTTAAATGTAAACATCTTGAGTCCATTTAAAATTTGTTGAACTACTCAATAGTTCGGAAGTTATTTCTTAAAGCAATGATATCAGCAATTATGTTTTTATTAATCTGTTTTCTCTGTGAAAATATTTCTCCGTGATACTGATGTTCGTTCTAGTTTTGATATTTGAAAGTTATGATAGGAAATTAAAGAGGAATATTTTCCAAGACTATGTTTGCTGCTGGTAACATCTCAAACTTATTAAAAAGTTAAATGTCTTTTAGTTGATAAAGTTTGATATTTAAATAAAGTATTCTTTCGTTTTAAAAATAAAAAATATTCAAACTTGTTTTATTATTTTAGCAATACAAGTAAAAAATAATGTTGATGGTAGTTATATTTTTAAAATAGTTTTCTTCTAGAAACATAGCTTTATTTTTAAATTAAAAACTTTACTCAGTTTATTCAAGAAAGAACATAATAGGAATTATTTACAAAGAACAACTACATTTCCATTAAAACATCACATGATCATCATTTCTTGTGCTTACCCAAGCTATTAAAATACTGGCAAATTCTCCTTATGGTAATGCCACCATTATAAATTTTCTAGCATCCAATGATTAATATTGTTTGCACTAGGTGGCTCTACTGTTTAACAATTATTATTTATTAGTCTATACCTATTTTAAGGCTCCAAACTAATTAATTAGCCATATGGTTACTATTGCTACATTTTCATGTAAATACAATTTTATCACTACTTATAAAACTTGGTGCAGGCACATTTTTTACATTCTCACTATAAGTATTTTAGAACTTTTTAAAAAATTCATTGGTATTTTAAAAAATATTAGTATTGGGGTTTTTCTAATGAAAAGTTTCTGATTGCTGCAATCTATTTTTTAATGTTTTAGAAGTAAATTTAAGTGCCAAAATGTAAGTTGTCAGTATCCTTTAAAAAAAACCAAACTAATAAATGAGTGATTTCTAAAATTCTGGTGTAAATTAATAATGATGATGATGATGATGATGATGATAATAATAATAATAATAATAATAATAATAATAATAATAATAATAATAATAATAATAATAATAATAATAATAACATTTAAAACTTCCCATTTAAGAGATTGTTAATATTCAGGATAATTGGATACCCCTTATAGGTTCAAAATAACATAACATTCACAGGAGATTTCATTCAAAGTAAATTCTTTTCTAATACTATAAGAAAAAAAAAAATAGGTAAAATTATACAAATTACTTTAACATTGCTAATCTTAATGTCAAATTGTCCAGCCAATGCTAATGAATTCACTACTAATTATAGTATCATCACTATACTCTACTACAATGGATTATACTTATTAAATAATAACTGAGCTCTTTTATATACAATTGGGCTGCTTTACATAATGCATTTAAAGGAATCATAAAAACATTATATTAATAATTAAATTTATCATTAATATATTATATCTCAATGTGAACTTAAGAGATATTACATATTTAGTCAAAATAAGAGTCATAGATCACATGACCCTATTCTCTTAAGCTCGTAAGTTATAAACAATGAGGATTGCCAATTCCTCAACAAGCTTTGTGATAAATGCTTAGCTAGAAAAAGCATTTAAAATATTTCTGTTAGTACCCCCCCCTCCAAACCTCTGATCATAGTTTTGTGCTCTGGTACTCCTCAGAGAGGTGCTAGGATAGGTTCAGACACTAGATCTAAAAATGCCAACCCATATTTGTGCCGTAATTATATTATTGCAAGTAATGTTTTAATTATATATTATCATTTATCATAGTCAAAACGGAATTTACTTGTTATGAACATATGCATAATGTATTACAATGATTAAATTGAATGTTTTTTATCATATAATATTAAATATGGCAGATTCAGGAATTGTGTAATAATAGTTGTAAACTCTGAAACTCAATATATGTATATCATCGTAATCTTGTCTCTTCAGGTGTTTGAGTTTTTTATAAATTCTCAAGCAATAAATTATTTTTATAGAGAATTATCAAAGATTTATTGATTTAATCCATCCCTTGAAAATTCTAAAATCAATGAAATAGATGAAGCATTCATTTTACACTATTTTAGCATATATCTCATAATAAGTCGTTGTAAAAATGAACTACCAGTTTAATAAAGAGTTATGGGTATTTGTCTCTTACCATAAGTAAACTAAGACTTTTAAATGTTGAAAAAAAAATCAGACAAATTTACTTTCTTAAGTCATCTATATTTATTGAGCTGTAGGTAGGTGCTTAAAGTGCCTTTATATAAGTTTGACAAGTCGAGCATTGGTGATCGAGAGGTCAGCGACAGCTGCTTTACAAGCAGTTGTCCCGGGTTAGCGGGTTCACTTCCCGGCTGATGCTATGACACATGAGAAAAAAAATATAAGTTTGACAATGTATATGACTATATAAATAGCTTCCATAAAAAATATTTTTTTCTTTTTGCATTTTATAGCCTCTATGAGATTTGTTAATTTTTTTGATTTGTAATTTTTTTAATTTGACATTTTATAATGATTCTGGTAAAATATTAATTATTGGTGTGTGTATCATTTTCATCTTTTTTGTAATCAAAAACTTTATAAGATTTGTAGAAAAAAAATAGCAGGAAATATCTATTTTCGTTGTTTATTAAAGCCAAAACTCTATTTATAACTTCAGAACTCTACATTCTCATGAGATTCTTGCAGGTGTTAGGAAATTCAATAAATGATCAGACAGATAGAAATAAAACGTAAGAGAACTTCTTTGAGTCTATATGGACTTTACATAAATTTAGAGAATGAATAAAGACTAGCTAGATTTAATCTCCATTCCACTTAAAAAGTCAAGCTCCTAGCATGTGCTTCACAGGTTCAAAATTTTCATACGATCAAAATCAAAATATAGTCATTCATTGTGGGATTATTATTATAAATGTCAACTATTTGTAAGCATATGAAATTAATTATATTTCACTTTACTATTATTTAAAATCTTAATAAAGATGATTTAAGAAAGAAAACAATTACTAAGATCCTTTTTAATAAAACACTTAAATTAATAAAACTGTTTTTGAATAATGATAAAACCTTATGTAGATCCACTGATTTTTTTAAACAATCTATGGTGAGTAATGTTTATTAAAAGCTTTTTCTAAAAATAATTCCGTCAAGGCTTTATTTGAATGAAACAAATATTTTTTTTCCTAACTGTGAATAAATGCACCTGTTTATCTTATAACATTCTGACGTATTTATTTGTTATTTTTTGTTTTAATTATTCAATGTTTTTTAGTAATCTTGTTATGTTTTTATAATATTGTTTTAATTTATTTCCTAATGTTATTCTGGAAAATTGCCAAAATTTTATTTTTTACGTTTGGCAACAGTAATGTTACATACATTTTATTTTTTAGAATTAATATATCTATTTATTAATCTTTTTTTTTTTATGTTTTAAAAATGCTTGAACACGCACATACAGACTAGCATGCCCACTCCTTCAAAAGGTTACGACCAAAGCGTTGCTAAAAGTCAAAAATGGAGAATATCAAAACTCTATTTATATATGAGAACATTACAACTTGTTAGGAAGTTCAATAAATTAGCAAACAGATAGAAATGAAAGATATATGTAATATGATAATTTTTGATCATCAAAAAAATAAGTTTACATGCCATGAAGACAATGTACATACTATATAATTAAACTAAATGCTTTTATCATATAATGTTTTAGGTTAATAACACATTCATTAAAGATTTTCTGATGTAAGTCAACATCATTCAGTAGATAAATCACTTTGACATAGATTATATAAGGCTAAATTATCAAAGGGTATGATCTCATACCATAAGTCAAATATGAATTTTAAATGACTCTGAAGTCACTTATATTTTTAAGCTATTTTGTATTTAAGCATAGTGCAGCTTTTGAAGGGTCCTTATATCTCTGGAGTTCCAAGCTGGGGTTTAAAATATCTGCACATGAGGTTATCTCTATATATAGTTTATATAAATAGTTTTTATGCAAAATTCTCACTCTTTTTTTAAGTGTCATAGCATTGGCCAGGACATGAACCCACAACCCGGACAACTGCCTGCACTTGCAGGCAGTTGTGCTGCCCTCTCGACCACCAATGCAAAATTCTCACTCTTTTTGTGCTTTTTTAACTCTATAGATTAGTGTTTTTACTTATTACATTTTAACTTCTCTAATGTTCGGACTATCACATTCATATGTATCTTTGATTTTATTAGAACTTTGCACTAATGTATAGAATACATAATAATAGATTCATTTTTATATGTATATATTAAATGCTTTTATTGACTCTGTAATAAAAAAAATGTTTCTTCTACCACAATTGGGTTTTTTAGATTTAAGTTGAAATAAAAACATGAAGTCAAGAAATTAATTAAGTCAATCCAGAAATTGACTTAATTAATTTCTTAACTTCATGCTTTTATTTCAAATTAAGTATAAAAACCTCAGTATGATTTGAAAAAATAACTGGAGTGACTTAATTCATTTCTGGATCTCCTCCCTCCCCCCATACTTTTATTTCAAGTTAAATCTAAAAAAAAAAAACAATTGTGTTTGAAGAAACAATTTTTTTTTGTATTTAGTGCACAGTCAATAAAAGCATTTAATATAAAAAAATTATCTATATTATTTTTAAATTTTTAGTGTTAGCATGGTAAATGAAAATGTAAAACTATATCATACTTTAAATTGATCAGATACTTATAGTTGATATATATATCACTAGATATTTCTGCTATAATTTAAAATGTATACCCTTATGTATATATCCTATTTAGTATGTTACATAATAATATATATATATAAGTGATTTAATTAAAATATAAAATATTTTTTTAAGTGAAAAGTGTTTAACATTTTTACTTTGATTGGATTTTTTTATTTTGTAAAAAAAATGTTTATCAAACGTTTATTGTAAATGAATACACATAATACATATAGTTTTACTTTAAATCAATTTTACATATATAGTGTATATCAATGTCATCATCATCATTTTAACCATTATCAATCCACTGCAGGATGAAGGTGTTTGTATATAACATATTTAGTATGTGTATATATTTATATATAAGAAATCAATAACTTTTTTATGTTATTTTTCTATATTATAAACAACTTTCTTATTATTTAAATTACAACAAATAAAATTGATAGCAAGCATTATTTTAAAAAAAAGTTTCCACTTTTCCATATTTAAGAAACTAATTCATTTATATAAAAAGTTAATTTGTTCTACCACTTTCATAGACATCTTAAACAAATGTACAAAATTTCATCAAATTATATTGAACTTAAGTCTTCTAAATATTGATTTTAAAATGTTAATAAAATGTTATTAAATTGAAAGAAAAAATGTTTATACTGCTCTCTTGCAAACTTTATTTAAAACAAATGAAAGTTCTAAAAAAATTTTTTTAACTGTGATACATAAAATTATTGAATATTTTTAATATTTTTCTATCCTCTATTCCATAAATAAGAAACTAAGTGATCTATTGAAATGATGAGTGTCTTATATGAATTACCCTGATATTACCTAGTTATATTCCAGATATCAAGTAATTCTATTAAATTTAAATATATTAAATGTCAATTTTAAAATATCATTTTAAATTGAAAAAGATCAAAACTTAACAAATAAACTGATTTTTTAACTTCAATAAAAGCATTTTAAAATCTTTCTACAGCCCTCTAGTGAGTTAACAAATAAACCAAACAAACAAACAGATTTTTTTCAATTTCAATAAAAGCATTTAAAAATAATAGAGATTGGGGATGACTTAATTAATCCCCCCCTCATGCTTTTATTTTACATTAAATCCAAAAACCCCAATTGTGATTGAAAACAAAAATTATATTTTGACATTTCAGTGCATGGAAAGTAAAGCATTTAATACAAAACATTTTTAAAATCTTATTATTTTATCTTTTTTTTTTAAAAAAAATTCATCTAGATATTTATTCAAATTTGCAAAATTACATTCTAAAATCTTGAAAAAAAAAGTTATTTTTATTATTAAAAACAAGGTTCATATTGATATTTTAAAATTCCGAAAATTAAAATATCAAAAATGTGAATGTTTTTTTGACTTGATGTTTGTGTCTTTTATTCTATATGTATTGATTTATTTCTCATTCTATGTATTTAAACAAAATTTAATGATAACAGTTTAGTCCATCATAATTTAAGGTATGAAATTCTATTTTATATTTTTAGCCACTTATATACACATATATTATTATGCACATATACTTAATATGAATCATACATAAGGAATACAACTTATAATAGTCAAAATTCAGCTAAGCACATACTGTTTTTAAAAAAATGTACTTTATGAAAGCTTTTTTCTGTAGTCTTCATATATTTATGATTACATTTTAACTTATAATAAAAGTATCTAGTGATATATAAAGTTATAGTTTATTTAAAATCTATTTTTTCTGATCCACCTAAGGCTGTATATCGAAAACATAGATCACTTAGAGATATACTTGTCAAAACAAATTTTATTAGTAGTTCTGTACAGGAAAAAGGATGTTCTCCATGTAAAGATAAAAGATGTTTTACATGTAAACATATTGTTGTGACAAAAGTGGTCTTTAGTACTAAGAATTGTAATTTCAAATGGTATATTCCTAATTATGTTACATGTAAAAGTGTTAATTTGATATATTTGATAGAGTGTAGTAGATGTTTAAACCAGTATATAGGTGAGTCAGCAAATAGTTTACATGTCAGAATGACTAATCATAGATTTGACATTTTGCATAAGAATAAAGATAGACCGGTTTCAAAACATTTTAAATTACCGAATCATTCAATTGATGATTTAAAAGTAGTGATTCTTCAGGAAGGTTTTTCTTCTACAAGGGAGAGGAAACAAAAGGAGAGTTTTTTTTATTTTTAAATTCAAGACCTTAGAACCGCATGGATTGAATTTGAACACTGGAACTATTACATCTCTGGGTTACCTGGTCTCCTAAATGATTTCTATATGTGTGTTTTTTATGTGAAAATTTTCTTATATGAGGTTTTTTTATGTAAAGATTGGTTACATGGATGTTTAATATCTGTGTTTAATTGGTTTATAGATAAATAATTAGTTATAAATTATTGTACTTTGCACTAACTATAATTTTTAAAATGTATAAGTATTTTAGTTTTTAATGAATATTAATGTGAGCACAACTATTTTTTGTGTGTGAGCATAGTTTAATTTTTCTATGTATGCACATATGTATAATATTTTAATTTTTAATTTTGGATTTTTTATTTTTATATTTATTTTAATTTAAATAGAATTTAAGCTTGATTAGGAGGGAATGTAGTTTTGTTTTTTGTTTGAATTTTGTCATTGATTGGGTAGATATTCTGTGTTAGATTTTGTGACCAATCACGGGGGTTTTGTTAAATTTTTAATCTTTTGCCAAATCTGTAATTTTTGATTGCCATTTTACTGTGTATTTTTTTTTCTTTCTGATGAAAACCAGTCCTCTGGTTGAAATATTATATTATTTATTGGATTTATAAGTCTTTATTTTTTTTTTGTTTTTATATATATATGAATTATAAGTGTCCAAACAATTTAAAGTTTAAAGTATGATATAGTTTTACATTTTCAGATTATTATTTTTGACTTGATATTTGTGTCTTTTATTTGATATGTGTAATTTATTTTTCATCCTATGTATTTAAACAAAATTTAATGTTAACACTTTGGTCTATCATTCATTATGATATGCAAGACTATTTCATATTTTTAGTCATTTATATACATATATACTATTATTTACACATACTAAATTTGATATATATAAGGGTATACATTTTAACTTATAGCAGAAATATGTAGTGATATATATCAAATATAAGTGTCCAGGTCAATTTAAAGTACAATATAGTTTTTTTACATTTTCATTGGCACAGTAAATGAAAATGTAAACATATATCATACATAGTTTATATGTATCACTAGATATTTCTGTCATAAGTAGAATTTAAATTAGGATTTAGAACTCCTCCAAACACCAATAGGTTTATTAAAATAATACCAAAGATAAAATAAATATTGAAGCAACCCCCCAGGCAGTATATAGAATTGTGTGCCCTCAAATGGTTGTGATGCTGTTTATTATGGTGAAACTCATGACACAATTGGCAATAAATTGACTCAACATAAATACACACATACAAGAGCAATAACCAAAAAAGAGGGCAGTTCTGTATTTGCTGACCACCAGCAAGAGTTCAACCACAGATTTGAACCCTCCAAGGCTGATATATTATGCACAGAAAGGAATGAAATCAAGAGAAAAATCAAGGAAGTTTGTTTTATCACCAATGATATCAACTCAATAAATAGAAAAGACACTTGTTTTGCTATTTCCAGAAAATGGATAATATAGAAGATAGTTTTGTATACATTTGCATATAAGGTCATTAATAATCTAAGAGACTATAATTATGGAATAACAAAACTCTGAAAGTACTTAGTCTGTAGAAATTATGATATTGAAAGCCTACAGAAATTATTATATAAAAAAGTTTCACTACAATGCATCAGTGTGTTATTAATTACAAAATAAAGGTGAAATAAAATAGTTATTACAGTACTATGTATTGTGTATTGTAATGGCATAAAATGGAAGGTAGGCAAGATATGATTATAAACTTGGTTAAAATATCTACCTCATATAAATGTTCCTAAATGAGAAATTGATATGACAAACAATAGTCTATGCGGACTAAGAGTTAAAGACTTTATTAAATTTTATGGAATCCAAAATTTGATAACACAAAATTATGCCTGACAACAATTGGGTCATATATGTGTATATTGGAACCTAAATACCTCACTCACACAATCACAATCTAAATTTAATTGATTAATAAATATTGCTAGCTCTTATGAATATGTCTAACATTGATGTTACTATATACAGAATTAAGATAATGCACATGCACTTTGTGGATTTTTAAGTATAAATGAGTACTCTCACTTCCAAATACAAGATAAAGTCTTTGTGAAAAGATAAAATGAATTATCTATCCTTTGGGCAAATCTTAAGAATTTGGGAGTGTGAATATGGTAAGCAATCACTTTAAATTACATTTACTATACCTGAGTGAATGACACTTGTGAAATTTACAAGAATTTATGATACATCATTCTTAGTTGAAATTAAACATATATTGTACCAGTTGAAAAAATACCACCACCTAAATGCAAGTCGAATCCAAACTCAGCTGGTTCAAACTGAATTCAAACCCAACTCAACAGCTCGGGTTAGTAGAAATCTAAATCGACAGCACAGTGCTATGCACCAAGAAACTAGCTCAATGGTTGGTGAGGATCAGAGACCCCTAAACTGACATTAATATCTGATAATAAACTGACTAAAATAATTTTAAATTGAATCATATGTATATGTTCGGGTTGCCAACACAGACAGCGAGTATTAACATTAAAATAATTATAAATGAATTAAGAACTAAGAAACCAAGTGTGTTTAGAAAATATTTAATAATAATAATTTGTTTTGTTTGAATTTTAAATAATGATTATATTAATCACCTCTAGCCTTTAACATAGTTTATAATTATAATAAGAGTGGTGGACCTCATTATATGCCAATGAGTAATACGCAATATTGGAATTTTATGTCTATGCCCCCAACAAGAAAATAAAAGGCAGATAAAGGTATTCATTAGTAAAGGAAATTATTACTCTAATTTTATACAAAAAAACGTGATATTTATTTTCACATTTGCAAATCCATTCATGAAGAGCAAGATATGTATTTTAGGGCATAACTTTAATCTTTATTGGAAAACTTATTTACTTCGAGATAAATGAGAATTTGTTTGACTTTAATTGAAATCACTTCATCATGAATTACGAGCATCTGAGCAGGCTTTACTGGAACAGAGAGGCAACAGTGCTGACGAATTATGAGCTATAAAATGAAATTGAAAGACGATAGCTGGTCGATAATCTAAGTTCTATGGCGGCTTGCATTTCACAAGTCTTATTGCCCTTTGACTAATATGAACAGGAGAGGAAGTGCTTTCTTCCTCGATAATTTAAAATAACAGAAATATTATCACCAACCAGCCTGACGGAGCGAAAGATTGCCCTACGTCAGCAACATTGAAGATGATGACTTACTAGTCACCATTTGAGAACTAAAACCCAATTATAGAATGCTCTACATGATGACTTGAACAAATGAATTAAAATCAAATGAGCTTTTAAGTAAAAATATTTCAAAGCATTTATAAAATTATATTAGTTATGCCCCAAACATCGTGCCCTTCCTGAATCTAAATAGCAATTAACTGAAATTGGAATTGGAGTATATTTATTTGATTCCTTTATCGACCCTTTTGCAAAAAACATTTTAAGATTATATATAAACAAATACACATTGGTGAATATGAGAAAATAGCTGAGGCATAGATTAGAAGCAGAGCTAATAATTTATTATTAGCCAATTATAAAAATAACAAACATTAATAATTTCTTTCAACTCGATGATTGATAGAAGTGTATTAATCTATTTCTAATGGGTGAGAATTAACTATCAGAATTAAGTTTATATTACTTGTATAAGGCAAAGAAAATGAAGGAGATCATCGAGTCGAAGGATTATTGGCATATAATTAAAAATAACAACATTAATAAATTTACTCAATAAATATACATAATAAAATAAATGAACCACCATGTAAGAAAGGAAAGTTAAAGACTAGAGGTTGAGAGAATTACTATGAATTTAAAAAGCATAAATAAAGGAGTTTTACAAAGATTATTACATTATAAATGAGAAGAGCTCTTAAGGGAAGTGTAAAATAAAGTTCAGAAACTGGCCAGAAAGTTTAAGGTTCATTATGGAAATATATTACCCATTTCTTCTGGGGCTGGTTCCCTTATTTTACACATCCAGGTTGGTAAAAACATAGGCATGCATTCAGTCAATTACTTGAACAGTATTTTAATGAATTTTCATGATTTTAGCAGCATGATTGGTCTGGAAATAATTTAGCAGCTCCATTGAAGATTTTTAGGGGACTTCAGGAACAATAGCCAGATTCCTGATGTTTAGCCCCTTACCATGATAGGAACACTTTTTAAATTCATGATTTTGAACAGCACATAATTTACTGGCACTTTTCTGCAACAAAGATGGCTTTTCTTTCTCCAAACTTTTCAGAGCTATATATACTGTCCTCTGATGCCTTCAGGCTAGCGCTTCTTTCATTATCAATGTTTTTAGATTTACTGGTTGTTTTTAGATACATTCCTTCAATAAGGCTTTCAAACTCATTAACTTGAATTCATTTTCTAATTAGAAAATGAATTCTTAAAATCAGAAAATGATTTTAATTAGGAAATCCTTATCTTTTTTTCTAATTAATAAAACTTTAGCCGTTGTTTTTGGAAAGGGAAAATCTGAAAGCTTATTGAAAGAATGTAGCTTTTAATCATTAAAACTTTAACAAATTATTTAAAAGTAAAAACAAATATTCCCGACGCAATGAAACTTTTGAACAATTATATATATTTAAATATTTACAAATATATACACACAATCCATGCAGTTGTAATATATATAAATTCATGAATAATTTTATCATGAATTTATTAATAGAATTGATCAATTTAAATCTGAAAGAATTAATTTTAATACGCATTTATAAAATAAGTTTCCTTTATGGAAATTAGTGCAGATTGAACGTATAAAGCCCCATTGCATCGGAAATTTAAGGTTAGTACTAGGAGTTTGAAGTGGGCTTATGGCTAGATGCCATGAAGCTAGGATCGAACTCAGATCCAATTGCTTCAATATAAATGAGATATTTATTTTATATAGCATGATGTTTTTTATAAACTGTAATAGTAATAATCAGCCATTAAGCTAATGCATATGTGCTTTGTGGATTTTTAACTATAAATGAATAAATACTCTCATTTCCAAACACAAGATAAAGTCTTTGTGAAAAGATAGAATGAATCATCTATCCTTTTTACCCAAACATTTATGTATTGGCAAATCTTAAGCATTTGGGAATGAAAGCATGAAGATGTTAAACAATCACTTTAAATTACCTTTACTATGCCTGAATGAATGATGCTTGCGAAACTTACTAGAATTTATGATATGTCATTCTTAGTTGAAATTAAACATATGTAAATGAGATTTCATTTACATATGTTTAATTTCAACTGAGAATGATGTATTGTAAATTCTAGTAAATTTCACAAGCATCATTTATTCAGGCATAGTAAAGGTAATTTAAAATAATTGCTTAACATTTTCACACTCTCCTTCCCAAATGCTTAAGATTTGTCCATACATAAACATTTGGGTAGAAAGGATAGATGATTCATTCTATCTTTTCACAAAGACTTTATCTTGTGTTTGGAAATGAGAGTATTTATTCATTTATTGTTAAAAATCCACAAAATGCATATGTATTAGCTTAATGGCTGATTATTACTATTACAGTTTATAATAAAAAAACACTGCATGCTATTTAAAATAAATATCTCATTTATATAACCACAGAATTGCATATTAATGCTATTGAATCATTTATAAGTTAAGAGTCAATTATAAAAACCTATTTGAATAATGGAAGAAATAAAGTAAATAAGACTAGATTTTTATTTTAATGAATAATATTGTTTTATTTACATTTGTAGTTGAGATCTAGGTTACTTAAAATAGATATCATAAATAATATTTAAATTGTAATAACTAGGTGTGTATTAACACTATGAATAATGTCAAAACAAAATAATATTTCAAATTAAAGGAAGACATACATTTAGCTTAATTCTGCTAACAATCAATAAAAAAAGTGCTAATTTATTACGTCTATGTTGGGATATCAAACCTAAATAAGTTACCTTGGTAACCTTCACTCAATTATTGTTTAAACTTTTAGCAATTTAAATTGACTTCCTTTAATTGAATGTATATGTAATTGTTTGTTTTGTATAAACACATATATGTGAAATGATTCTTTACTACAAATATATAATAAAATTTAAATAAAATTAAAAACTTTTCTAACATTATTGGAATACTCAGTGATCAAGTATTTACCATATTTGGTTGGATTAAAAAATTATACAAGGTCTTTTAAGTATTCAATTAAACTGAACAATAATAATACAAAAGGATTTGATTGTGGTTCTTGGAATAATCCAGTATAATTTACCTGACAGTTATGGACTTTAATTCCTTTAGACATTTAATATATAACTTAAAATTGCGTAATCCACTTAATGCAAGTTTCAACAAATAATAATTCCTGTATTATTTACCAAATAATAATCCCTTTTAATATCAGATATATATTTATCCATTTATTTATTGCATCATCCATAAATGTTAGAACTTATATATTAATACTTCTGATTTATGTATAATATATATTTCCAATAGAATGGGAAAAACAAACCATATCCCATATATGGTATCATGATCTCATGATTAAAACTTGTTATATTAAGTTTTTCTTTGTTCTTTTCCTTTTTCCTTTTAATATATAATGATTGTATTAAATGTTGAAATCCAATTTAGTTCTTTTCATGGAACTGATATTTTATTTCATTTATGATTATTAACATTTTATTACTGATGTGTGTACATGTGTATGTATTTTACACATGTAGGCTTTCAATTTGAATAGTTATTTGGTGAGCATTTTGTTAAAAGCAAGAATGAATTTTATAATGTGATAGAAGACATGATTCTATTGTTATATAATTTTAATCTACATTCTGGTCCACATAGAATAGACACCAATGTCGTTTGTTTTTAGCAATTCATATTATATTGTTCTTTTACAAAAAAATTTATAAATACATACATTGCTTCTAAATAAAATATATTGAATGAAATGTACTTTTTCCATACAATTAAGAGGAGCGTATAAACATATACAATCCGAGGCGTAAATAAAAAAAATTAATGTAAAAAAATAAGAAATAATTTCTTGGATGATATGAATTTCTATATCTGTTGTTTTTCAAAAAAATAATATATAATGTTTCGCTTCTTGTTGCTAACCAATATAGGTCAAGGACTTCACTCACTATCTTTCTTCAAACGATTGTTGTAATAATAAAATTTTATAATTTCAAACATACATATATAAATTATTACATGTAACATATAACATATATCAATCATTTATTAATGTACAAATAAATAGTGTTAATTTAATAAAGTAATATTCTAAAATTAAAGTATTTTCATTTTCATTTTTTTTTTGTATTAGTGATTTAAAATACAGTGCAACAAAACAAGTAATTTCAAAATGATATTTTACTATTTATTGATAAAAGATTAGCGTTTGTAATATGTATATATTGTTATCCTCCATATCTTAAACAAAATATATTTTCTCCCTTTTTAAGTATGAGTAACTTTGGATTTCTCAAAGAATTTAATTTTGAATTACCTTTTAAAAATAAAATAAAAAATATGGACAAAATATTACTTTAAATCTCATGAAAGATGATATACTTTCGCAAATAAATTAGTGGGCTATCAATTGGTAATTTTAATCATTAATAATCTCAAAGTAAAATAACAGACTAATATTTAAGCAAAAAAAATGTTTAAAGACTACATGCATATAATTATGTATGATAGGAATATCACAGATGGCACAGTACATAATATATATGTGTATATAATTGCCTAAAAATAAGAAACATTCTTTTAATTGAAAAGGCAGTATATTCAAACATTTTATTTACTCTAAAGATTGCAGAAAATTATTTTAAATGATATATTTATGTATTGATTTACAGGTCATTATTTATTTTAATGTTTAATTCTAACTTCAATCAAATCATTAAATTGAAATAAACTACAAAATGAAATGTAAATGTATATCTCCATTGTGCATGTATTGCTTAAAACATAATTTTTGAGAATTTTTTATATTTGACATCAAAATATTTGAAATCATATGCCCACTCCTTTTAAATTTCTGAAAATAATTATGCTAATTTAAATATGTAATTGTCAAATTACATGTATGCTTCTTTTTAAGATGTGTCTCAAAATTGAATCAATTCTATTTTATTAAAATGTTTGGTTATATTCTCATCCTTGGTGTTCACCTTAAGATGGCGTTGATGCTAATCAAAAACATATACATATAACGATTCTGGGCCGGACCTAAATGATCGATTTGATCTAAAAAAATCTGATTTCTTAGATTTGTAATAAAATATTCTACTAACTAATACTATTATATGATGTTAGTTTTTTTTTATTTTTGTAAATGTTTATTAATCTTATCTTGTTTTTGAGTTTGTGTGTGTGTGTCTTTAAAGTTACGGTGTTTTTCTAATTTTTTTTTTTTTTTTTGACTTTACGTGTGTCTTTTTAAAGTTACGGTCTTTTTTTTTTTTTTTTCAAGAGTAAATCAATAATTTTATTCAAAAGCAAGATGTAATAAGTAAATGTTTATTAATCTTATCTTGTTTTTGAGTTTGTGTGTGTGTCTTTAAAGTTACGGGGTTTTTTCGATTTTTTTTGGACTTTAGGTGTGTCTTTTTAAAGTTACGGTATTTTTTTTGCAAGAGTAAATCAATAATTTTATTCCAAAGCAAGATGTAATAAGTCAATGTTTATTAATCTTAGATTGTTTTTGAGTTTGTGTGTGTGTATGTCTTTAAAATTATGGGGCTTTTTCTCATTTTTTTTTGGACTTTATGTGTGTCTTTTTTTTTAAAGTTACGGTATTTTTGGTCAAGAGTAAATCAATCATTTTATTAAAAAAGCAAGACATAATTCTAAATCTATCAAAAGTAACATAATTTATATACTACAATTTAGAATTGATATCCGACTACTATTAATAAGGACCGTCATTAAAAGACTCGATTGAAAAATGATACCCGACTAATTTCCATTTTCTTTTTTTTTGGGGGGGGAGGGATAATGAATGAGAAAGTGTGTTGATTTTGTTAAGTCTGTCTATATAAAACTGGTACCATTATTGAAATACTAAATTTAAAAATGATAGCCGACTAATTTGCATTTTTTTTGATAGTAATTAATCAGAAAGTGGGTTTCTTTTTTTTTCTTTTTTTGTAAAAATCTCATGTATATATAAAAACAAACAAACCGTAATTCAAAGACTCCATTGAAAAAAATCAAACCCCGTTGAATTTGCTTTTTTTTTTAAAGACAGTAATTAATCAGGAACTGGGTTGTTTTTGTTAGTGTGAAGATATAAAAACTAATCTTATTTTGAAATAATAAATGTAACAAAATTAAAAAAAAAATACCCGACTAATTTTATTTTTCGGACAAGTAATTCCTAATAATTAGACAGTGGGTTGTTTTTGCATATATATATAGCAAAAGTAACTGGTCACGGATGAATTCTTGTGAAAACGGTACTTTTCGCATGATCTTTTATTTTTTTCCCCTTTCGCACCCTTAAAAGCAATTTTTGAGGGTTACCCCTTCGTAATGGAATCTTCAGGACATTATTACTAAACTTACAACAGTAAAGTAAGTTACAACACATTAAAAAAAATAGACGTCTTATCAAATTTAAAAAAACTACGACTGCTACAAATACACACACTCTCACCCAAAACTACAGAGAAAATAGATATTCTACTATTATGAGAAAATGATGAACAAAATCGACTACTATGGCAGCCAATCAAGGCATTTCTTTCTCTTTGCTTTTAGCATAGAAAAAAAACCATAACCGGCTGCCATCGGGAACTCTTTCTGTGTTTTAGCATAGAAAGAAGTCTCTTTGTGTTGGCTTGGTTGGGTGAAGGCCGGTGAAATGGTATATTTCTAGGAATTTACCTAGAAGTAGCAACATCTTAAGGTAACACCAAGGATGAGAAAACAAGCAAATGTTTATTTTAAAATTTAATTCTAGCTTCAATCAAATTATTAAATTCAAACTATAAAAAGATATATATATATTTTCATTGTACACAAATTGCTTAAACATTGTAATTTTTTGAACATTTATATTTGCCACCAAAATGTGTAAAATTTCATCCATCTACTGCTCTTTAATTCTGAAAGTAATTACCATAACTAAATTAAAATGTTATTAAATTGAAAAAAAAAAATCTTTATACCAACATCTTGCAAGCTTTATTTAAAACAAATAAAAGTTGTAAGAATAATTTTTAATTGTAATATGCAAAATTATTGCATATTTTAATACTTCCCTTCATGCTGGTCCATAACTAAAAAATTAGATGACCTACTAAATATATGAATGTACCAAATGGATTACACTAGTATGACTTAGTTATATGTCAGATTTTAAACATCTGAATTTAAATATAATAAACCTCAATTTTAAAATTTCATTTTGATTTGGAAAAGATCAAAACTTAAACAAATAAACTGATTTTTCAACTTCAATAACTTTAATTTTCCTCATATCCAGAAGTTGAAACTCATAGCTTATACTGCTATTATCATGTTAAAATGAGAAATATGGTATTTGCTGAGAGACTGACCACATTTTAAAAAAATATATGAATAATTAGTTGAGGTTTCAAATTTTTGAATATATATATATATTTAAAACTATATTACTCTTATATAAAACTTATGATATGACTTGATTTGTCAGAATTGTAAAATGCTAAAACATGTAGTTTTCTAAAACGAAAATAATAATCTTAAACATGGCTGCATTTTTATGAATTATATGACAATATTTTGTTTCACTGAAGTATCTAGCAAATGGTTTATATATATATGTTTTTTCTGTGAGGCTTAGAGCAGTGATAGGGTAGTGGACTTTGGAGTTTAAAATGGTATATTCCTATAGGGTATCTGTTTCACTTGTTTTGCCCCATAACTCTATCTGTGCTAATTTTAAACCCTCTTGAATATACATATGCACATATATATGTGAGATTGTGATATGTTCTCAGTTTATGTATATTACAGTGTATCTGTATATAAAATTTAGATTTTTTAAATTATAGATTTATTATTTTAGAAAGGTCAATTCACTAGTTTCCATAGAGAATCACATATATGTATGAAATTTGCTTAGTGCTAGCATAAATATATAACAAAATGTTTTTTAAAAGATTTGCTAAATTTTCCAAGGTTCGTTTAAAATATTGTAACAAAATCATGCCACACACCTGGTTGTAAAATAGTGTATAGACTGAATTTCTAAATTTATATTTTTGCAATAATATTTTCGCAATAATATTTTCAAAACTAAAACTCAGTCAATAACAAAACCCACTGAACCAGCACTATTTTAGGGCCCTTTGGGAATTGAATGGCTCAACAATGCTAAATTTATTCAACTTAAAATTTAAAACAATATTTGAGTAAATTTTTATAAATTTAAAATAAAAATTGTAAACACGTGTTAATGATTTCACCCTGCAGTGAATGCAGATTGTATAAAAATAATATAGGATTTGAAATTAGTATAAATAGTCTATATTTTGACATTTTAAAATATACTCTGGAAGTTTACATGTGTATTGCAATCAGAATCGATGCTCATTTTAATTTTAAAATGTGTAAGTAGAAGGTCCACAGATTTGCCATTTCTTTCTACAGAAGAATGGTTATCTCCAATCCCATCCTACATGCTGCCATAGCATGTAATCATCACCAAGATGGAGAGTTTCCAACCACTGTCTGCTGCCAAAAGAAGACTCTACTATCCAAGCAACCTATACAGAAAGGAGTGCCACAATGTCAACTTCCAAGTGCCTGATGTTCAAGCTGCAAAAAAGATTGCTAATATTCTTTATAAATTGAAGAGCTCTTAAATTTAATCTTTAAACTGTAATTTAAATGTTTAGCTAGTTACTACTGTAAATCTAATGAACATTCAACCTAATTACTAATTATTTTGAGTTAAATCTTTGCTAAAATTTAAAATTAAAACTTGACTGAACCCTAATGACTGTATTCAGTTATTATTCAATTTCTTTAAAACTGCAGTCATGCCTATATTGTTTTAAATTATTTTATTTCATTTATACATGCCAATATTTTGAAGCAGTGAGTAATTATTTTAGTAAACTTTTAAAGGGAGATTATTATAAGCTCTTCAACATAATCCAACAATGCTACTTGGCATAGTAAATCGCTGCCTTGAAATCCTATTCTGACAGATAACATCTCGCTATGCACTGATTGTTATCATTATTTCATTTATATTGTATTGATTTAAGGTTTGCATAACAAGTTGTTAAACTTATGATTTTATCTATTAGTTAGAAGTAAGATTCTAGCTAAGGTTAATAGTAAAAGTATATTTCGAGTATTGTTACTTCTTCTCCCTAACTTAATCATATATATATATATTGTAACTGATTGAATTTGATCAATGCTAGGTAATGGGTAGAATGATTAATCTGATCTGATGAAAAATCTAAAATCTAATTTAAATTAATCTAGTCTAGCTCAATCGGGTCGCCATTATATAATAAACCATCACAAAGCACAAATAATCTCTCTTAAAGTTTAATTTGTTTAAGCTATATGTGAAACGAAAGAATAATGAGATTATCGGCTCCAGACATCAACAAATCCATCATAATTACAACATAAACTGCAATAAGCAGTGAAACCGTCTACTATTGCCCTAGACAATAATATATGATTAGGTTAACTACTTGATTATCAATCTAATGAAAATCAAATCCAATCAATAACTAAAACAGATTCCAATACATATTTTATTAGCCTATTACTACTGTAGTAATTTAAATCTACTTCATTATTTAAAGATGCTGCATTTTATCTTAACGGATAAGCTTCTAAGTACCTATAATTGTATTTTACAAAACCTTTTAAAATATAGACACTATTTAAATTGTTGAAACAAAATAATATTTGAATCAAACGTATATCTAATTTAATAAACGTTAAATAGAAAGCATAAACATTTATTCGTATCTTTCATCTTTCAATAAGCGATACACAATTCTTTCTACTCCAAAATTTAATTAATAATTTTCTATTGACATCAACTGGTTTTAATATCATTTTATAAACACTTTGAAAATTTATGCACTCCTTTAAATGTTTAAACAAATTAATCTACGTCTAGTTTACTAAGAAGCTATAAAGTAATATATAAATAATTTATTCATATCTTCCAATAAAGTGATACTTAATCACTGCTTCGTTTATGTGTTAAAATAGAATACTTCACTAGAATTTATTATCAACACTCTATTAGCTCATTTCTAACTCTACAATGCCCAACCACATTACATAAATGATATATTAAGTTTCTATTGGATGTTTATTCACCTATGAGTATTATATTATTTATTTGAATCTTTAAACAATTGAATATAAAATTGTTTGCCAATAATTAAAATATAAGATTATAATTTAGATTCATACCAATTTAAAGATAATATTCAATTAAACTATTCAATGAAGTTTGTACTCTTTATTTTAGAGAAGTTAAAAAAAAAAAAATCTAAGACGAGTTATTCTGAACCAACGATAAAGTACGATCTATTTAGATTTTTATGACGGAATCAGATAAACATGAAATGATTGACTTTGTAATAGTAGCTAAGATAAATGATAATATATATAATATTCGAATGCAAATATAAATATAAAATTCATATGGGAATAAAATAAAATACTAATATGCAAAACATACCATATCTTATTTTTTAGGTCACGTACCAAGCTGAGTTTGAACCTTGTCATTTAAATAGCTACATCATCTCATGCAATCCAAATAATAATAAAAAAATTAAGGAAGTCTTGAAATTTGAATTACTCAATTTATTTGATTATATGAAAGAAAATTGACAAGATTACTAACAAAATGCATAGGAAATTAATTTATATTTCAGATTGATTGAATAAATAAAAATGATAAAATTACTGTGTGTATCTCTAAATGTGTTGCGAAAACAATAACGACATAAAAAAAAAATGAATGAATGAATGGAGAGACTTTTGGCTATCTTACTGAAAAATTTATATATAACAGATACCAAAGATATGAAATAGGATGAGATCAAAGTCTATTTGTTTATCAAAATAATAACCGATAAATGAATATGAAATAATATGATATATTTGAATCTCTCCGATCATTTTCATTTAATAAATTATATTACTCTTAAATATAATCTAAATAAAATACAAATCATCCTTTTTAAATATATGTAAAAAAATTAATATGCGCACATTTTTATATATAAAAAAAATCATACCATATATAAGGGTCTGTCCATTTTCACTATTTATTTGTCCATTGACTTATCCTCAGTTTTTATGACGCAAAGAGAAGTTTATTTCTCAGAAATAATAATTCGAACTTTATAATGCTTCACTAACAGTCCTTTTCCTTTCCAAAGAGGAGAGTGCGATTTAATTAGCCTTTTTTTTTTATGATGCAAATTAATCCAGTTGATCCTGTGTTCCTTAGCTCATGACACGATATTTATCCAAATCCAATGGTGGTTATATGCCAAACTTTAAACCAGAAATATTTTTGTTTTTAAAACTAAAATAGCTGATTTTATATAAAGCATTTTTTTTCATAGGTTTCTTTTTTTTTTACATTTTATTTCCATTTCCTTTGGAAATCCTTCACAACTGCCCTTCAAATGATTAAATGGGCAGATAATTTAAGTTTATTTTTTCATGTTTTATAGTTTAACAGTTAAAAAAAAATATTGAAGAACTTTTATTTGTAAGAACCTAGAAAATACGTGGCAATCACAAAAAGATGATAGCTTACTCTTCTAGTCTTTTATGGCTTTTTTATATGTTCTCTTTCCGACATTTTGGTGTCATAACAACCACTGAATACTACTCGAATCAAGCCGAACAATTTTTTTACAGCAGTTTTTGCGGTTTGTAATGTAAGTTTGGTGAAAAGATACATGGAAATTAAATCCAAATTCGATTAGATTTTTCCTATTATTTGTAAACCAAAATACAAAATTGATATTACAACCTTTATTCACTTTATAAACACAAATAATTTACACATATATATATTTTTTAATAATAATATTTTTTTAAAATTAATTTATAAACAAATATACATAACATAAAAAACATTGAACTATATGTAATAATGTTACTATGGTAACTGCATTAACAGAAAAATAAAATATGTAAAATAATATCGATCCTATTTAAGTAAATTTATATTGTACTGAATTGTTTTCAAAATTTATTTATTTACCTATATGTTTTTTTTAAGTTTGATCATATCGAATTTAGTATTTTATAGCAAGACTCATCAGTAAACAATTCTATTTAAAAGCTTTAGGTTGCCATGGTGATCAATTTAAATCTATATTTTTAAGATCTTCCATTATCTATCTATCAAGCAAAAAAAAAAAACCAAACAAGATCAACAAACTTCTTTATTTTTTTTTTAATACTTTGATCATTAATCTGAATATTCACAATGCCTCCCATCTACAGTGAAAAAAAAATAAAGGACCTTTTCCTGTCTCCTAAATCATTAAACATTTTAACTTCAATACAAAGAAACATCTATTCTTTGTATCTGTCTTGATTTACATATTATTTTAAATGTTAGCCAAAAATTTTAAATACACTGTCTTCATCAAAGCAATATGGAATTCATTCATTCCTTTTATCCTTATCTTCTTAGTTATACCTACATGCATTTTTTTTTATATCTACCATTTACGTAGTATAATCACATCTCTAGGTTGTTGTTTTTTTAACAAAAATTTATATTGGATTTCACAATTAAATTATAACATCTTTATATTTTTCTCTACAACTTTCTTGACAACAATGCTCTAACATTAGAGTCAAACAAGAAAATCATTTAGTATTTGCTTCCTACAAGCCAATTATATTACAGAACAAAATTCATTTATAAGCCCAAATATTATTAGTTACTCTCTAATAACTATATATTTTTATTGCATTGTTAAATATATATATATATTCATATGTTTTATTTTCTTAAAACTTAACAATACCTTTTATTTTTTTTAGACATATCTGTAGTTCATTTCAGTGACACTACTATGGGCCTAAACTTTAAACATTCAATATTGTCATAAAATGAGAATATAACTTTAATTAATGAATATCTTATATTTATTTAAGTCCTGCCTTGGACATTGAAAATACTAGCTTTAAAGTCACTTTTCTTATAACATAAACTAAACAAATGAAATTTAACTTCTACAATGAGCTGGAGATTCAAAACAACAGAGATATCTCATTGTTAAATCACTTCTAATACTAAAATAAACTGATTAAATGTTAATCAAATCTAATTTTAATTTCTGAAGGATCTGGCAACTACTTTATGAACTAAGTTGTGCCCATAATTGATGCTAATCAGGTATCTTTATGTTTGAATAGCTTTATTTTATACAGGTTGGGGAAACTACCTAACATTTCTTTGTAAATTTCTAACTCATATTAAAGTATGAATCCTGCCATCAAGGATTTCTTTCCACCTGCCACAGAATAACAAGTCTGGGACAACTGTCAAATTCAGACTTCAGTATAACTTCATATAGAGTTGTGAGCCACAATACACATTTATAGTTCTGCCAACTTCCTCAAAGAAAAGACTTAATCATACAAATATTTATAATTTACAATTAGCACAGACATTAAAATCCTACACTCTATATCTTAAATGCATTAAATCATCCATTCATCATCATTAGTCAGTTTTACAAGGTCTAATATTAAACAGCATTTGCATACTATACAATGAAAATCTTCAAAAGTACTTTGACTATAAATATTTTTCACTCTGTTCCTTTTTTTTTTTTTTTTTAGTCTTTCATATGTGTATTCACACTATTACTAATGACTTTTGGTCATAATGATAAATATCATTAGACATAATAATAAACTTACTTTAATGAATATCTTTTTATTTAATTGGGTGGTGCTACCGGCTTTAAGCTTCGGGCATTGAAGGTACCTTTTTCACCTTCAGGGGTTTCTATGAGAAATGCATTCTCCCCCACTTTTCTTTTTATTTGGAATGGTCCCTCATATACATTCAAAAACTTTTTGAACTTATAATTCTGTGGGTCATTGATTTGGGGAGTTCTTACAAATACAAAATCTCCTACTTTAAATACACAAGGCTTATGAGAGGCTTGGGTAATTCTTTTCTGTCCCCTCTCTCTCAAATTCTGGCCAGCCTTTGTTAAGTCATTATCATAATCTACTTTTTCTTCAGCTATAATAGGTAAGGGTGTTTTAATTAATATGGGTTCCCTATATCCAAAATGCAGATACATTGGGGTGAATTTGGTGGATTCACTCTGTGTTATATTTATATAGTGAATGACATCCTTCAATTTATTCACCCAAGCATGGTGGTTGCTTTCTAGGTATACCCTAAATAATCTACCCAGTTCATGCATAACTCTTTCACATGGGTTAGATTGTGGGTTCATAATTGAACACAGAATATGTTTTATATCCTGCTGTTCAATCCAACCTTTCCACTCCTTAGATAGGAATGATGTAGCATGGTCTGTCAAAATAGCCCTGGGTTTTCCTATATTTACAAATTGTGTTTCTTGCAAGCATTTAATTATATTCTTTGAATTTGCCTTGGTCACCAGTTATGTTCCTACAAATTTAGAGAAGACATCATAAGTGACCAAAATAAACTTAAACCTTTTATAAGATAGTAAAGACCCATAGAAATCAATTGCCAAGAGATCGTTGGGACAAGCAGGTATTATTGGTTGCAATGCCCCAGCATATGACTTGTTAGCATATTTTGATGTCAAACAGATCTCACAATATTTGAGCCTGTTCACTATGGATGCATATAATCCACGCCAGTAGAACAGTCTGTGCACAATATATTCTACCTTTCTGGGTCTGTAGTGCCCATAAAGGCAATGCACATAATATATCAATCGATTTCTAATACATGATGGTATCATAATTCTCCATGATTGTTCATAGTCTTCCTTTATCTTCTAACACAACAGACCTTCCCTCATATTATACCTCAAAATTACTTTACTCTTGATTATTCTTTTTATGGCTACTGATTCAATCTCCGCACCCAAATATTGAATAATAGCATCCAACTTTGGATCACATGATTGTAGAAATTTTAAATTCTTTAAATCACTTTCTACTGATTCATCACCTACCAGAGAGATTACAGTGATAAAAGCATGATCAAGATTTAAGTGACAGGTGTCTATTTTGACAGAATTCCTACTTAGAATATCTGCTACAATATTGTCCTTTCCCTTGCAATACTGAACCTTATAATTAAATTGTTGAAGGAAGAGACTCCACCTAACTAGCCTTTCACTATTTAAATAGCTTCGATTTATAAACTCTAAACTCTTGTGATCTGTAATAACAACTATTTCAGATCCAAGCAAATGCTGTCGAAGCTTTTGAAAAGCCCATACAACAGCCAAGGCTTCTTTCTCTGTGTTAGTATAATGTAATTCTGCACCCTTCAACAATCTACTCAAGAAATATAAGACACGGGGCTTCTTTTCATGGTCCAGCTGGAATAAAATGACTCCTAGACCATACCCACTACTGTCAGTTTGTACATAAAATATTTCTTGGAAATCAGGGTAATATAAGATTACAGTATTGAGAAAATTGATTTTATTTTTTTAAATTCTATAGAGTGGTTCTCAGTCTATTTCTATTTCACATCTTTCCTTAATAGATTTAATATATGGATAGTGTCATATGCAAAATTTTCATAAAATCTATGATAAAAATTGCAGACATCAAGGAAAGAACGTAATTGCTTTCTATTCTCTGGAATGGGAAAATTTTGAATAGATTTTATCTTGTCAGGATGCGGTTTTATTCCTTCATATCCTACAAATATGTTCCAAAAATTCTATCTCCTTAACAGCTATTCTATTCTTTTTAAAAATTTATTTTAATATGTTTCTCTTCACACTCTTTCAGAAACATATTAAGATGATGAAAATGCTCTGACATGTTTTCAGAAGTGGTTACCACATCATCTACATACATAGTAATAATGTGCTTAACTTCATCAGACAATACATTGTCTAAACATCTGAGGAGTCCAGCTCCACTATTTATAAGCCCAAAAGGCATTCTTTTAAAAACATATGAGAAGCCCTCATATTTAAATGCAGTATATTGCTGATCTTCATCATGCAAACATACCTGCCAATAACTAGCTGATAAGTCAACTGTAGAAAAGATCTTTTTGTCCTTAAATTTAATGAGAAATTCCTGCACAGTAGGGGAAACATCACATTCTGGAACCGTCAACTGATTCAAGAACCTCGCTTCCAAGCAAATATGTACAGACCCATTCTTTTTACGAACAACCACTAATGGACTGTTATAGGCTGAGGGACTTTTCTTAATAATTTTCCACTTAACCATTTGATCAATTTGCTTTCTTACTTCATCTTTATATTGGTGAGGGATAGGATAGCTTTTACATTGGAAGGGGCTATAGTTCATCAAGCGTATCTGATGCAAATATCCCTTTATCACATCAGGCTTTTTAGAAAATACATCCTTATATCTACAGAGTATCTGAAAAAACCTTTGCTTATAGTTGTCATCTAACTCAGATGATTCATAAACCTTTGCATATAAATCTGACTCTGTAGAATTATTTTGGATGGTTAGTACATTTGCACTCTTAATGGGTACTGACTTCTTAAAACTATGCTTTTCCTCTTTTATAATTATTTCCTGATTTGCATAATCAATAATACATCCAAACCGATTCATGAAGTCGGATCCTATTATGACCTCATGAATAAGTCCAGACATAATCAAAAAGATTTGTTCTACCATGATTGAATTAATTCTCTCATTCAGTCATACTTGCTGAGTAAACAATTTCACCTTATGGCCATTTGCCATTATAACCTGTGTCTGTCTCAATGGCAACATAGGGATTTCAGAATCAATTCCAGTTATCTTACTATAAAAATTTTCTGAGATAAGGAAAATCTGACTCCTTGAATCAAGTAAAGCCCTTACTGAGGTACCCTGAATAACTATGATAATTTCTGGACAATAATTAATGATATAATTTTCCAATTCCCTATCATAATCATCATTTCGAAATTTATTGATGCCAAATAACTAACAATATCATGGCTCCCCAAATTCACTATACTATGAGGCTCCTGCAGTGAGGAACATTCCAATGAGGACATTTCTAATTTAAAGGACTAGTCTTAGGCCTAGCCCCTAGCATCTTCACAGGTGTATTCTGTGATATGCTGACAGGATAACTTCCTGCTGCACATGCACCACTTTCTGCTCTATCATAACCTTTGGGATTAGCCCTGTTTGTATTTACTGGTGCTAAAGACTTAGCATATTTAGTGCTTCTATAAGACCTATCATTTCTGCTATCTGAGGTTCTTCTATTTCTATAATATTTAATGGGAGAAACATTGTATGTAGGATTATTTCTGTAGTATTTATGATCACTTTCCGCAGGTGCTTCACTTGCTTCCAGTGATCCGAGTATATTGGACACCTCTTCAACAGTATGCCTATCGGCAGCAATCAGAGTTTGCTCGATATGGCATGGCAAGTTTCTCCTAATGATACGAATTATTTGGTTTCTGACAACAGATATGCGGCCACCATTTTTAATTTTGCTGTCTGCATCTGGAAAAATTGAGTCAAGCAATCCTTACTAACACTATATTTATCTTGGCTAATCTGGTGCCTAATGTTGTCCTGTTTGTCTTCCCCCCAAAAACTATTCAACAATACATATTTCAAATCCCCATATGTTTCGGGGCTTATTAAACAAGGACTTCCACCTTTGTTTGGCAGATGCACTCAAATTATTGCTAGCCACTGACAATTTTTCTATCTCTCTTAACCTACTTAATGAGAATAACTCTTCCAGTGCACTTAGATACTCTATGGGGTTTTCATCATATTCACCCTTGAAGACTTTGAGTTGGATAAACCTGGCTATGTTTTCATTTATCTTTTCTTTCTTAATTTCTTCTGGACTATGTATTAACTTATTATTTTCATCACCATACATTGATGGTATATCAAGATCACTTCTATTTAACTTATTTTCTGTGTCCAAATATTGATATGGTTTATCCATGAGACTATAATTACCTTTTACCATAGTATTCTTTATTCCTACTATCTTATCTTCCAACATCATAGATATTTTATAACTGAGATTTATTTCCTGTTCCTCCAAATGCCTACTTATTTCTTGTTTCAGCATCTTACTATTATCTTTAATTTCATTATAAACCTCTTCTTGATTTTTAGTGTAATTTTCTAACTGTTGCAATGATAATTGGTGACTATCTAGTCTATCCTTTAAATCATCTAACTCTCTTGCCTTCACTTGCTCAATGTTGCTTAACTCTTCTTGGATGCCTTGTAGACTATTCTGTGATTTCTGACATGCCTTCTGCAATTTCTTTATTTCATTATCAGCCTTATTATGTTTCTTACATACCTCTTTATATTCAATTTTCATCCAGCTTTGAATATCCTTAACCGCTAGCTTAAGATTGTTTACTTCTACTTTTGAAGCCTCTTGACCATATCCTTGTAAGCTTTCTCAATTTTAGTGTACTTTTTCTCTAATTCTTTGTGCCCAACTTTACAATTTTTAATCTCATCACTCAAGTTTTCAAACTTGCTTTCTAACTTTTTTTGTGATTTATCTAACTGGTCCCTTAATTCATTGAACCTACTATCACATTTAACATCAGATTTTTTCAACTGAGCATCCAAGTTATACTTAAATTCATCAAACTTGGCATTAGTAGCATTTAACTCGATTTTACATAAGTCAATTCTGATATTCACCTCTTCTCTAAGTTCTTTATTTTTTTTAATCATGTCTTCTCTTAGCATTTGATTATCTCTACTCATATCAGTAAATCCATTATTTATATCTTCAAATTTATTATTCATATCACTACTTATATCTTCAAATTTATTATTCATATCACTACTTATATCTTCTCTTAACTTATTATTATCTCTACTCATCTCACTAAATTTATTACTTATATCACTATTCATATCACTAAATTTGGCATTTATATCTTCAAATTTATTATTTATATTTCTACTTATATCTTTACTCATCCTTTCCATTAATTCTTTCAGAATTGGATACAGATCTTCTTCAGGTTTGGATAATGCTTCTGTCTTATTGCTTTCCTTTTTTTTTTAATTATTTATGTCAAATATTCTGTGTCTTTTTTGAAATAAATTGCGAAATACTTTACCTTCATTTATTCTTACATAAAGCATATCTACCCATTCAATCCTACAGCTGCGAATAAAATCCATAAAGAACGACAACAGCAATAAAAATTCTAGTATCCTATTTAAACCCATGATATAATATAATCAGCTATATAACTCCACCAATGCATACAAATATAATACCATGTTTTAGCATCTATATGAGACTCAAACTTGGGTCTTTAATTGGTTATTTCAGCCTGAGTTGGCGTGCCATTTTGTAACTGATTGAATTTGATCAATGCTAGGTGACGGGTAGAATGATTAATCTGATGTGATGAAAAATATAAAATCTAATTTAAATTAATCTAGTCTAGCTCAATCGGGTCGCCATTATGTAATAAACCATCACAAAGCACAAATAATCTCTCTTAAAGTCTAATTTGTTTAAGCTATATGTGAAACGAAAAAATAATGAGATTATCTGCTCCAGACATCAACAAATCCATCACAATTACAACATAAACTGCAATGAGCAGTGAAACCGTCTACTATTGCCCTAGACAATAATATATGATTAGGTTAACTACTTGATTATCAATCTAATGAAAATCAAATCCAATCAATAACTAAAACAGATTCCAATATATATTTTATTAGCCTATTACTATTGTAGTAATTTAAATCTACTTCATTATTTAAAGATGCTGCATTTTATCTTAATGGATAAGCTTCTAAGTACCTATAATTGTATTTTACAAAACCTTTTAAAATATAGACACTATTTAAATTGTTGAAACAAAATAATATTTGAACCAAACGTATATCTAATTTAATAAACGTTAAATAGAAAGTATAAACATTTATTCGTATCTTTCATCTTTCAATAAGCGATACACAATTCTTTCTACTCCAAAATTCAATTAATAGTTTTCTATTGACATCAACTGGTTTTAATATCATTTTATAAACACTTTGAAAATTTATGTACTCCTCTAAATGTTTAAACAAATTAATCTACGTCTAGTTTACTAAGAAGCTATAAAGTAATATATAAATAATTTATTCATATCTTCCAATAAAGAGATACTTAATCATTGCTTCCTTTATGTGTTAAAATAGAATACTTCACTAGAATTTATTATCAACACTCTATTAGCTCATTTCTAACTCTACAATGCCCAACCACATTACATAAAAGATATATTAAGTTTCTATTGGATGTTTATTCACTTATGAGTATTAATATTATTTATTTGAATCTTTAAACAATTGAATATAAAATTGGTTGGCAATAATTAAAATATATGTTTATAATTTAGATTCATACCAATTTAAAGATAATATTCAATTAAACTATTCAATGAAGTTTGTACTCTTTATTTTAGAGAAGTTAAAAAAAAAATATCTAAGACGAGTTATTCTGAACCAACGATAAAGTACGATCTATTTAGATTTTTATGACGGAATCAGACAAACATGAAATGATTGACTTTGTAATAGTAGCTAAGATAAATGATAATATATATAATATTCGAATGCAAATATAAATATAAAATTCATATGGGAATAAAATAAAATACTAATATGCAAAACATACCATATCTTATTTTCTAGCTCACTTACCAAGCTGAGTTTGAACCTTGTCATTTAAATAGCTACATCATCTCATGCAATCCAAATAATAATAAAAAATTAAGGGAGTCTTGAAATTTGAATCACTCAATTTATTTGATTATATGAAAGAAAATTGGCAAGATTAATAACAAAATACAAGGAAATTAATTTATATTTCAGATTGATTGAATAAATAAAAATGATAAAATTACTGTGTGTATCTCTAAATGTGTTGCGAAAACAATAACGACATAAAAAAAAATGAATGAATGAATGGAGAGACTTTTGGCTATCTTACTGAAAAATTTATATATAACAGATACCAAAGATATGAAATAGGATGAGATCAAAGTCTATTTGTTTATCAAAATAATAACCGATAAATGAATATGAAATAATATGATATATTTGAATCTCTCTGATCATTTTCACTTAATAAATTATATTACTCTTAAAGATAATCTAAATAAAATACAAATCATCCTTTTTAAATATATGTAAAAAAATTAATATGCGCACATTTTTATATATAAAAAAAAATCATACCATATATAAGGGTCTGTCCCATTTGTCCATTGACTTATCCTCAGTTTTTATGACGCAAAGAGAAGTTTATTTCTCAGAAATAATAATTCTAATTTTATAATGCTTCACTAACAGTCATTTTCCTTTCCAAAGAGGAGAGTGCGATTTAATTACCCTTTTTTTTTATGATGCAAATTAATCCAGTTGATCCTGTGTTCCTTAGCTCATGACACGATATTTATCCAAATCCAACGGTGGTTATACGCCAACTTTAAACCAGAAATATCTTTGTATTTAAACTAAAATAGCTGATTTTATATAAAGCATTTTTTTTTTCATAGGTTTCTTTTTTTTTTACATTTTGTTCCCATTTCCTTTGGAAATCCTTCACAACTGCCCTTCAAATGATTGAGCAGGCAGATAATTTAAGTTTATTTTTTCATGTTTTATGGTTTAACAGTTAAAAAAAAATATTGAAGAAACTTTTATTTGTAAGAACCTAGAAAATACGTCCATTCGTGGCAATCACAAAAAGATGATAGCTTACTCTTCTAGTCTTTTGTGGCTTTTTTATGTGTTCTTTTTCCGACATTTTGGTGTCATAACAATCACTGAATACTACTTGAATAAAGCACAGTTTTCGTGCTGTTTGTAATGTAAGTTTGGAGAAAAGATACATGGAAATTAAATCCAAATTAGATTAGATTTTTCCTATTATTTGTAAACCAAAATACAAAATTTATATTACAACCTTTATTCACTTTATAAACACAAATACTTTACACATATATATATATTTTTAATAATAATATTTTTTTAAAATTAATTTATAAACAAATATACATAACATAAAAACATTGAACTATATGTAATAATGTTACTATGGTGACTGCATTAACAGAAAAATAAAATATGTAAAATAATATCGATTCTATTTAAATAAACTTATGTTGTACTGAATTGTCTTCAAATTTTATTTATTTACCTATATGTTTTTCTTAAGTTTGAATATAGCGAATTTAGTATTTTAAAGCAAGACTCATCAGTAAACAATTCTATTTAAAACCTTTATGTTGCCATGATGACCAATTTAAATCTATATTTCCAAGATCTTCCATTATCTATCTATCAAGCAAAAGAAAAAACAAACAAGATCAACAAACTTAATATTTTGATCATTAATCTGAATATATATATATATTCAGTGTATTAACTAGATTAATGATTTAGTTAGCCCTTTCTTTAGCATAATTACTATAAGCTAATCTAAGAACTGGACTGAGTAAGTTTTAGCAGATAGAGATAGAAACTATCTGTTTATGTGCATTAGTTAATTAATTTTATATATACATATTTGTAATAGTTTATGCATTGTATGTTCTTACTAAGCACCTATGATGTACTAACATCTTGCTATGTCCTGATGGGCTAGCAGTGAAGGATGCTCCTGTTTATCTCCATTCAAGTTTAGAGCACAAAGCATATTACTGAGTTTAAGGCCAGGACACTTGAACAGCTGATCCGAGTTCACTGAACCCTAAAAGTTATTAATTGTAGCAAGCTCTTCAGTTTTAGAGCTCTGAGTATTTGATATAGAAGCCCTTGAACAATTACTAACTCACATCACAATCTTATTTTAGTATTTATTAGTGCCATAGTCTATATATGCAACCCTAAAAGTAATCAATTCTTCCCCTCCTTATTATTGATGTTTCAGCAGTAGTCTGAACCCACAATCTAGATTACTAAGGTAAATCTGTATTCTGAGCTTATTAAATTGCTCATTTGTAGAACAATCTGTTTAATGCTGGATCTAAAATCATCCTGGCTAGAACTCGGGTTTGTAACTTTGGCAAACCAAAAAATAGCTTGGAACATCAAAATATCATAATTATGATTTATTAACTGCAAACACTTGTATAAATTAAGCTTAAATTCATAAGATGAGCTCACTGTATCAACGTAATCTCATTATTTCTGTAATGCCTCTGTGCATTAATTAATTATGTATATATTCTAACACTAGTAATTGAAGTTCTTTTATTTTATTTGAATTATTGTTTATTGGTTATTTTAATAAACTTATTTAAAATTATGAGTTATTTCATGTCAATGCTCACAATCTAACTCCAAATCATCCAACTTCCATATATGTAATATGCATTCTCTTAGTTAAGTTATAGCATATTAAGTAATCTATTTAACCATTTAATATATATCAATTATTCACTTTCCCCTGAGTCTCATGTTTGTCCCTTTGCTCAGTCAGCTTGCTGAAGAAATTGAGACTGAGTGTAACCTCATAAATGTCATTCATGGGGTGTTAAATCATGGCATTCTGGTGGATGAGCTGAAGTGTGGTCAGATTTGAGGTCTCACCACCTCATCTCAATCAGCTTTGGTGTATTTGCCTGGACTCCAGATTTTCTTACGTGAATATGCAAATATGACCATTATAAGTTCAGGTTCTGTAGTTTATAGCTTCATCTCTATTATCTCTGCTGCTCAATTTTTTATGAACTCCTAAACAATAAATCACTTGATTACCTTTTACTAATATTTAAAGATTAGTTTTTTAATTTACCAAAATTGCTTAAAAGATAATTTTAGTAGTAGAATTTTTTTTATTTTTTTATTTTGTAGATGATTAGTTTTATATTTAAAATAATTGGAATGTTTATGAAAATAATTTCCTAGTATTTAACAAAATATATTTTTTTTCAGATTTTCTTGATATTAGTAAACGATCACAAAAGCTGGAAGATAAAGGTAAAAAGTTGGAAAATGAAGACAGAAAGAAAAGATTGATGTCAGATTTATATTGCATGGAACGTGTAATCCCATGCTCATGAAACTGCACAAGTAGTGCAGTATTAATGTCTATTGGTACAACCATTAGCTGCTGCAGAATCTTTGACCCATGCGGTATCAATCTAAATAAATAATCATTTGAGAATTATCAACCGTAAATTTTATACAAGCGGGGAATTATTATTTTTAAATAAAAAATTATGTATACAATCATGTTGACATCTATTTAAATTTCTCAACTGATTTGGAAAGAGTTTGATAAATTAATCATGTGAATATGAATAAAAAAAAAAACTGGATTGTTTACCCCCTAAATGAAGATTGTTTTTAATGAGGAGAAAAATCACCAAAAAACACAATAGAGGACTCTAATTTTTGAAATATAAAACTATATAAGAATATAAATTTAAAAATTAAAAATTTTACAAGTTAATACTCTATTGGGATTTATTTTTTAATAGACACTTGCTAAATATGAAACTTCTTAACTAATTTATTCGTAAATCTATTAATAAATCTATTAGGATATATATTATACTTGTTTGTCTTATTTGAATAGATTTTACAAAAAATATTTTAAACTAAAACATCTATCTAATCTCAATTACTTAAAATAATTTATACTATAGGACAATCCACAGTTATGGAAATATTTTGATACAAGTTAAATTATTTAGTATTTCATTCTAGCACATGTGCGTGTGTGACGCAACTGTTCTCAAAAGCTATAAAGTGTTAATATAAAATAGATAACTAAAAACAAATGAGCTGAGCGCTTTCAAAGGATCTTGTCTTCATAATCATAGCTTTAACAGTTGAGTCACACACGCACACGTGCTAGAATATATATATTTCCCAAAAGTAAAAAAAAAATTATTTGACTTTATCGTATTAGTATTTCATTGTAATGAAATAGTGCAGTTATAAAAGGATGTATGTGTGAGTGAGTAAATGTAATACATATTTGAACAGAAATTTAACTAATGTTTCAGAATAGTCTACACTTTATATGTATAAAAACGAAAATTATATTGCCAGCCTTCCTTAGGTTTTCAATTTTTAATATATATATATATCATTAAAAGCTAGTTAACACTTAGACAATCCAAATATAAATGACAATCAACAATTTCAAACTGTTGTAAATGCAACCTCTTTTTAACAATAAAAGTGGAATATCACCTTCATTTATGGTCTACTATATTTAAGTAGATACTAAAGATTGCAACTTGTCCACAGAGATTGAAAATCATTGTAAACAAAGGCAAAACTCTCCATACAGTAGTGCCACCCTGTGCCAAACAGAGCAATCAGTGGATGCCAGAAGGCTAGTGCATAAAATCCCTATTTAGTTCCTACTCATCCAATATCCCCAGACTAGTTTCTGGCTTGTGGCCATCATCAGTGAGGACCCTTGGATCTGAGAGCACTGCACCTAGATCTTGTGATGTTTAGTGATTGAAATCATTGATATATTTATATGAATAAATTAAAAATAAACAAGACAATGTAGACAATCTAGGTAGCATTTTTTAATTAATAAGCAAATGGCTGTCCAATTTTTTTTTCTTTTATAAATAAAAACATGAACAAAATAAGCTAATAAAGTGAATCTATCTTTGGTCTCATAATACACATAAAGTAATCATGGAGAAATTTATATGTATGACTTTTTTTCATCATCAGAAATACCCTTTGTTGTTGATTGCAGTGGTAGAGAATCAGACTCTGGAGTATAAGGTCCTGGGTTTGATTCCAGCTCTGGCACTTTCAAATTTTTTTGAGCTGTCAAGCAATAAAGTCATTCATTTATTATTATTTTTTCTAAAAAACAATTCACCACTAGATTTAAAAATATTTACTATTCCTGAATAATATTAATAAATTATAATTGGAGCATAAAGTCTTGCAATCTTATATATAGAAAATTCCTATTTTCTCTCTTGTCTGATTGGTGAATGTATGTTTGTCTGTAATACTGTCACATATCAAATTCACAATCAATTAAAAAACATTACATTTATATGAAGAAAGTAATTCTGCCAATAAAAAATGCTCAGAAAAAATTAGTACATGTTTTTAACCACAGAGATATAGTATTTAAATCATGAAGAAACAGTTAATTCAGTACATAAATTTACGTTAGAAATGTGATCATTAGTAAGAGAAAAAATAGACTCTATAGTACATATTTACATTTAGTTTTGGTTAATGTATAATTGAAGTTGAAATGACAGCCTTTCAAGATGGTGTACAATTCTTACATTTATTTATATAATATTAAAATGTTTTGCTTAATTTACATTAAATATTTTTAAAAAAATTCATTAAAGCAACCAATTAAAAACAACACAGCCAATTTAGGCTGGATACATCTGGTTGTCATATAAAACATCCATCCATTCCATTAATAATTTTACCAATTTAAATTTTATAATGAACAACAGGATTAATTAAGACTCTGAAGTTTAGAATAAGTTTTAACTTTTTAATTACTCATCAGTAAATAATTAAAATAACACCACATAAACACTAAATTAAAAATTATATAGATAACATTTTATTCAAGTAGTTGATCATAGTATTATATTAAGAATTTTAACTTATTATACTGAGTTCAATTGATTTTATTTTTTAAAAATACAAATTGTGTTAGCATTATAATGCAAATCAATGTACAATTTTAACATGGAGAATAATTAATTACCATTGAAATTAAAAGATAATGAATACAAATACTAAATTAAGTATTTTAATCCTGTAGACAACACAAAATGTTAACTTTTCAGATTCAAAGATGACTTATTGGTACTGTTCTATTAGTCCATGTCAGCCCCTTGATGGCATTATTTATATGCAAAAACACATAAATATGCTGTTTACATGGCCATCGATGGCCTTATTTCTATGTGAAAGCATAAAAAGACAGTTTTGATGCCATTCTCTGGCATTCAACCTGTTGCTTCATGTTACATTCTTTATCCCTATGCTCACAGTTCAAAGTTCACTACAGTATTGTGTGAGGGTGTCTGGACTTTAGCCTGCCGCAACTCTTCAAATTAGTATGTCAACATAATTAGCTTGCAATCATCTGACCTACTATTACCTCCTAACAATTGTAAACCTGACATTATGCTTCCTTACTTAATGTGGAACCTACAAAAAATTCAGAAATGGTACAACCAAGCAAGATTTTGACCAGCTCATGTTTACATGAGAACATGTTCACCACAAAAAAAATGGCTGACTGCAAAATTGAGCCTTTCAAATTGTGCCAATTGCTGGCCACAGATGCTAGTGCGGTGGCATTTTTACAGGACAACAACATACACCTACATGCCAAGACATATGTGTGCAGCAAAATGATAAAACTGGAGATGTCCAAAACGATCTCACAATTCAGATGTAAATCCCATTCCTGATGGTGAAAGTGTTCTCTTTGTAAGAAGACCTGCTTCAACAGCTCCAGAACTGCATTCATTTTGAAAGCCTTAGGGTGATCCAGGTTCAGAAATAAAGCATGCTTCAATAGCTCAAGTCCATTTCTTTGGTTTTCCCATTTAGGAGGAGTTCACTCCAGGCTCCAGTATTTAAGGATTGGCCAATGAAGTAGTTTGGAAAGCAATAAAAAAAAAACAAACGATACCATACTACACAATATTGCAGATACAGTCAGACAACCTTATTAACTTTAAAATATAAGTTTACCATCACATATGTTACTATGCTACAAAAAAAAAACAATCCATTATGAAATGAATAAAAAAAACCTTTCTCCTTAAAGACATTTAATTAATTTAGATGCGGGTATTATACCAGCATTTTATTCTTAGCATGAGAAATTATTAATATCTCTCATGATTGAACTATTTATACACATAGATTGATTCTTATTGAATATATAAATGTATGAAAAAGATCATATGGTATTGCTCTATTCCAAATATTAAATTAGCAGACATATATATAAAATACATATTTTGTGGGTTCATCTGTGTTAAAAACTTTTAATATTAATATACTGATGTTTTGACTTGGTCACACAAGTCATCCACAGAATTAAAAAAGGTAGAAAGATGGTTGTAGAGGCACTACAATCACTGATTTGAATAAAATGTTAAAATTCCACCAATAGCAAAAATGTTAAATTTAGGAATGAGTAATCATCGCATCAGTGTTAGGAGAGATGAGCATGATAATGCAGTTAAACAACACTCACAATCATCAGCACTCTCTCTCCATACTATAGATTCAGGTCATAAAATTGATTTTTCTAGTACCAGGATTATATCCAGATGTGATAATCTCTACCAGTGCAAAATTAGAGAAGCCATTGAGATACTTAAAAGGCCAGATTGTATTAATAAGTGAGATGATACATGCAAACTTTCTCCTATTTGGAAAGATTTTTTTAAAAAACATTCCTAAATTTAACATTTTTGCTATTGGTGGAATTTTAATGTTTTATTCAAATCAGTGATTGTAGCGCCTCTACAACCATCTTTCTACCTTTTATAACTCTGTGGATGACTTGTGTGACCAAGTCGAAATGTCAGTATATTAATATTAAAAGTTTTTAACATGGATGAACCCGCAAAATATGTATTTTATATATTTAACCTGTGCAAATCTTCGTTTTAACATATATATATATATATATATATATATTTAACCTGTGCAAATCTTCGTTTTAACATATATATATATATATATATAACTATTGGCCTTCTAATACATAATTAATTAATACATATCTGGTTTGATTAAGCATACATATATAATAAATATAACTTGTCTAATTTATTTACAAACGATTTCCACCTTATATAGCAGGGTGAGAGTAACATTTGAACAAAAAATTGTTTGGAACTTATTTTAATTTCTATTATTCAACTTCTCATTTATATACATATATTACATATCATCAACTAAATAACAAATCAAAAACCTTGTTGATTTTGTAGATATGCTAACATACATTAATATATAATGATATTAAAAATTAATTTTTATGCCGGTGGCCCAGTAATGTTATATTTCTGTGTTTTTGCATAGCACCATCACCATAGAACAGTATCGACTTAATCTCTAAATTTGAGAATGAGCAAGAAAATGATAAAACTGCTAAATGAGTATTTTCAGTATCTATGAGATTATCCAACTTAACATAAATTATGCAAAACTTTAAATTGTGATGATATAAATAATAATTTTGCAGAATGAAAAAAAAAAAGTAAATTTTATGAAATAATTGCATTTCATTATTAATTTTGAGATTTAAAAAAATACTAATGCTTTTATTGCTTAAGAATTCAAAGCAGTTTGCATGCCAGAATTATGAGTTCTGGAATAAATCCAGGGGCCTCCATATCGTAAATAAGTTGCTCTACTAACTACATCAGACTGCACAGGGTATAAAAAATGCGTATGGCTTTATTGCTAGGAATTCGTAAGAATTTCAAGCAATAAACCTGCGAGCATTGGAATCAATTTTGACCTTTTTTATCCCAAGTCAGATATTATTTCAACTATACAAAACCACACAGGGCATTTTAAAATAATAAATGTAAATTTTATTTTGATACATCAACTCATTATTAATAACAGAATCTGGAAAAAAAATTTAAATGTTATTAGTGATAGATATTTGCCAAACCTAAGTGACATACAAAGTAGAAAAGCAAGATTCTCTATTCCCAATGTTGATGTTTGGTGTAGGCCTCATAATTTCTAGATGTCGACCTGTCTATAGCTTGCACCTCATATATCTAGGCGTAAATACAGATCTAATTAAAAGTTTTATATCAAGGTTAACAATTTTTATTTAACTTATAATTTTTTGTGACAGCAAAAAAAATATAAATAAATACTATAAAATGGTGCATGCAAAATGTTAAAGCAGTAAATGCAAATAAGAATAAAAGAACTAAACATCACATGATCATCATTCTTCATGCTTACACAAGCTGTTGAAACATAGTCAAAACTCCATACAGTAGCGCCATTTAGTGCAAGCCAGAGTAATCAATGAATACAAGGTTATTGCATAAATCCCTATCCAGTGCCTACTCATCCAATATACTCAAACAATTTTCTAGCTTGTGGCTTTCATCAGTGAGAAGCCTTGGATCTGAGAGCAGTGCATCTAGATCATAGGATCTAATGCTAGCCTTTGGCAGCCGCCTTGTACCTTTAGTTAACTATAAAGCTTTGAGTACAAAATGAAAACCCAATAAGGTTTCCAATTCAACTCATGTGCTTGTATAGTCATATAGATCTGAATTCAGTCCAGCAATTATACATTTTGGTGTCTAGTCTGGGAATATTGGATGAGTAGACACTATATAGTGATTTTATATTCTTGCAACATTGATTACTCTGGCTTGCACTGAATAATGCTACTGTATGGAGAGTGTTGACTCTGTGTTAACAGATTGTGTAACTATAAAGAATGGTGATTATGTGATATTTTTGGGGTTATATCAATCCTGACAAATAGGATTATGGTGACTATGGTTCTTAAAAAACCAAGGATACCAAAATGTATAGATGCTGAAATAATTCAGATATATTTATATAGGTGAAGCTGCTTCTAGAAAGAAAATCACTTGCTTTACAGCTCTCTTGAAAAGACTTTAAAAAGTCAGTTTTCCTGCTATCAAAGGTATTCCTTTTATGTATTTGTCCCTTTAAAGAACATTATTTGCTGTTTGTGTGCCTTTTCATTCACAATTATCAGTTTTTATTGTATTTTATCATTATTGCACTGCATCTAGTATCTGATCAGCTACAATAGACAACCATTTTCTCCCCAAGTTTGATGGGTAGTTTTACTATTCTATGTACCATAGAGGGTTTTATTCCCTCTTAGACTCTTGACTTCATTTCCTCTCCAGCTCACACATCACTCAAAACTTTTTTTATCAAATTTTTTTATGTATTGTTTTAATTATTTAGGTCATTAAAAACGATCTTCTTTTCTCATCCCCCCCCCCTCTGGGGTAGTAAACTGCCTAAATTTCTAATCAATTTTGGTACTAGCCAACTATAATTGACATTAGCAATCTTTCCAGTGTCAAATTACTTTGTTTTTTTTTTAAATCCAAATTAATTAGCTTTCACTTCAAAATTTTTTCTTTATATAATCTGTAACTCTTCAAACAGTTTAAAGATGTCCACCAGCCCTAGCGGCAAAAATGTGCAAAAACATAATTCACTAAAACAAAAATCTTCAAAACTTCCAAAAATGTTAACTAAATTAAATTCCAAAGAAACTTTCAGCACAGAATCTATTTCAGGATCTCCATCCCCAAACCCTGTGGAATTTCCTCCCTACAGGGTGAAACTTGCCCCATCAAAGGCGAAGAAGCAATTCCAAAAAAGTAATCTCACCAATCATAATGTTGCTCCAAGCAAAATTGGGAGCATTAAAAATTCCTCTACTATAAGGGGTAAAAAAAAACAGCCTGCTACACCTAAGGTTAATACAGAAACCTCAGCCAACTCTGATTTCTCAAAAAATCTAACACACAATAACTACTCCAAAGATGATGCTACTCATAATTCCCAATCGCAATCTATGAGCGCAAGCAAGTCTGCCAACATTACTTCCACTATTATCAGTCACACTATAGAGCAACCCCTTATTAAAAATACATCACCACATCAAGTCTTTTCTAATTCCTATGCTCAGGCTGCATCCAGCATCACCCCAAAATCCTAATAGAACCACCTCACAAAGACACCAAGCTGATCTCCTTCAAAATCTGTTGGGCCTTGATGAGGACAATCCGAACAATCATGATTCAGCCACCTCTGAAACTTTCATTCCCACTCAACAACTCACACCAGAGAATCACATGGTTATCTCAGAACAATTTAACCAAACAGTTCACCACTTCTCCTCAAGTCACTTCATTGCTACCAGAGTGACAGTTCTGTCATTCTGGCAGTTACAGATCTACAATGTGGACTCCATAAATTTCCAACACAGCAGCTCTATGACCTTATCAAACTCAACAATCTAACTGATAATATACATAAAATCCTCACCCTTCCTAATGATCGTTACATGGCAATAGAGTTTCACAACACAATACAAAGACAAGCCTTCAAAAACAGATTCAAATTTTTACACCATATGTTCATGGTTCCAATAGACACCAATAGACCATCCATACTTAAGTGCTTCATCAAAAACTGCCACATAGGTATGCAGAGGCAGCACCTACAGAAATATCTCGAGGCATTTGGACAAGTTACCTCATTTGAGTACCTTAGGGATCCTCTCACCAATGGTCTTACCTTCACCAACACAGCCTTATTTCAATTCATCCTTAAAAAAGGTCTCTCCTGAAAGCATTCCCACAACAATAGCAGCCAAACTAGCACCTTTGGTCATCTCAATGAAGGGGATGAGGCCACAATGTTTCACCTGCAAAGACTGCAACCACCTCAATCAGGACTGCCCTCAAAAGAATAAATGCAACTCTTGCCAGAAAAAAGGGCCTAAATCACATCTGTGCTCTGCACAGCCCCAATAAATATGAACTTCCTTTTTCAGCTAACCTCTCACCCCCACCTCACTTCAATTCACCCTACATTATTCGGCCACTCTCTCACCTTTCAGTAAGATTCCTGATCTCACTCACAGCCCACCACACTCAGTTACAGCTTGCCCACAGGACCCTCTTTCCCCAATGGACATAAACACTTATTCAAACTCAGAAATCATCTTGTCTGAGCCTACCAACTCTGGCCCTTCCCCACTAACAAGAAACATCAGAAGCATGCATGCCCTAACTCATCAGATAGTGAAACCAACTCTGACAGGCAGATTTCCTTTCTTGATCTTTCCTGTAAAACCATAATGGATCCTTTTCCTGAACCAAGGACAAGTCTCAGAAATTCAGAATGCACAAAGAAAAAAAGAATTCTTTCAGAAAAAAATTCTCTGACTTCAGCCCGGGCCTCATCAGCCTCTTCCCTTCGCACTCTCTCACCTTCCTTTGCTGAAATTTTCTTGGACAGTGGTTCATCAAGTGACATCAAGAATGAATCATTGTGCAATTCTGGCAGGAGAAGCAAGAACTGTACTCCTTGTATCTTCTCCAGCACAGCTCATCCTCGCTCACCATAAAAATTTCCGAATTCCTACTGTTTTCTGCATTCTTTATCTTCATATCTTGAGGTCACATATGCTTATCTCTGTTGTCGGTTTAAATATTCGAGGCCTTAATTCAATCCACAGGCTCCTCGCTCTCAAACATTGGTTTGAACTCAACTCTCCCAATATCCTCTTCCCTGCTGAAACTAAACTCTCCACTCACTTCAACCACAGGATTTACTCCACTTTGTCCACCTTTGGTCATTTCAAGTTTTCTACTGCCCTGACTTCTGCTGGAGGAGTCGACATCCTCATTAATAAATGTGCCCCTCCTTCTACCTTTTCCATCATACATATTGACCCTCATTCTATCATCTTGGAGGTGCAATTTGGGTGATTCAGAAGTTTCATGATTTATTTATATCTGCCCTCCAATGGCAATTACACCCTCATTAAATCTGTAATTCACCAAATCAACAATATCACAACTTCCTCCTCTCTTCCCATTCTTCTTCTGGGTGACTTCAATATGGGCTACCGGTCCTTCATGAACAAATATCTGCATCTCTTCTCCAGGGGCTTAATGTGTGACCAAGGCTTTTTCCCAGACCATGCCTACTCTTTTTACACTCGTAAGCATCAGACCCTCATTGATCTAACATTCTACTCTCCTGATCTCCATTTCATGATTGAATTGGCCCAACTCCACATCATACCTTTTTCAGATCACAAGGCATTACACCTCTCCCTTGACATTATAACTCTGGTCCTCCAATAAACCTTGGCCTCAGAAGAACAATAAGATTCCTCAACAAACAAAATACACCTATAGCACTGATTTCAGAAATTTATATATACCTCCATAAAATCAATATCATTCAAATGGAGCACATCTCTGCATGGTTTGCATTTGTGGAAATCCTGCAAGCTGCCATCCACAAATACACCTGGAATTCCTGAGGGCCACTCAAGTTGCTAGCTTTCATGAACAAAATTTCAGAGCAACTAAATAATTAGGAGAGTGGGCCATTGGACATTAGCACCATCATTCAACTGAAACTTCAATACCGTGATGCTCAAAAGGCCTTGGCTGAATACATCTCAGTCAAATGCACCCAAAGGTATGTGGGGAATCAGCATTGTTGGACTATAAGTTACCTGGGGTGGGCTCTTGGTTCCCACAGGAAGCAAACCACCTCCTCATCCAATCACGATCAGCAACAAATCCTACATAGGTCAGGAATTGCTCCTTCATTTGAGAAACCATTACAAGCACATGCTTTTCAAAGCTGACAACCCTCCTTTCACTATGCCATCAACCTTGAATGTTGGTTCTGATCCTGGCATCACCCAGGCCATGCTACTTAACAGACTAAAAAGCTTTCCTGACCATGCCCACCCTGGTCCTCATGCTATCCCCAAGTTTCTTCTTCTCCACCTAAGTCAGTTCACCATCCCCATTACTCTTAACATGATCAACAAGCTGACCTCAGGTGCTTACATCATTGAGGGTCTCTATCCGATAACATTAGTCCCTTTCCTTAAGAAAGATCGGCCACCTACTGAGCTTAAAAGTCTTAGGCCCATTTTGATACCCCTCTACTCATAAAACTGATTGAGTCTACCATTAAAGAGTCACTAGAACAATCCATACTTCCTGCCCTTTCTGCCTCACAGTTTGCTTGTAAAGGGTGCTCCACTCTTGGGGCTGCCACACTCTTTAAAATAACCACTGAGCATGTTAGGCAGTCTCGAAATAGCAGGCCCATTGCTGTCCAACTAGACATCCAGGCAGCCTTTGACTCTGTTAGGGTCGACCTGCTCCTTGGTGTCCTCAGAAACCTGAATATCCCAGAGTCCATTCTGTCCATCCTCCACAATCTCCTGTCCAACAGAGAAATCCTAGTTAGCCTGGATGGGAAAGTTGCCCCTGGTTTTACACCCAACCTATCCATCCCTCAGGGCTCTTCACTGAGCACTTTGTTGTTCACTGCATTTCTGAATCCCCTCTTGAGAACATGACCTCCCGGGCATCTTCATTCCTGCACTGAGAAAAATCATCAAATGCTTTGCTTATGTAGATGATGTGGTTGTCTTCCTTCCCTCAACTGATCTTATTCCCAGGCTTCAACAGATCCTCTCCTGGTACTCCAATACATACCGGTTGAAATTTAGCAGTGATAAATCAGCAGCCTGGCAACTTTCAACTGGTAAACAAATCCCTTCCACCTTCAATGCCAAGCCACACAACTTCCTCAGATTTCCCCTCATGCTGTCTCCTAGGGACATGAGAGTTCGGGTCCAAACCACACTCTATCAAATCATATCATCCACCCTCAATGCTATCACAGGCATCTACCTCTCCCTTTATGGGAAAGTCACCCTCCTCAATCTTCTAGTGTTTCCTAAAATAGCATACTACCTTCCCATTGTTCTACCTACACATTCCTTTATATCCAAAATCAACTCCATTTGCACCTGTTTTCTTTGGGGAAGAAAGGTGGTGGCCATTAGCCTAAAAAGAACTTGGTTTTCCTAAAAACCTCAATGGGTTGGGCCTGCACTCCATCAACACTCTTCTGATCCAGAAATCTCACATTATCCTCACACTCCTTAGTCACTTCCCTGCCAATCTTGTGCATGTCATTATCACACCCACTGACACTCCTCCTCCCAATGGCAGGCCTAGATCATGGACCTCACTTGTTGCCAACATCCTACAAAAGGCTGGCTTTGCTATACCATCCATCAACAGCAAACTAAAGTACTGGGAGGTTTTCAACCAGACTGCAGACTTCTCCATTGTGTCCCCTACCTTTCTCGGTTTTACCAATGCCCAACTAATCTGCAAATTCAAAAGATGGTCCCTCGAAGCAAAATTCTTTGATTTTCTCCTCAAAATAAATCTTCACTCCCCACAAATCAATTTTTGGTGAACCGTAGGGGTTTCACCAAGATCTCTCCCATATGCCAGCTCTGTAAAACTGACAATGAAACCATCCAGCACTTCCTACTTAAATGTCCTTTTCTGCTTGGCATGAGAACTGTCATCAATTCCTACCTTTCCTCGCACAGAAATACCATCTTCAACCTCCAAGAGTCCATAGAAACAGGGGTCTTTGCAATCATTAGACTGTCAATTTTTCTCTTCTATGCTCTCTGGTTGCTCCGATGTGCCATCATCCTTGACCAGAGAGTACTTTCAGTAAATCAAAAGCTCTTGGACTTAATTCACACTCTCAAAACCCGAGATACCAAACTAGCTCCATCTCCACTCCTCACAGACACTTGGGCAATCCTCCAACTCCCATCCTCTCAGCCTCTTCCATAGGACTCAATCACAAAGACATGCTCTTCTAGCCAGCCTGAACTACACACCAATTCCCCTCTCCACTTCCCATTCCCTTTTACATGTATCCACCCCTTTTTGTTCCTGAAATTTCATTTGTTTCACTGTATCTGTTTTTTTCTTGATGAATAAACATCTCATCACTGAGAAAAAAAAAATTCAGATCTATATGACTATACAAGCAAATGAGAATAAATTAAAAATATTATTGTGTCTTCATTTTGGTCTCAAAGCTTTGTAGTTAACTAAAATTGTAAAAAAGTGTCTTCCAAAAAGTTATTAGATTATACATGCAGTGTTCTTCAATCCAAGGTTTCTCAATGATGAAATCCACAAACTAGAAACTAGTCTCAGGATATTGGATGAGTAGGCACTAGATAGAAATTTTATGCACAAACCTTCTTGCCTCCATTGATTACTCTGGCTTGCACTGAGTGGTGCTACTGTATGGTGAGTTTTGCTTCTGTGTTAAGAATAAAACAAACCTGAAAATACATATTTTACAGTACACAAAACTAAAAAATGAATGAAATCCTAATTTGAATATATTTTTGTGTGTGACTTCATGGTCCAACATAAAATGCTAAGTTAATCAAATTAATTTTTGTTTAATATTTTTAAAACAGAAATCATGTATATATATTGGATATTTATATACGAGTGCAGATGTATAGTATTGTATATTAATATTATAAATATTTTGTATAATATATTTCATTTTTATTTTATTTTATGTATAAAAGGCAGGAAAGATAATGCAACATGTTGAGAAGGTTTGAGGAATTAGGCAGAAGTAATCCATTATTTGAATTTGGGTATACCCGAATTTGATAATAATTCCTTTCTTCAATTAAAATTATTTAATTTTAGATTTAAAATCACTAATGGAAACTTTATTTGTTTTAGTTATCTAGTCAGATCTATGTCAAAAATTAGAAATCAAATCTTTTGCATCTTAATGAAGAACAAAGGCATAGTTTTGTTTAATTCAATTGTGTGAGGTAAGCCTCTACAAATATTGCCTCAAGTAAAACTTGTAAAAGCATTCCTGGAATAATTTGGCAGAATATAAATAGGGCCAAAATTAATATAGAAAAAAAACATTTTTTTTTAATGAGTAAGCTAACGTACTCCATGCTAGCCAGGATTTTAATATGATGGTCAAGTAGAAGGAATCAAACCACCCTTTCCTGATCTTTCCAAAATCATTTCCTTACCAGAATGCCATTCAGTTTCTATCAGCTGATGAACTTCTCCAAATTATAGGAGAAATAATGAGTCCTGAAGAATAGCTGCTTGCCACCAGATAAATTGATTAATGACCATGAATTCCAGAGACTACTGCATACAATCATGGACCTGTCAATTCATCAGAATCCCAAAGTATCGAAAGGTTATCAATAACTGTTACCACTGAAGCCTTTGTGACTCATTCAATTCGTTTATAAATTTATACTCTACCTTAATTTATATATGTGTTCTGATCTAATTGGGAATGGTATAAAGCCATTGACCTGTCATATAATCTAACCCAGTAGTCTTCAACCTTTTCACACCTGTGGACCAGCAAAAATAAGAATGATTTCACGGACCAGCAGAAGTTTACAGATAAATTGTCTTAAAGATGTAACCTGCTTAGCCTTAGATAAGCATAATTGTTATAACTGACCAAAACAGCATACTAGTTATTGTGTATTGTAATGGTGTTGCTTACCTTCACATGTTAAACACACTTTCTCGGGTTGCACAGTCATACTGCTACAGAAAACAAGTACAATAACAATCGTTCTCATTAATGTGCTTGCATTTTATATTTATTATTTCATTGTTAAAATATGCAAGAATAAAATGTTATTCACCTGAATGTTGAAAAAGTCAAAAGTTTTGATCTTATTTTATTTTTATTTGGGAGTGGGTTGAAAAATATATTGTCATCACTGAGACAAAAGATAGACACCAAAGTTATTTTTTGTTTGTTTCTATTTTTAAAAAAAGGTAAAAACAGAAATTGGTTTTAAAAATAAAAGTTTTAGTATTTTAGCGATATACAAATAAAGCCAAAAAAAATATCGCCTTATAAGCCAGAAAAAAAGTGGGCGTATTTTTAAACAAAAAAGAAAAAAGAAACGAAACTAAAAGTCAAAAGTTTTGAGACAGAACTTATTTTTTGGTTTTTATTTTTAACAAAAGGTAATAAAAATTGATTTCAAAAATAAAGTTAAATCCCCCCAAAAAAATCATATAGCCAAAAAAAAAAAAAACACTAAAAATGAAATATTAAGAGAGAGTAGAAAAAATTTAAGAGATTAAAAAAAGTCACGTTACATTTTATTATTTTAACAATGCTGACAAGCGGCTGTGATTGGCTATCAAAAGACAACTGGGGGTTTGTATAATAAAAAACTTTTAAAAAACTTTTTTCTAAACATCTGTGATAAATAGAAAAACAAATTAATTTATATATGATTGATTAGATTTTGTTTTTGTTCTGTTTCTTTTTTTTTAATCGGGTAAAAATGCGATGAAAAAATAAATAAAAATTGTTTATATTAATTAAAAGTTTAAATTCTTATTACTGTATTTTGTTATTATAAACTTTCTTTCCAGTCTAGCACATGGACATCCAGAAAAATTCTGTGGCCCGGTGCCGGTCCGCGGCCCAGTGGTTGAAGACCACTGATTTAACCTATGTTAATGGCTCTATATAAATTAATTAAAACTATTCGGTATCTTTCTTTGTACTTTATTTTATTCTCATACTTTGGTGTGGTAAAATTATTAATTATTGTTAGTATTTCATGTTTTGTATTTTATTTCTAACTTGAATTAATATGCTATTCGAATTTTAACTTTGCAAGTCTACCTGTCAGTCTCCATAAAGTAAAACCCCTTTCCTTTGTTGGGGTTGGTAGCATCCAAATCATTTTTATTGATTATAAATGCATACGCTCACCAGGTTGAGTGATGCTTAAAATATATATATATATACTTATGAAATATTTGATTTATTTATTGGTACAATGCAATGAATCTACCAGCTCACTAAAGGCAAATTTAACATTGTCTATTAATGCTATAAAAAAAAATTCTTGTTGTTATTTTGATGATTGCATGACCACCATCCAAATATTTTTATAATTAGTTAAGATCATGCCCTCATATAGCATCTTTGATCGAATATACTCCTGACCTAATTAAACAAATGTGGTATTTATTGTGTTGTCAAATATTATGAGAGGGGATATTTAAAATCAGAATTGTTTTGTGTTATTTATTAATTGATATATATGTAATCCCACCTTAACACAGGTTTAGAAACTAAAACATATCATTGTGCTAAATATCAAATTATTACAAGTGGTAATTATATTAATGTCGTTGGTGGTATTCTCTTTTCTTTTGCATTACTGGCATAGGTTAGTCTTCCAAAAGTTTGGGTGCTTCCCAGATGGGATATTCGGAAGTCCAAACCCATTTTATATATGTCTCACTTCCATGAACAGGTATTCGCACTACCCTAGAATTTTCAGTTAGTGTACGGGATGCTCTGCATTGAGATGATCCCAGAACAACTGACTTTCGCAATGTTCTTTCTTCTCCTTATTTAAAACTGCTCTGAAATGAAGAGAGGGTTTTGTTTCATGTTTTCTCTACAATGTAGAAATGTTATCTTGGATAAAAGAAGAGAATCAACTCCTAGCTTCCATCATGCCAGTACTACCATTTTTTTAAATTTTAAATGTATGCATACATGATATCTTTGTGTAATGCTATGATCAATCTAAACCTGTGTTCTATCTGTGTATGTGACAATCTCAAGATCCTAAAGACTCAAGCCTCATTTTCTATTTATAAATGAAACCCACATTCATGAATAATTTGTAATAATTGTCTTGAATAAACATTGTAACCAGGAGATCAAATTAGTCTCACTGGAGATCGTATTAAATTAACTCACCTCTTTTATAAAATGTGTACCATTATAGTACTCATAGTCATCAAAGTAAATGTGATAAATTGCAATGATAGCTTTCACAATCATATAGGTGGAAAAGCAATAATAAAATGTAACTGAGGGATATTATATCAACGTATTTAAGTTGGTCATCAGTTACTTCTACATATATTTGTACAAATAGCATTACTAAGATCATGGAATGAAGGGTTTATAAACAAGCATTGGCATATTAACAACACCAGAGTTACTGCACATCCCAATATATATATATATATATATATATATATATATCCAGTTTTAAAACAATAATAAATTTAGTACCAGATAGTTAGCCTTTGGTAGACATAAGTATACTAGTAGTTCTTATGACCATTTACTTAATTCATGCCAATACATCATTAATCTTTTAGAGTTCTCATGTTTCTCCACTGTGTCTCTGGGCCAGGAATTGAATAATTCAATTGTATCATCATGAATGTTGTTCATAATGTTATGGATCTGGAGAATAGGCAAATAGGTTAGAATTCATAATTGCTCCTGATCTGTATATCTTGGGAATGACTGGATTCAATGTACTTTTGTTCGGATTCTAGGTCTTGTTGAATGGACATACAATTCTGACCAATACAACTTCTATAAATTAGAAAGGAAACTTATGAAAATGAAATACATTATCATCAGAACCAGATATTAATTTCTTTCTGTATGAACTGATGAGAAATTCACAGCAAGAAATGTTGATCAATTATAGTAATTATGAAAATTAGTAGAATTTTATAATCATGGAAGTAATCATCAATTTATACAATGATGTTATCACAGAAATATATTGAATTCAAAAAGACAAAAGGAGGGGGGGGTTATTAAAAACTATAATAAATAAATAATTTTCTTTGCCCTTTAAAATCCTAAACCTTTAACAGATTTAATGGAGTCTACAATAACAGATTTTAATTACAGGGCATTTGAGCCTTGACTTTCAAACTTCCTTTTGCCTTTCACTTCATTTTATACAATCAATACACATGATCACATACATGTAAAAAGATAAATGATCTCCAATATATGTGTATTTCATGCTAAACCAGCCCTCATCAGTTGGTCCAGATCATTATCTCCCATATATATATATAATTAGTGTTCGGTTTATATTTAACATGTATGTGGTCATGTGTATTGGTTGTATAAGATGGAATTAATAACAAAAGGGGAGTTTGAAAGACTGGCTTCAAATGACCTATAATTACATCTAGCTTAAAAGTAGATATTACTTGTATTTAAATAACAGATTTTATAAATGTGGACATTTGACCACTAGTAACTTTGTTCTTGAAGTGCAAAATATTTTACAATTACTATATTATTAGGGTTTATTTATCCCTTTTAATTATATCAAAGGCTTTTTAAAATTCTAATGTAATTCTAAATCTTATGATGCTTGGATAAAATTGAACACTTCAAGCTGTACCTGCTTTTAGACAAAAAAATAAAAACGCAAATACATGCATATATATTTGCCCTCGGGTCCGTTAGTTTAAATGTGATACTTTATACATGCTTTCTCCTTTAGCACTGTAATAGAGTGATAGACTCAAAAGATGATAGTCTATCAATTCTGGAGCCTCAACAATAACTGATCTCTATATCATTAAACCTTTCTTTTATATCACATAGGTATTGCTGTGGATTGCCTTATCTACCTGATAGACGAATAACGATAAGTCAACAGCTGCGCAGACATTCATGAGAGAAGGAATTCCAGTATAAAGTACTTCTTGTGTAAAGAACGTGGGTTGTTTCAATATTTATTTTGTAATAGAAGATATATAAAAGTGTATGTGCAGTTTACATAAAATATAAATAGAATGAACTTAAACTTTTTCTCTTCCTTGTCTTGTAACTTCAATTGGGGGGATCTAAAATAAAATGGGATTATTTTTTCATGCAGAGGTGATTTTATAATTACGCACAGTAAATATAAATGAAAAATTATCAATTCCAGTAAACACATATGTTGATTAGTTAGTCATTAACAATTGCGTGTGGAACTTCATAATTTAAAATTATACAAACAAGTAATTAAGGACATTTTCTCATCGAGTTCAAGGGAGCTAATAAAAATGAAAAAGCAAAGCATTACATCTAGTGAACTGCCATTTTTTATGTCCTTTGACTCTTACTTAATTTTATTATCTCGGGTGTTATCATCACCTTGGTCTTTTTTGACTGGATGACAAGATATGGGGGGTGGGACTGATTTGGATAGATATAACATTTAGAAAGGGAAAAAAAAGAAAAATAACTTTTCACTTGAGGTAATTCAAACAAACTTTCTTTACGAAAGATAATAATTTGTCTACACATACTACTTAATTAGTTTTAAAATATTTCCACGTCATGGGAGATAAGGAGATTCCATTAAATATTTGTAGTTTTTAAGTTTGGGGGAAAACATGATGGATAATACTAACTCTGAAATAAAAGGACAGAAAGTTTTTTAAAGAAATAATTGATTAATCACATATTCCGGTTAAAAACCAATTTGGACTAAAAAAACGAAAACATATTAATGAAAATAAAATATGTATATTTTGATATTTTTTTAAAAAAAATTGAATCTATGTATCATTATTTTAAATGTGCTTTATTTCTCTATTATTAAGTATTATTATCTTATGCCATATTTCATATTTGGTCTACTACATAGACGTGATTTACAATAATTATTGAATGATTAAACTTTGAACCAGAAATATTTAGTTTCCAAATCAATCATTTTAACAATGCGTAGGTAAATTACAAAATGCAAATAGTCACCAATAACTGAGTAAACAATTTCTACCTTCACGCCTCCCCTCTTACAAATGATAACTGCAATGCCACGTAACTAAGAATATGACAATTTTGATCTAATTTTGTCTATTCTCTATTCAAGATGGAACCAATCTTTTCTTTAAATTATATAAAAATATCTTCTCATTATGAATCTAAGGATTACTATTGATTCTAACAAGAGACCATACACACAATAAGTTCTTTCCTGTTTCATGCCTATCTTAAAATATTTACTCTCTGTATCAAAGTCATCAATGGAAAAGTGAAATTAAAAGTAATAGACTTCATCAGGATTCAGCTTAGCAATGTTTCAAATCTTAATGGTGACAAAATACAGTTTCAATACGGCTCCTTTTATTATTAATGTACTATAAAATAATTCATAAAAGTGAGTGAATGAACTATTGTCCATAGCCAAATTCTTCTATTCAACAAAAAATATTTGAAAACCAGGCACTCTTCACAAACCTGGAGCTTTAATTGAAAATATAGGGGATTTGAATTCAGACTTTCAAGCACCCACCAACTATTCACACTATCTCATACAACTGATACACATGATCACACACATGTACAAAAGATAAAATCACCAATATACATATTTCATGCTAAACCAGCACTCATCAGTTGGTCCAGATTATCATCTTTCACATATATATATATAATCAGTGATCAGTTAATATTAAGATAGCAAATCTTCACACTTTAATGGACAGGCTTCAATCTACTCCAACCTCCAACTTTTCAGCCATCCATATCATTAATGTTGACATCAGAGTATGGGATTTGGCTTTTTATCTTCAGATTTTCAATGATATGGATGGCTGAAAAGTTGGAGGTTGGAGTAGATTGAAGCCTTGGTTTTAAAAAAAGGAATAGCTACAAAGTATTTGTTAAAAAAATCAAATAAGAGATAATGCAAAAGTGATTTGGGAATATATACAAAAAAAAATTTCATTTTGCTGATTTTTTCTCGTATTCTTTTTCTTTCTCTCCCTATATATTGAAGTACTTTATATGTTCATTAAAGTGTGAAGATTTGCTATCTTAATATAAACTGAACACTGATTATATTGCTGGCTTATCATGAAATGTGTATATTGGTGATTATTTATCTTTTCTACATGTGTGGGAACATGCCTATCAGTTGTATGAGATAGTGTGGATAATTTGTGGGTGCTTGAAAGTCTGAGTTCAAATTCTCTATATTTTCAATTAAAGCTCCAGGTTTGTGAAGAGTGCCTGGTTTTCTAATATTTACATATAAGCTTGTATCCTGCCCATCCCCCTTCTATGTACTTAAATGGATAAGGTCCTATACACGAGGGGTCAGAGTAACTTCAGGTTAACATGGGCTTGGCAATAATGTTGGCATCAGCATGGGATTTGGCTTTCCATCTTCAGATTTTCAATGATATGGATGTCTGAAAAGTTGGAGGTTGGAATAGATTGAAGCCTGTCTATTAAAGTATGAAGATTTGCTATCTTAATATAAACTGAGCAGTGATTATATATGTGTGTGGGAGATGATAATCTGGACCAACTAATGAGTGCTGTTTTAGCATGAAATACCAATATTGGTGATTATTTATCTGTTCTACATGTGTGTGACCATGTCTATCACTGGATAGTTAGTTGGTGGGTGCTTGAAAGTTTGAGTTCAAATCCCCTATATTTTCAATTAAAGCTCCAGGTTTGTGAAGAGTGCCTGGTTTTTAAATACTTATCATATTTTATAAATTAATTCAAAAGAAATTAAATAAATCTTTTAATTAAACCAAAATATTCTCTAGGATTATTTAAAGAGAAAAACAAATAATAATTATTTGTTTTTATTTATTTTACTAAACTTGATGTACTAGATCTGCTGGGTTTCAGTTTCAGGTTAAGCACAGTTTACCGAACTTAGTGTTTGAAAATGGATCAAAACTAATAGATAAAAGAAAGAAAGAAAATTATATAATAAGTAAGACAAAAAATGGAATTATATAATCTTATTGTTCAATTAATTTGGACATAAGTGTCAAGTATATACAATGCTAGCCATAATAATCAAGTCATCTGGAAGAAGATAGAGAAATTTTAGACTAGTTCTACCAAGTTATGTATTTTGTACTAAAATACAAGGTTACAATATATACAGATAAAAAATACACAAATGTATCCAGACAAACTGATAATATATTTAAGGATCCTCGGGTCATTTTAGTAGTATGGCTGTGTGGAAGAAATTCAAAATAAATCACTGCATTTGGCAGAGCACACAATATCATCCATCCCTCTTAAAAATCTACCTCTTACTTTATTTTAAAGCTGCTTTAATAAATATGTTTAAATCCCATATTACTTTTAAATCATAATTTTAATAAAAATCATTCATACCACATGTGTATTCATTGTGGAGAAAATTGATACCATTTTGCTCAGAATATTACAATTATATGGTACTCACAATGTTTTAGTATTATATTCACTTTATATAAATAGAATTCAAAAATAGTCTTTATCTTCCATGGTAAAATTATTTCCACATTTTGAGTTACACCAATGTATAAAAAATCTCTTTTTACACAAAATATGTGCATTCAATTCAAGCACTAATTGTCATAATAACTAATACTAAAATAATTTTCCTGCAAGATAAATGGATTATTGGAAAACTAATTCATTTCTACTTTAAACATAAATGAAAATGCAGACTCTTCAATGCTTGGAATCAATAACACAGAGCTGATGGCATCTAAGTATTGAACTCATGAATCAAAATATTTTGATTTATGCTCAAGATAAATATGTAGTGGTTGCCTATCTTATAATTTCTTAGATATAAGAGAAAACTTATCATCACATGAGCTATATGAGAAGTGGGTCATAAGAAAGAAGGGGATTAAAACATTTTGTTTGACTATAGTAACTTAGGTTGTATTTCTATATTGATCTATTTTCATCATCTAACATAAGTATTTAATGCCTTTAGAAAAATTTAACTTTATTTGAATATTCCTCATGCATTCAACTGTTGCATATACACAATATTTTGAGAGATATTATCCTCCCTTCTTATTCAGGTGTTGCTGGTCTGACCAGTACTAGCTTAGGAATTAAACCTGGACCCTTAGGTTCTTGAATATTGAATTTTAACATAATGTTCTAACCAGATGAGTCATCTATTAGAGCATTACCTTAAAATTCAATATTCAAGAATCTAAGCATCCAGGTTTGAGTCCCATGTTAACACTGGTCAGGCAAGCAACATGAAGAGAATAAGACCTCTTGAAACATTGTGCATATACAAACCTGTATGCTATTACTAATAGTTGAATGTGATTGAAATATTCAAATAAATTTAAATTTTTCTAAAGACATTCAATACTCATATTAGATTATGAAAATAGTAATAGTACAATATATAAATACAACAAAAATATCATCATCACATACCTTCAGGAAAACAATAGTAACCTATGATATATTCAATCATACATTACACAAAAAAGTCAAAAAGCAATAACAATCCATTATATAGTCAAGTTTTTTTTTCTCCAAGCACTACATTCATAATTTATGTTTCTGCTCCACAAAATTTACATTTCTATATAATAATAATACTAGAAGACATCCCCAATACATTTAACAACTAACAAGTCACAATATAACAGAAAAATAAAGAAAAATTATATTTGCAGCTCCATAATCCCTTATCTATCAGTGTTCTAATCTGTAGTGAGATATGCTTACTATGTTGCCTATTTAAATATTAAAACAGATTTGTTATATAAAATGTTCATTACATACAATATTTTATTTTGTCATTCTAACATGGTGTAGTAATTAATGTAATTGAGGATTTGCTAAGTTATATGAATTGATCATTATTTCTAATTTGTAATATATTATGAATTATTAATAAAGTGTATTATTATTATTATTATTATTATTATTATTATTATTATTATTATTATTATTATTATTATTATTATTATTATTATTATTATTATTATTATTATTATTATTATTATTATTATTATTATTATTATTATTCCATTTAGTTGAGTGGTTTTCCAATTATTTGAGGGGTCGTAAATCTTATGTACATATGGATAAAACTAATTCTCTTTTTTTTGATAATATGATATTCTATACAGAAGTCAATCTGAGTCTACCAAAAATAATATGCACAATATAATTTTGAAAGATACATAATGAGGATAGCATGTAAACATTACAATCATCCAAATAAAGATTGATGAATGATATACTTTGATAACAAACAGTGTAAATAATCATTATGAATGATCTCGACCCGAATCTCAGATATTAAAACAAATAATTAATTTGGCATAACTGAGAACACAAATAAGAAATATGACTTGACTGACATAATCTAGATTCAGTAAATACTCCAAGTAATAATAGTTGTCAAAAACCGTAATGATACCACAAGTATAAATACTATTTCCATGAACTTTATAATTATGCAAATGTAGGTATTAAGTGAATCTATTTATACGAAAAAAACATATGATTGATTGTTAGACAGTTTAGGATAAGCCAAATAATTATTAATCATCAAGAAGATCACATAAAACCATACACATCAGCAATATCATCCAGAAAAACACAAATTTGTGTCTGAGGGTAAAGCTAAATATCATTTATATAAATGAAAAATAATGTAGGGTCAAGTACAGATCCCTGAAGAATTCCATGATTAATAATTTTTAAATCACCAACAATACCATGTATTTTGGTTGCATGTTTTCTCTTTTTAAACTTACTCAGATGTCACATGACCTAATTTAATAAGCTTTATATGTAACTCTTTTTAAACTATATGAATATAAATGATATACAATAATTATATGATGAATAAAGTCAAGTGCTTTAGACAAATACAAATACACAGCCACAGCTTTAAGATTATTATCCAATGAAGATGATGAATCATGTCTATGCTATAAAGAGCATCTAAAATACCTCTGTCCAGCAGCGTAATCAAACTGGTGTACAGAAATTACTTTATACACATTCATTCAAGAATGACATCATTTTATCTTTGACTATTATCTCAAATAGTTTAACAATAACAGAAATGACTGAAACGAGTCTATAATTATTAATAATTAATAGATCACTCTTTTTAAAAAGTAGATCTAACAACATCAACTTTATAAAGAAAATTATCAGCTGCCAAAGAAAATTTAAACAAGTATACTAGAACAGATATAAAACAAACTTATAAACTTTTAAATTTTTAAAGTTAATTTATCTAAATCAGAATAATGAGAATTTCATAAACAATTAATCAGGTGCAATAACTGAATACCAAAAACATCCAAACAAAAGAAAAAATCAGAAATAGACTCAGAACCAAATCATTAATACGTTATACACATAAAGAAATTAATAAAAATATTACCAACATTTTTTCATTTTCACATATTTTTAATATATTACCATTATTTGAATAAAATTAACTTTATTAGAGGATTTTTTAAATCAGAGAATTAATTGCTTTCCATTTCAGAGAAATATTATTATCACAAAAAAAAATTCCATATTATATAACATTATTTAGTTTTTTTATCATTGGATTTAATTTCCTTATTAATCCATTTTAAAGCAATCAAATGATCATTAGAGCATTTTATATGCTTTCTCAAATTATTTTTTCCAATTAACTGATCTGTTATCTATGAAGAATGCTTTTTTATTATTACTAGACAGTTTAATATAAATTAATTGCTTGATCAATTAAATAAGTACTAATATTTTGAATTTATATTTAAAACTAATATTCATCTTAACATTATTTAAGTCAAAAACATAATCTCAGTTCTGAGTGGTTAATAAATTATTTATTTTAACATGTGATAGTTTATTTAATAAAAATGTAGATAAGTGGATTATTATAAGCGATGACCATCAAAAGAATTGCAACACCATTCTTGATGGCTAAATTTGATAAGCCAGATTCATAATTAAACACTGATCAAGTTTAAAAAATATATGTTCATAAAATATTAATAGATAATAAATTTACTGACTAAAACCATAACTATATAATAAATCCAAGTATTTATAAGTAGAATGTTTCTTAATTAGAAAATTAATATTCGTGTCACGAGCTATTACAGCAGAGGATAAATGTTAATTAGATAATAATGTATCAAATTTAGCAATAAAATGTGTAACAAAAGTTGTGTGTACATGTATATTGCAATCTCCTTTCAGAAAATGATCATTATCAGTACAAATTCAACAACAGTAAGAATTGGAATAAAATAAATAAAATTTAAACCAGTTTTCATGTAAATCACTACACTTTCTGAGCATAAATATAAATGTGGTGCAAATACCATTATAACCATCCAATTTTTACAAAAGTTGTTACTTATTAGAGATCTAAGACAGACAAAACAATAATATCATAAAATTCCCAGTGACAGACCATTGAAATATATATTTAATTCACAAAATGAGTCTGACACTATACTATGAATATTCAGAAGAATATTTTGAAATGAATTTCAGAAAAACAATAATTCACTTTTAATTAGATCATGAGATGGATTAGTATCATTTCTAATATAGACCAAACCATTTTAGTTAATTCCTTTTTCTTTTTCCATCAAACATTTTTTGTTTTGCCTTCCAATAAAAATTTCAAGTATCCAAAGAAATCCATTAATATGATAGCTATTATTTTAGAGTAAAATATCAGACATAAATGAGAACATCTTGTAGAAAAACGATCTACCATGTTACAAGAAGTGAAACAAACAATAACAAATCAAGATTTATTTAATTTAAACATTGTATAAAATACATATCACTATTGGGAAAATTATCAACTTCAATATTAATAAAAAATCGAGAGGAAATTATAAATGTCCTATTTCTCATTTTTAACAAATCAAATAATGTCATACTTTAATTGAAATTTTAATTATTTTTAATAATTAAACCACTAAACATCTCAGATCCAAGGCTTTTCATTGATGAAAGCCACAAGGTAAAAACTAGTCTGGGGATATTGGATGAGTAGTAACTAGATAGGGATTTTATGCACAAGCCTTCTGACATCCATTGATTACTCTGGCTTGCACTGAGTGGCACTACTGTATGCAGAATTTTGCCTATTTTTAATAATCATAAGTATTTTTTATCAGATTTTGTTTTGTTACCCTATTATGAACATCACAAAACACAAATCTAAATTTATCCCTAGACATTATTTTTAATGTCATTTTTAGTTCAAACAACCATCTGTAAGAATTGAGAAACAAAAATTAAGTAAATGATTCCTAATATGCATTTCCATGAGAATAATTCTCACCAGCTAGGCTAAACCTTCCCAATTTTTCCAGTTGCATATTGCTGCTATGAATTTGTTCCTGTGAATCAGATAATCTTAACTTATACCTTTTTTAAATCAGCACTTACTTCAATCACAAAGTGTTCAATATGCAAATAATCTTAAATTACTTTTTATTACATTTAAAATTATTACATATTCTTTAATTCAAATGTAAGATTTAAACTTATTGAAAGATCACTTATATTTATTATTATTATTATTATTATAAACTTGAATTTCTTTCTTTAATTTATTAAGTTACCCTACTAAAGTGTGTAGTCTTATATAATATTAGTCAAAAAAAATATGAAAGTGTTTCTTCAACCAGAGCAGAACTTCTTAATTATATTAAGATGCTTCAGTACATATAACATTAATGTATAAAATATTGATAGAAATAGAAATAATCAATGTTTACATATGTGACAGTGTGATGAATAATGATTAAAACTATCAGCATCTCTACATATATTATACATTTCAACTCTTTAATCTACATAAATTATATACTTGATTTAATTATTGCATGTGCTTTGAATCATATTATTCTGAAAATGCATAATTAAGCTTAAAACTTCACTTATTATAAAAAAGTGGACAAACTATCTCTGTTTAACTGTCTTCTTACTTTAATTATTTTGGGGAAAAGATTAGTGAGGGAAAATTTTGTGGTATTTGACTTCAGTTTTAAATGAACCAAATAGGACAATTTAATAAGATTGTTTTATATATTCTCGTTATTTCAGCAATTATTATGATGTTTACGTGGGCTCTTCAACACAAGCATATCAATAAGGTAGTTTATTGGCTTTTTTCTTTGAGAATGGAATCATAAGTCAGCAAGATAATTTTTACATATCAAAAGTCTGACTAGTCCTGAGATATTAGTCAGATTTTCTATGAAATCAGAATATAGTAGATGTGTGTGTAAATATTTACTAAGACTTGTGATGTATATACTTTTTATATCCTGAAAGTGGTAAAATCAACAATCACAGAATACTAAGTATTTCAAGTTTTTGACCTAGGGCCATTTGATTATGGTTTTATATTTGGCTAACCAAAACTGTAATTAACTTTTAGATGAAAAAATATTACATAAATTTCAAGAAATATTTCATATTAAAGAAGACATTTTTGTGAAAGCAGAAAAATTGAAGATATAATTGATTCAAAATCTGAATACATATTTTATAATAAAAATAATTATTAAAAGTACAAGCAGGATGTATTTGTTATTAAATAAAAGATAAAAGATAAACACTGTGAAATGTACAATTGTAAACGCAATCAAAATTTTATTTGCCTTTACTTTAAAATGAAATTTTGAAAAATGTTTTTATAAATATTCACAATCTAAATTACTTATGTAGGTATACAGCCCAGAGAGGTCAGGAAGCTTTTTGTTATAAAAGGTGCAATAAAAATTTTGAAAATTGCTAATGATGTATAATATCACATGCACATAATTTGCAGAGATTCTAGAATTCAGTATTAAAAAATACCAGATTAAAATTTTCAACTTAGAGAGGTCAGGAAGCTTTTTGTTACGAAGGTGCAATAAAAATTGTGAAAATTGCCAAGGATGTATAATATCACATGCACCTAATTTACAGAGAATGTAGAATTTGGTAATAAAAAAATACCAGATTGAAATGTTCAACTTTATTTTGTTAGCTTCATACATAATCTAGATTCATATGCAACTATACAATATGTATGTATAATGGTTCAGTATAACATTTAAAATTGTAAATTTTCTGCTAATTAATTATAATTGGAGATATATTTAGAGTTATCTATTTTTAAGCAATTCTCTGTATGTGAGTCTGTGAGCTTTGTTGTTATGTTGGAATATTTCCATCATATAATGAGTATTGAATGTCTTTAGAAAAAAAATAACTTTATTTAAATATTCAAATACGTTAATCTGTTAATAATATCACATCAAATAGGTTAGTATATGCACAATATTTTGAGAGGTATTATTCTCCTCTCTCCTTCAGGTGTTGCTGGCCTGACCAGTGATGGTACTAGCTTGGTATTTGAACCTGGACCCTTAGATTCTTGAGTATTGAAGTTTAAGGTAACACTCTGTCACTGGTCTAGTCAGAAACATCTGAAGAACCTCTTGAAATGTTGTACATATACTAATCTGAATACTATTACTAACACTTGAATGTATTGGAATATTTAAATATAGATAATTTTTTCTAAAGACATTCATAGTCCAATATAAAAATGCAACTCAAACACCATCATCACAAACCTTCAGGAAAACACTCTAAAAGCTTTGTTTGCTATTTTTTTTTTGAATGTTTCATATATAAAAACAGTGACTCACAATTATATGTCATTGCACAATTTAAAGAAATTTTTAATGGACATTTTAAAAATAGAATAACTATTTTCAATGACTATATCTCATAATATTTTATTATTAGGATGTGTTTGAAAATAATATCATTTCATAAATTTATTTTTTCTAGTCCCATGTCTTTAATATTATTATGCTCCAAATATGTTGAAATTGGAATAGGTTCATCATCTTCAGGAGCAATTTAATGGATTTATTAAAATCTTATAACATGTTTTAATGCCATTTAAATGTGAAGTAGAAATAAAATTTTTATTGTTTTATATTTGGAAAATGTGATTTTTCCATAATGCGAAGTTACATTTAAATGCATTTCAGTGATATAGAATGCTTTATTTTGCAATTTTAGATTTAATTCATTAAACTTTGCCATTAAGAAATCTAATATCAATTAATTATTTTTTGCTTTCTAGTTGTTTATAAAATTTACTTCTTGATGCAATAAATTCATTTATTTGTAGCAAAAAGAATATAAATCATTAAAGTATTTTACCTTTGCTAAAATACTTCACTTCGGTACACAAAGAAGATTAACAAATTGGATATCTTCATCTTCCAAAAGTAATATAACAATCCAGTATTGCACTGCTCTTGATTGAATGGAATGAATAACTTTTGTTCCAATTAACAATCATGTTGAAAACTAATAGTTTTTGCACATAGACTTTTCTCATGTATGATACAGTGATATGACATAAATTTAGAAAATAAAGAATCTTGTCCACGTAAGGCAATAAATCCATTTTTCTTACACAAATTAAAGTTAATTTTTTTGCAGTGGTAATTTTTGTCTGTTAAATAATTTAAAAAAAAAAAAAAAACAGAAAATATATTCTCTACTGTAATGTGCTCTTCAATAGCAGAAGTTTAAGAAATTATCTTTTTTATGAAAATGTTATCAAACCCTAACTTTATGCAAATTTCTAGTAATGATATACCTATTACAGTTGTTGATTTATCCAGTTGTATTGAAAGCAAAATACATTTTTCCATATCATCTGCAAATTCTCTCTCCAAAACAAACTGCCATTTAGAGTTTTTGCTGATATCTATATTTTATTTATAGTTGAGACTATTTCTGTTTTGTTTTTTTAAATTCTTGTGGAAGTTAATCATTAACTTCTATCATGGCTTCTTTCACTAATCTCTAGCAAAATATATTTTTAAACAAAATGATTGTTTATGCTTTAGATTGTTGAAGTGAATTAGCAAAAAACTTCTTTTCTTAGTAATAGATTTTAAAGAAAAAAACGATTTTTAGTATTTCAGAGTTCATTGGATAGTTAGAATCAAAATTTGTATTAACAGTTTTTGAAACGTTATTCAATATAATATTAATATCATTTATGTTCTTCATTACTTTTTACAATGCTTTTTTACAACCCACTATTGACGGTTTTGATTGCCCCAGCAATCTTCTTCAGAACTATAACAAACACAATACAAATACAAGAATACAAATATACATAAATAAATAATTTTACATATATATTTTTTCTATCTTATAATCACTATTTATATACCCACATATATCTTTTTATACCTCTCTATATAATTATTACCTTTTTATATATTATACATTTTAATCTTTAATATTCTATATTTATCAATCAATACTTCCTATAATCATATATCTTTTATATTCCTTATTTATCAATTAATGCTTTCTATATATAGATGTATTGATTAATAAATATAGAATATAAAACATTAAAATGTATAATATATAGAATGATTATAATTATATATAAAGATATATATGGGTATATAAATATTGATTATAAGATAGAATATATTGTGACGACCACGTAAAGTCGCTAACAAGAAGTAATAAAGGTGAAATAAATTAGCTATTAAATTTTTTAAAAAAAAGGAAGGAAAAGAAAAAATTGAAATTCTAATGTCAAAATTTACTGTGGATTTGTAATAGTAAGAGAAGGGGAGGGGGGTGCATAAAGAAATGCGTCTCTTTCTCTCTTTTCTAAGTCAAATGCTAAAAAGTTATTTTTGTTTATTGTGGGAGAGGGGAAGGGGATGTATAAAGAAATGTGTTTCTTCTCTCTTATTAAAAACTATATAATAACAAATTAAAATAAAATGTAAAACACAAATGTGAAAAAAAAAAAGAATTGTAAACTTTAAATAAAATGTAATATGTGATATATAAAAAGAAAAACAATATGGCCGTAGGTGTGAAAGTCTGTTGGACAAATTAAATTCCACGACAAAGAAAATGTTAACAATGGAAGATCTTTGCCTGATCTGTTAAATTAATTGGGACTTACATTCCAGCCACTAATTAAATAAAGAAACATAATGAGAATTGGTTGGAAATCTAAGTCTTAATTAAAAATTTTAAAAACAATAAACAAAAGAAAGAGATTAAGAAAATTACAATTTTTATCTGGCATTGCTAGTAGAGACTTTGAAGAAGCAACAGCTCAAAGAAAATGAAAGAAGTGCGTGGCTAGTGGCATTAAAGGGATGTGGGTTCGGATTCAAGCCGTCTCATCACTGACTCACAATGTAAGATCTTTGCCTGACCTGCTAGAGGGACCACCACTTCTGTAACTGTCAACTGAAAATCAACCCAAAGAATCAACAAGCAAAACTGGAACGAGAAATAACCCCACAAACTGAGGAAGTTAATCAAGAGCGCTCGGAAGAAATACCCATGGGACAATTACAACAAAGCCTAGGTAAAAGCATGCATGCATTTTAATCTGTTTACTACTCATAACTAAATACACAATTAATAATTTGATAAAATAGAACTCTATCAACAGGACATTAAGAACTTTAATATTTGATCTGTTTTCATATGTTTTATTATAGCCATGTATTTTATAAGTGTGTGTTTTTTATTATTATTATTATAATGTATTTTTTATATAAAGTGTGAGTATTATTATTAAACATATCTTTCATTAAATTTCGTAGCCTTGCTTTATTCTCCTATCACCAAGCTACGACAGGGGGAAAACTGTAATTAGTGATTAAAGGGGCATGCTGATTTGTTTAAGGTATTCATGTGCTGCTTGTTCATGTGAATTCCCAATCCTAAAAAATAAATAGCAAGCGCTGGACATTCGTTAAATTTCTTTGAAATAGTTTGCTCTGTTCAGCAGTCGAGAGTTCTTGGCTGGGAAAAATAATGCCAAGATAATATATACATATTGCCCTGGGGTTTGATCAAGGGTATAGATATGAAGTTAAATTTGTATCTGTATTAGCTCTCTGATTGTATTGTAATGGCGGTGGTTAAATAAATAAACAATCCATTACAGTTGGAGGCTAAGCCGGGATTTTCGGTTAGCAAAACTGTTAGTAAACGAATAAGAAATAAATAAGATAATAAAGAATCAAAGTTGGAAAAAGAATTAAAGTATAATAAATAAATATAATATAAAATAAAATAATCGAAATAAATATAATTGAATACACAAATAAATAAATCAACCGTATGAATAACCATTTCTGTTATAATATATATTGTGACCATATAAATGGGCACAAAGGCTTAAGATACTTTGTATCTTAACTGAGTAGTTATATTGTATTAAAAAAATGAAATAGCCTTAGAATTTTAAATTTTTTTGCTGGAGATTGTTTAAAGCTTAGGTATGGGTTGCTTATGCAGTTTTATTGACCACTTGATAGGTATTAATTATTATTGGTGTGGTTAATGAGGTATTTAATGTAAGGAAAAAGGGTTGTTTATTAATGGAATTAATAAATTTTGTCAGAAAAATCCAAAGTTATTTTAAGTTAGTGTAGTATTAGGTGAATAGTTTCAAAATCCTTTGTTCATTGATACTTATCTTTTTGTCAACAATTAATAGCCATTTCAATTATATTTAGTTAAGATAGTTTAATATTTAGGTTGTAGTACAGGTGTATGCATGTATGACTCTGCATTATGTTTCATTTCATTTTCATCTTTAATAACAGCAAACAATAGTACATTCACAATAAAAACATTTAAATTACAGTAGTTATCTTAAAGAATTAACAAATATATATTTCTTTCCAATGATTAATAGATAGTTAAATCAATGGATTATTTTATAAATTAAATAAATTATTAATCATTTTTATTTGATAGTTAATTAATATTCATTTTTCTTTCAGGTTTTTAAAAGCTATTTATTTTTTTATTATTATTATTATTATTATTATTATTATTATTATTATTATTATTATTATTATTATTATTATTATTATTATTATTATTATTATTATTATTATTTTGTCATTTAGTTCTGAAAATCAAAGTGATTTTTTTTTTTGAAAAGATTCTTTTTTGCATATGTAATTAGCTTAGCTAGAGCGACGCGTGGGAGTAACCTGGTGAAAGGAAATGAACTTTGCTAGAGAGGGCTATTTAACAAAGATCTCTAGTGGAAAATTTGCTTTATGTAATGTAACTGTAACCAGTAAACAGTGGCACATTTATTGTGGAAATTAAAGCCAGTTGCTGAAATTAAATTGATTTTAAAAAGCACTTTGGAGTAAAACTTTGAAAGGATATTAAGAAATATATTGTGGAAAAAGTTAATTTCAAAATGCAGTTTTAAGTTTTAAAAAAAAGGTACTCAGTTTACTTTACTCTTCTTGATTTAAACATATTGAATTAACCATCTTCCTAACTATTGCTCTCTTAAAAATGTATGTTAATAAGATCCAGTCTATAGTACTTCACTTAATTGTCATTTTAAATATGAATAAATTGCATGAATATTATTGTTGTATCATTAACCAACGTGTGTTCTTTAATATATCTGGAAAATGCATGCAGAACTATTTTATAGAATATATTTTAATTCTTCACTATTTCCTGTGCTATGTTTTTGTGAGGATTAAACATAAAATTAAGGACATGCATATTTTGATAAATCATGCCATGTTTAAATTCATCATAAAGAGATAGCAGTATTTATGTATCTGATATTTCTGGAAATGAAGGAAATAAAATGTGACCTACTTCAAATTAAGTATCTGTTTAAATCGAATAGAAGGATAGAAATGTGGGTAATTTTTGTTCTCTTCGATGAAGATGGAAAATAAAACAAAGTATTATTAAATGCTATTCAATAAACTACTAAAAATAATTACATATTTAATTTAGAACTACAATGGAATAAGTGAGATAATTCCTGTCCAACGGTAGTTAAGAATTTATTATATTCTCATCATAATAGAAGATAAATTGATTGCTGATGTATGATACAGTAACTTAAATAACTTTGTTATAAACATTGAAGATGCTGAGTCCTATTTAAGCATGACTATATTTGTTTGGTTATCCTACAGCAGTTTATTTTAGTTTAAAATTCAGTTTGAAATATGTCCCATATTGTTTCATAAACCTGGAACCGAGCTTTGCAAGTGAACTTTTATTTTAAGTTACAAAAATAATAACCTTTGTGTCTTTATTTTTTTTATTGCTTGTCATAATTAATGTATATGATAGGTAGATAGGCTTCTTTATTATTATGTTCATTTATAATCTGTGTTATTTTGATCTTCGAGACCATCTCTGAAGTGTATCTGAATGAGGAGTACGCTGGTAAAAATTGATTGTATTCAAATAAGTTTATTGTTCTTTTACAAAGGTAAAAGAAACAAGTATTTTTTTTAATATATTATTAGAGAGGTTTATATTTATTTTGCATACTTTATTATCTCAAAGTGAGAATTATTTTTTTTTTGAATCAACGAACATATAATAGAAATAGTTTGTTAGATATTAAAGAAAGTTCATTCATAATAATTAGAACCATTAAATTTCAAAAAGTAACCTAAAGTTTATTAAATTAAAAGTTATACCTTAATGCAATATTTAATTATCATGTTACCTGCTTAGTGTGTAATTTAGAGTTAATATTATATATATACTTTTTATTCACGGGTGTGTGTTTGTTTTGCACAATTATGATATTTCTTTGACAAAGTTCAGTTTGTGAATATTTATGCATAAATTTCATACACTGTCGTATTCTACTGAGTTGAATGGATTGGTATATTATCTGAATGTATTTATCTGCCAGCATGTACTTATAATGTTCGATATTTAGAAAAGCTATGAGAATAGAAAGAAATCTGATTGTGTAATAATGTCTGTAGGGATAAAAGATCTTGCTTATGTAGTATATGTTAATAATTTTCCATGAGTAGAACCTAGTTTATTTTATATGCGTATGATTAATGATATTTTTTGAAGTGATGTTCTTAGGGCCCTGGTGATGAGGAAATAAGTCCCCACCAATAGTATATTTAGAAGTAGATGAGTTATTAAACAGAGCAAAACTCTCCATACAGTATTGCTACCTGTGCTAAACAGAGTAAACAATGGATGCCAGAAGGCTTGTGCATAAAATCCCTATCTAATGCCTACTCATCCAATATCCCCAGACTAGTTTCTGGCTTGTGGCCTTCGTCAGTGAGGAGCTTTGGATCTGAGAGCACTGCATCTAGATCTTAGGATCTAATGCAACTTATTGTTGAAATATGATTAAATGATGTTTAGGAAGTTATGTGACGTTTTTCTTAGATTCTTGGTAATGAGGAATTGTAAAAGTGTTCAGTAAGAGTTATCTGCTCCTCATGTAGATTTTTCTCTTATAACTTATAGTATGTAAAATCATGAAAATATAGCTTTGTGTTAATTAATATGTGGCTAGATAAATTGTTAGATTAACTCTTGATGTAGTATTAGTGTCATATTTTATTGATGAATTTGACATTGTTCGAAATAAAATAATTGTATGATATTTTCTTAATGAATGGAGAGTTTATAGAAAAGATTGTTTTACATTATTGCTGCTTGAACGTGCACACGCGTAATATAAATAATATCACGTATATAAAGTATAGAGATATTGAAATTAAAATGAGGAATAAATGTTTCTTTGAAATACATTACATTCATTTAATAGAAGTATAAAGTATTAAGACTGAAACGGGAAATAAATATTTTAAAATACAGTGTATTTATTTAAATAAAAGTTATAAATCATCAAATCATCGGAATAAACATGATTTTGTTGCTATAAATGAAAGGTATACGTAATTGAAAGTGATTATTAGTCAATTAGAGAAAGTTGCTTTGCTGAAAGCCAAATATATGTAATTTGATTTATTTTGTTAATCAAGAGTAATATCCTCTCAAAAGTATTTTTTTGTGTGCTAATAATATAACATGTTACTTATTTATTGTCATATAGATGAAACATGTAGGCAAAGTATGTGTTCGAAGTCAGGATATTTAAGTTTTGTTATTAATTTGCTTTGATAGTAGGGATAATCCCAAACTGACGCTAAAAATTTATTTGATAATTTAAAAATCTGTAAGACAAATAGTCCATTTGTAAATATTATGTTAAACCAAGTTTATTTTATTGTAATAAATGATTTGTTTTAGTTATTTAAAATCTTAAAATCTGTGTCTTGAGTTATTCTTGTGTACATTCGTATTTCCATTTCCACATCTCCACATTTCATAAATCTATTACAAAATAGATATATTATTTTAGAGTTATAATATTAAATTTGCTAGTGTCTGACAATATTGTTTTTCTTAATCCAAACGTTATAAAAGAACATTTGCCACTTGATAAACGTATTAGAAAGGTTGCCAAGTCAGTATATTTGTTAGATGATGATATGAGATTAAAATACCCTATCTCTGTCATTATCTTATTATTGAAACACAGTAAAATATTTTAATCAATTTGTTTTATTACATTTTATTATACTTTAGAATTATAACTTATGGGCCAATGTAGTTTATTAATTCAACTGTGTTTGTTAAATTCCCTGAGATCTTATTGTTTATTTCTTGATTGTCATTAAAGTAGATGTTTAGATTATGATATGCCAAGTAATAGAATTGTTTAAGAATATAATTATAGCAAGCTGATATATGTTACACTTGGACGAAGGAAGAAATTAGATTTAAAGTATATTTTAATAGACTGTACCAAATAAACATTGTGATTCTTTATTATACAATTAATTAACAAAGGAATTTACATTATATTAAATGTTTTATAATATTTCTTCTTTTATTCATTTATTATCATATATCTTATGAACTGCCTATAGCCTCCCACTGAGCTGAGCTGAACATAAACTTAAATATAGAGTCTCAGTAATAATTTTGTATTATATATTTTTTTATATTGTTCTATTCATTAATAGAACTGGTGCCTGGGCATTTCGTTCATGTAATGTATATGAGCGGTGTTGGAAGTGTAGGTTATAATATATATATATATATAATGTAAAATTATATGTTCATGTACATTTGTATTCATGTATTTGTCTTGTTGTTTGTTATAGTTCTGAATATGATTGCTGGGCAATCAAAAACATCAATAGTGGGTTGTAAAAAAGCATTGTAAAAAGTAATAAAGAACATAAATAATATTAATATTATATGCATTTGGCAATACAATAAGAAAGATAAAGTCTTTTTTTTTTCATATGTCATAGCAGCGGCCAGGAGGCAAACCCACAACCGTCTGCAACCAACTACTTGCTTGCAAGGTTGCTGCGATGACTTCTCGGCTAACAATGCTTGACTAGATAAAGTCAATTAATACAAGTTTTCTTAGAAACTGCAATACTATTATTGCACACTAAGCAGATATTTTTGCCTTTAAAATCAATGAAGCAATATTATTATTTCCAATCATCTTTAGAATAATGCTCATTTCCTTCTGAATTTATCCATGATGTATTTTCATAAAAATAAATTTTAAAGATATTTCATACAATAAATCAAAAACTCTCACACATGCTTCATGACCATTTTAAATACATTGGATAATCAATTACTTGTTAAATGTGAAGGGTTGGGAGAGTACTGATCTTGTGGCTGAATTCAGAATGGATTTTAGGTAGATACATTTCAGGTGGGAAATTGTGATCTTGATGTAAAAAATTATTAAATTGTGTTATATGCATGTGATATGGTTCAGTTATCTTACCACTGAAGATGTCTACTGCCAGCTCACATTCCCCATCTGTAATAAGTTTTATAAATTTTATGATCTTCTCAACTTTGGCTCCAAAAATGCATTAAAAATTCACCTTAAGCATCAATGGTAAAATATTGCTGCCATCTGATATAAACAATTCAAACATATGCCATGTTAAATTTGTATTTTCATGAAGATTTGGAAAAATTTTGTATGGATGTACTAAATACATATAAATGAATTTAGCAGCACATTAATTATTTTATTGTTATCTTTCAAATATTTTCTAATTTTCCACCCTTTTGATTATGAAAACAGAATTGAAAAATCGCATTGATTTGTAGGATTTACAAAGAAAGGAATGCTTTTTTGTTATTTTGATAAAATTCAGTAAGGATAGGAACATGGAAGCAAACAAATGAAAGTATGGCAGAGGTGGAAATAATTTTTAGTTTAACAAAAAATATGTATTTTCTAACTATAGAGAGCTTAATAGGAAGTTATCATTTATGAAAATAATGCAAAACTGAACTTTATTTTTTTAAAAGTGACTTCAATACATTTAAATTTACCATTTATTTAAAAATAGTAAAGGTTCTGATCAAAAACTACATTATAGATAGGAAGATATTAAAAAGAATCAATATGATAACTTATTGTATACTGAAATGAGAATGCAAGGAAGGAAAAATATGAAAATAATTTTAAATGATTCATTTAAAAAAACTAAAGAAATGGAATTTTGAAATACAGCACAAAAAGAATTAATGATAACATAGGAATATATAACTATGAAATAGGAAAAACAAAACAAAACATCACTACTCTAAGTCAAAAAAAAACAAAAAAAACACCAGTTCCAGAGAAATATCAACAAGCTGATGAAGAAATAGAAAATTGCAGTAATGACAGTATTTTTTAAAAGATTTAAAGAAAGATATTAGAATTTAGAGGTATATAAATCCTTTATCAATTTATATATTTATAATAACATGTACTAAGATTATTACAAATTGGCTATGGAAAATTTTGGTTCAAATCAACCAAAAAGAAATTCAGCTGTATGTAAATAATAAAGTTTTATTAAATAAAATCTTATTAAATATTAAAATGGCTTACAAACAAAATAATACAACAAATCCTTTAAATAAAGTGGTTGATAAATTTATTATCACGATGTTCAAATGTCACTTGAAATTTCAAGTGACTAAACTTAACAATTTATTTAAATACTACTGTTAAATTAATTTTCTGCTTTTATTTATAACTTTAACTTTAGAATTTTTAAAAAAATGTGTTAGCTTTTAACATTGGCAACTTTATTTTTTCTTTCTGTCACTACATTAATCTTTCTCCTTTTTCTCTTTCTTTTTTGAGCTATTTTTTGTAGAGGGTGAAAGTTCTGTTACCTTTTTACTATTTCTGTTTTGTTTTCTATTGGTACTAAGTTTATTTAAGAAGTTTCTATTTTATCCATTACTTTTTTTCTTTGCAGAATAAAAGATAATTATTTAGTTTAAAAATAGGTTTATTTACAATAAAACCAAATTACCATAACATTCACAATTATACTTGCTACAATATAGCAGAATAATATAACATGTAAATGTAATTTTTAGCAATTATATTACTTTGGGAATGATTCTTATAAAATGAAAATTTATTCATAATTAATATATATATATTATACCAGACAAAAGCTTTAGACTCGCATATACTGACCGCCAGGGCGCCACTAGTCTGAAATTTGGAACTAGACATTTATTTTTAAGGGGTTACAGGATATGCGAATCGAATGCGCCGGACTAAACCCAGGGAGAGCAAAAGCTAATGAATGTGGTTCAGACAATTGAGAAAACACTGAAACAAACATCAGCCAAAATACTTATAAGAACTTTTTAAATTTATTAAACATAATAACAAAATAAACATGAAACTTGCTCTACATTTGCTTAGCAGATCTTAACATTGAGTGTATGCGAGCAGAACTACGTTAAATACCCAGGCAGACAAGTTCATTTCTTATCTGTAACACAATAATGGCTTATATCTTTTTGCTAGCGGTTTGCCCAACCAATTCCCTTTTCCCTATAGAGACTTAGTAAGATGGATGTTTGTGGAGAATAATGGGACAGCGCAGACGAGCTTTTCTTAGTCCAGATAAGAAATGTTGGAACCAAGAAGGTCATAATTCTGCAAAACGCTCATGGACAAGTACATTGAAACGAGCCAAGGTTAGTCTCTCACAAGAAAGAAACATGAACTACGCAATCTGAATTATAGCAAATAAATCTCTACCAAAAAAAATAAATAAATCATATCCTAGAAATCGCTAGCCAAAGCCAAGTTTGATTTAGTTTAACACCAAAGCAAACAAACAAACAAAAATAAAAGAAAACTACTAAGGTCAGTCTGAGCATTTAACAAGGGTTAATCATAAAACTGAGAAATTATTAAGCATATAAAATATTACTCGCCCTACACTCTCAAACAAGCAACATTTTAAGATTGAAAAATCTTGCTACTAAGATTATAATGTAAAATAAACAAAAATACATTAATATTTAAATTGATAAATTATACATCATAAATATATTTTCTTTTTAAGATTAAGCTGAGATTTGTGAGAGACTTAATTAGAGATTTAGCCCTGATTTTGATATGGAAAGGTAAGTTACCTCAAGATAATATTAATTTCTGTTGTTCACACAAAGTTCGGTTTATAGAGTCCTCTTCAATGGATGTCACTTACTACAGGTTCAGAAGTCAGGAGGCATTATCAGGATCCACTCTGGACTTGACAGTTAGGTCATGATTGAAGTCACAATTTGGAGTTCCGGAGGTTCATCTTTGGAAAGGCTTAGCCCATCATGTTGTGGAGATTCTTCATGGCGTATATTACAGGCATGGTGTTTGAATGACTGCTAGTATCGCGGCAAATAGAGTTATTGTCGGTCAACGGAAATTCAACTTGGTGATTCCCATGGCACCAATATCAAAAAAATAATTTAGTCACTTTCACAATGCAACAGTTCAATAACAGCTAAAATCTGGACCGATCCTCAATAACAAGAAGCTGAATAAGCTGAGCAATAAAAATAAAAAAACTGAATGACCAGAATAGTCTCTTTGAATCCTCCTCTCTAATAAAAAAAAATTTACCCAGCTATTTATGTCCTTTGTTATCTCCCATGCAATCTTTTTTTGCAACTTTCAACCAAGGTAAATCTCTATCTCCCGCTCAATCTTAATTAGAAAAACAATATCTTACAGGGCTTTATCTTACAAAAATGATTATTTTTTTATATAAAAAAAAAAATACAAAACTAAATCTCAGCTTTAAAATACATCAACATTAATTTTTTTTTTTTTTAGTTTAAATAAAATACATATAAGAGCACTAATTAAACTTTGTTTGCTTTTAATTATTTTAAAAGAAAACAAGCGTCATAAAAAAGAATATTTTATACTAAAATCAACTTAGAATTGAAAATATAAGATTTCAAAATAAATAAGTATGTGTGTTATTGCACATATAAAACTTGGTTTTTCTTTTTTCTAATTTACATGATAGAACCCTTGAATCGGATAAAGTATCCAGTTCAATATATATATATTAAATTTTGCATTATAATGATTTAAAAGAAATAGGTAAATTATAAATAAATTAACAAATTATTAAGATATATTAAAACATAATACATTAAAATAGTCACAGAACTAAACTTGAACAGAACGTTTTTATTAAAAATAATATATTTTAATCTGTAACAAAAAAAAATGTTTCAATAAATGTCTTGCATTGGTGGTCGAGAGGTCAGCGCGCCTGCCTTGCACTTGCCAGGCAGTTGCCCAGGTTGCGGGTTTGCATCCCGGCCGATGCTATGACACTTTTAAAAAAAATGTGTTTTTACTAACATTTATTTATTAATGTATGACTTTAACACTTGGTTCTGCATGAAATAGATATATTGGAGATCATGTATCTCTTTTGTGTACATGTAATCATGTGTATCAGTTGCTTGAGTTGGAGTGGAGGATGAATTGACTGAAAAATCTTGTGTTCAAATCCCTCCTTTAAAAAACATTCAGTATAAGCAAATGGCATGCTGCCTTAGAATTACATATTGCTTAAATAGATTACATCTTAGTATAAGTTCATCTCATCTCTCTCCTATTAATGTATATATGGATACATAATGATCCAATAATATGATGAGTTAGATTGATGTGATGTCTACATTGGCATGACTACAGTATCAAATCCAATAAGGGTTTTGAGGTTTCCATTATCGGTTTTCAATGAAATAATTGATGGTTGAATAATTGGAAGGGTGAGAAGATTGAAGCCTTTCCATTAAAGTTTGAGGAATTGCTATTTTAATATAAAATGAGCACTGATTGTATATATGTGAGTGAGGTTATGAACTGGTACAACTGATAAGTGCTGGTTCTGCATAAAATACATATACTGGGGTTCACATATCTCTTTTGCATTTGTATGATCATGTGTGTTGTTTGCTTGAGATGGGGGGGGGGGATGAATAGACTAAAAAAATCCTGAATTCAAATTCTTCTAATTACAATTATAAAAGATGTATGTTAAAATTAAAACAAGGAGGAATGGGAAAAGCAAACAGGTATCTCTGACATTACTAAAAAAAAATTAAAAAACGAAGATGACTGGTCTGATCATGTTGTTAGAATGTATAAAACTAGATTGATAACTGAACACCCTCACTGGTGGTAGAAGACTTAAAGAAAACTGAAAAAAGACCATAGACATTATATATAGTTTACAAACAATTTCTGGAATAATATTGAATAAAAAAGTAGTGAATTAAACTTGAAAAAAAAATCTTTAATCTGAAATTGGGCATAAATGATGACGATGATGATAATTAAACTTAATTTTTGCTGAGAAAATTTCACCTTGATGGCAATCTGAATAAAATTCTGTACATTATGTATGTAATATTATATTTCTTTATCTTTTTAACTGAATGTTAATATTTGTTTTAACCTCATATTATTTCATTTAGACATGTCTCGAGAATTTTAAGTTGCATGGAAATGTTTTGTGATTGAATATCTATTCTATTTTGAGTTCACAATATTGATCTTTTTATTTTTGTAATAGAACTTTACCTAAGAAGTCACTGATCAAAAAGCAAAGTGACACTATTATTATATTTAATTATTTTATGTCATTTCAGAATTATTTATAAAATTACAAAATAGAAACTTGAAATAAAAAATTACGCTACGACAGCTATTTTCTAATCTCACAAAATGACACCTTGAAGTATTTTACCTGATATTTTAGAACTTCTAATTGACATTTTACACCTTAAAGGTGACAGACTGATTAGATATTGTGCTAACATGATTAATAAATGAAAACTTATACTTCAATATATTTATTTGTGTATAAATAAACACACAGTCAATTATACATCAAACCATGCTTGACAGATATATCAGAGGTTGGTAAAAGTTAGTAATCTAGACAATCAATTTAAAGTTATGAAAAATATTTGTTTTCAAATATGTAATCTTTACTTGGCTAACTTTTAAATGAATTAAACTGAATTGAACCTTTTATTGAAAATATGAAATTCGAGTGTTAAGTTAATAAGTTTAAAATGAGCAAACCTTATCAAATGACGACTGAAGTCATAGCAATATAAATACTAATATTGTTTTGTTTATAGTATTATATTCTGCACACATTTATAAAATAAGACAAATATTAAAACTTTTGTCATTTTGTATATATCTTATACTAATATAATAATATTTTGATAAAAATTTTCAGGCATCATGTTAACCATAGTGTATATTTATTTAAAAAAATTAGATTCTCTTTCCAAATATAATAGCAGCTTACAATCACCACTACTCAATAACAATATGAACTCAATATTTTAGTATTAATTTGTTACTATAAGTGAAATATAAAATGGCAGATTCTTTAATCAAACTCCAAGAATCACAATATCAGTCTTAATTTCAATGCTTAAACTTCTTACAAATTTTAAGCAATAAACCATATGAGCAGTTAGTATATTTTTACTGATAAATAAAGTATTTATTTTGCCTTCATAAGGTTGCCAAACTCTTGCATGCAACTACTGTTGCTTCTCAAACAGCCAATCAGATGTTAAGATAGCAGTCTGAAACATGATCAAGCCGCAACACATGTCAGATTTTGATAAGAAAAGGATGGTCCCTCCTCTTCTCTACTTAACTTTATATATATATAAGCCAGTCTTAACATCTTGGCAGAAAAGGGGAAGACCATCCTTTTCTTATCAAAAACTCTGTCATGTGTTGCAGCTTGATCATGTTTCAAACTGTTGTTTTAACATCTGATTGGCTGTCTGAGAAGCAACAGTAGGTACATGCAAGATTTGGCAACCTCTCAATTTATTACCGATTCAACAACAATATGTGATTTATACAATAATATTAATTACTATGTTATAGATATAGTTCTAATACCCACTTGATATAAAATAGCAATAATACAATATTATTTTAAGTAAGCAGGAAGTTAAGATCCAAGTGCACAATAGTTGATATCTAATGAACTGAAGATGAATTGCAAAAAAGTTGATCCATTATAATAATATGGAACTGACTATTAATTTTAGTCAGACTCTTGTAATAAACAGAATCAGCAAGTAATTAACTGGAGATTAGCTACAAGAATCATATTATCAAAGATGTATGACAGAAAAAAATACTTGATCTAAATTTATTAGTGCCTTCATCAGAAATCCAAATAATTTACAGAAAAATAAATACATTTAAAGATTAGCCTTTCAAGCTATTATGCATGTGCTTTTTACGAGTGTTAATAATAAATGAATACTTTCATTCCCAACATGAGATATAGTATTTATGAAAAAATAAAATGAATCCACTTATTCTTTCCAACCCAAATGCTTATATATGGGCAAATCTTAAGTACTGGAAAGAATAAGTGGGCTCATTTTATTCTTTCATAAATACTATATCTCGTGTTGGGAATGAAAGTATTTATTTATTATTAACACTCGTAAAAAGTGCATGCACAATAGCTTGAAAGGCTGATCTTTAAATGAATTACAATTATAAGCATAGCGCTATAAAAAAATAAATAGAAAATTTTAAATAAAAGGATATCAAGAAGTGATCCATTTAGTACTTAGAAAAAATATATTAATGAAAGCAAGAAAATTTTTCTTTTACCCTGTTTTTTGGTAAGAATACCCATCAGAGATATATAAGTGGATTTATTATCTTAGAAATAGAGTTAAATAAGTCAGATCATGTCAAAATAAAATATTAAAAATAAGATTTTTAAATTAGATATGGTAATACAGGTTAATTTTATAATAGCATTAAGTATATTAGTGATAGGGTGCATTTTTTCCAAACTTTTAAAGATATTTGTCATCTGGAGGTAAATCCATGCAGTAATGCTGAAAAAAGAGTGATGGGGATATTTAATATACATTAAGATATTATGGGTAGTGAAAGTGTCTATGACAAAATAAACTGAGAAAAGGCATGCTGAGATTTGTTATATAAGAGACTGAAATAATATATTTGATTTTATCAAAATATATAAAAAAATCCGGAAATCAATAAACTTCAACTCAGAAGTTAATGTACAAGTATTAGGCTAAGCTAATATTACAAATGCATAAAATCTCCAATAATTTTAAAAATCTATCTCCAAGGGAAATAAATTAGTTAAAAAATTGTGGAATTTGTAATTCACACATAATCTGTACAAAAGATGCAATACTGGATAAATGGCATAAATGATAATGTTTTTAATATAATGATGTAAGATCGGTGGAGTAAAATTTGTTATTTATTTTATCATCAAAATCTATAATATATTACGTATTAAAATTGATAGACGTATGACTGAATTTAGTTTTGCTCCAAGTTTATATTTATCATGTACAGTTATAAAATATTTTTGATAAAATAAATATGTTTCAAATGTATTACTAATATTTGTTGTATAGTAACTTTTTTAATGCTAAAGTTTTTGTTATTTGTTCTGTAATGGCTTTGAAAGTATTAAAATTTCTCACTTTTATAGCAAGTACATTTGCATATAATTTTATTACTATTGTTCATTGATCTATTTCATATCGAAGTTAACAAATCAAGCTTACTTTCTATGAAACCATAAAGTATTATGGTTGGATTTAAAAATTTAATGTTGTAGCCTTGTAGGACTATACATTTAAGCATACACATATATTTAAATCATAGATATACTGAAATATTCTTAATAAAATCCAGCATGTTTTGTTTTATATATACACACACTCACATTGAGATAATAGAAGTAAATATTATATTTTTGAAGATGTTGCAAAAAAATCAAGTCAGATGTCACATGACCTAATTTAATTTTGAAAATGTTACATTTTTTTATTAAATAAAAAGAGTTGGTTAAGCTTATAGCAGTATTTGGCTACTGTGTGTATAATCTTGTGTAATGGTTAGCACATATTCTATTATTTGAATCCTTCAACTTTTTGTAACTCATAAACAGAGGATTTTTCTTTTAGATAATCAGGACTTTGATAACTTCATATTCAGTTATTGGTCAGTAAATGAATGTCTCTAACATCTGGTTGATCATCAATTATCCTCTCTACTCTCTCTATATATATATTGAGCTCTTTTCTATAGGTCGGTAATAGTTCATAACAGTCAATTACTAAAAAATTTTAAATTTAGAATATGTTCTTTTAATATGGTAATTATATTAAGTCAATTATATCTTTAAAGTACAATTTGAAGCTAAAGAGAATACGTAGTATATAAAATCATTTAAAAATAGTTATGTAAAGCTTAACATATTGTTTCATATGGTTGTAAAAGCTGACCATATTAAATAACACAGCTATAAATATTAAAAGTATATTAAAAAATTCGATTTTAATAGTTTAAAACTGATAATTTAATAAATGCTATGTTTAAATTTATAATCATATTTAATAGTCAAAATTAATATAATATATTTTAAAAAATAAACTTTATGATGGTGAGAATTGTATTTAATTCTATCTTTTCTAAATTGTTCTTCCAAATTTTATAATTATATTATTAAATATAATAAGTGTATCAATTCTATTAGTCTAGGCAGAGAAATAGATTGAAAATCGTCTGTCAAAGTTATTAATCATGTGACTTGTATACTATATACTTTCGCACACATGCTTGTTTGTATTTAAAGTAACGAAGTTTAAAATATTTTAAAAGTTATATTATAGAATTGGATGGAATTGTCACCTAGCAAATAATAATAAATATTAAGTTAACTATCGTATGTAATGTTTTAAGTAATGTAATAAAGACGAATACAGATATAATAAAAATTAAATATTTTGTTTAAATAAAAATAGATAAATGGAATAGGTTATTAAAGTTATTTTAAAAGTTATTTTAAATGTTTAAATAATTTTAATAAAATAATAATTGATTTAAAAGTAATATTTTAAATAATATTTTAAGTTCATTACGTCATAATTTCTAATTTTGAAATTCAATTCTGCTATAAACTGAAAATATGTAAATTTGTTCTCAAGTTAAAGTAAGAATCAACCAATCAAATGAGGTATTCTTACAGACTATAAATATGAATTGCATGGGGGTATAAGGGGAGATTAATAATGTATTGAAACCAGAGAAAGGTAAATTATAGCTATCAAAGAGATAGTATTTTTAAATTATTATTTTAGTCAATTTTAGCGCTCTCTCATAATTTATTTGCAAAAACTAATTAATATTTTAAAAGTAACTTGCAAAAAAAAGAGAGTGTAAACTAAAAAATATTTTAATAATTTCGTTTAACATGCTTTGTTAAATTTTTTAAAGTTCCTTTATCAGTCGTATTTTATCTAAAAATTTAACCTAAACTTCGCAATAAAAAATGGATATACTATGAAATAAAATGGATATAAGTTGTAATACTATAAAAATGTTTGGAATATTTATTGATACAGCTTTATTAATATTTCACCGGAGAACTGTTTTGGTACATAAAAAAAAAACCACAGCTCGGACATTATACGGAGTCTAAAAAATGTATTGAAACATATTATTTATAAGTTCATCCAAGATTTATTTTTTTAAAAGTAGTAATAAGACAATTATATCTTATGAATCGTTTATATAATATGATATTCAAAGGAGTAAAATGTTATATACTTTCTGAAGGTAACATTTTTAAAAAATATTTTCAAGAATTAAAGAAAGAACCCATGAGAATATGTTACAGAAGCGTTTTTGATATTAAAATATCCGGTCTTAGAATTATTTAAAATGTATTTAGAAAAGATTTGTTTAAAAGTACTTGAAGTTTTTTTTTTAATTATTTTTTAAAGTGATATATAAAAATACCAAACGAAAGTTTAAATGTATTAAGAAGGAAACTTATATAAAAAAGTGAACATATAGTTGAATAAAAGATGGATCCATAAAAATACAAATAGTACTTAAAAGTTTATCGGATAACTAAAGCTAAATTAGATGGAATATGCATGGATACGCTGGCAGAGAAAATACTCGAGAGAAGCTTCACAGGATTAATTAATATTATGATTTAATAATTATCGTCCTAAATACTAAAACCAAGGATTATTTTCTATAAATTTTACTAAATGGATTAATAATTATTTTTATTTTAAACTTTAATGCGCTTGGAGGAGAACATTTTTAAAAAACTCTAGAGAAAATGATAAACATTTTGGACTTATCAGAAACTATCGTCAAGAAAATGTGTAATTATAGTTTTGATTCCTTTTATTTTGTTAACCTAGTTTAAATCTAAATTTTTTTATAAGATTAGGAAAACATAAAAACATTAATTTATTAATATTAAAATTTTATAATATAACAATCTAATAATTTAGCTAAAAATATTTTAATATAAAGTGTATGGGTGTGAATTTTTTTATATCTGCAATGCTCAAGTGGATAAAGGAAGCCTACTGAACATGATGACTAGATAAAGGTTATTGGTAATAATAATAACTATTGATAATTTATAATGTATGTTTTTTTTTGTTTTCTTTAGATCATCCATAAATTGGAAGAATGAAGTATAAAAGTTTTTTACTTATATGTACTGCATTTCATACAACATTTTAAAAAACATTATGAGATAGGATTGATTTGAAAATATGCATATGACGATTTTTTTTTTATTAGTGATATAATCCAACATAACAATTATGTGATTCTTTAAAAATTTCATGTTATTGGATATTCAAATATTGTCTAAGTAGATTGTATATGATTAGACATATAGAATAATGAAGTAAGCAGACTTGTCTTGTGGAACAGCTAGATTGTTTAACTATTAATGAATTTTATTTATTGTTTTGTAAATGCAGATAGTTATTTATCGATGTAAGATGTGGAAAATCTTGAGAAATAATGTTGAGATAGTGGCTTGGAAGTACTTAGTGAACAGGAAACCAAGATGATGTTTTAAGAAATAGGATGTTATAAGGAATGGAAATAATATTTAGTTTTTATGTGAATATCAGCATAGTTAACAAAGCCCTATGACTGATACACATTTTATTTGGACAGTGTTTATATTTCTTTAAATATTTGATGTTCTAATAAAGCTGAAGAAATAGCTATAACATCGTCCCTGTACTAGAGGATATTAGGCAGGTAAATGTCATACCTCTTTGCACTGTGCCATGTTTTTTGAGATATATTGTGAGTGATACTCTAACTTTCTTCCTTAAATCCTATACATCTGTTTTCGCTATCTTTATTTCATGTAACTGCATCGTTCAGTAAGATATGTTTAAGAGAAATGATAAATAATTTAGAACTTAGGTTATGCTATCGTCTTGCATAAGATTGGTTTATTTGCTTAGAAGGAATAGGACATTATAACTTAAAATTGAAGATCCAAAGTATCCTAAGGAAAGAAAAGAATCATAGAATATATTTTGAATTTTATTTCGGAAATGAAATATAAACTTTTTTAAAATAAAGTATCTAAACAAAGATATTTTCTTTAAAGTGATAATAATTTTAAATGCTTTAGTATTATTTTTTTAAGAGAAGAATAAGTATTGCATATTTTTAAAATACAATAGTACAATGTAAATTATATAAACAATATGCATAGTATATTTTTGTTTATTGATTAACAGAAATATATTGATGATTACACTTATATCATACTAAAGTAAGGCTTAAAGAAGAATATATTATGATTAGTAAACATTGTGTGATAAATACTAAAATCTAGTACTGAATTTTGGATAATATTTTTGTGTAACATCTTTGACTTTGCAAGATGAAATTTTTTTTAATATTTTGAGAAATCCATACTCATTATAAAATTTTGTTTTCTATAGAATGTTTTCTAAGTATGAATTTTTAAAATAAGATAGTTTAATAATATTAAGGATAAAATGCTGTTGCTAATAAAGTAGATAAATATACTTGTAATAAGTTAACCATAATGAGAAATCAAATAGTAACATTTTTTTTTAATTTTTGTCTTAAGTTTAGATAAAGATATATAACTAAAATATAAATTGTTTTTTCTATAACCCAGTAGATAAAATTTTAAAGTAAAAGTTAAGGATATCCACTGTAAATAGTGTAAATAAATTGTTTATTTATTTGTTGTTAGTAATAAACTTTGTTAAATTTTGTTATTTCAAAAATTTTGAGTCAGAGTTATTTATTTCTCCACATTGCTGCATGAAAGCACGATATATGCATAATAATCGAAACAAATATATAATTTTGCACAAAAGATAAATAAAGAATTATTTTAAGAATTTTAAATATTTTATTGGTATTCATTATAATTAAATAATCATAATCTTACATTATTTTATTGGTCATAAATCAGTTATCACAATATTATATTAAATTATATGATATCAGTTGCCACAAATATTTTGTTTGTCAGATTATTAAAATGCTACCACGTATTTATTATATCATTACATGAAGATATAAGATCATATTATATTATTTCATTATTTTATTATGGTAATAAAATTATAGTAAAAAGAAAAGATATCCAGTAGTAATTAAACAATGAAGAATATTATTATTATTATTTATTATTATTAGTTCAGTGTAGTAGATTATGACATAAAATCCCTTCTCATATTTTACTACCGTATTTTTATTAACTTAGAATAAACTTTATGAACCTGAGATTATTTTATTGAACTAGATTATTAAATAGAAGATTAAGATTTAATTATTAGTTTAATCTTAGTGAGTAGAAGTTATTAAAGTCATAAGAATACTATGAGTTTGTTATTTGAAATAGTAATAAAGGGGGAATAGTGTTCTTATGCCATTGAGGTAGTATCCTGTGGGATATTGGCTCAATGTAATCTATCTTGTCATCTGTATTTTCACTTCAAGTCTCATGAAAATATTAAATATTTATTTAATTTATTTTATAAACTGAACCTTATTCGTATTTTAAATTTGAGCTAGTGAAATATTTTAATTTTAATGCTGAATATTTTAGTTATTAATTATTAACTGAGATAGAACCCGTTTTATTTCATATCATATATTATTCTGGAAGTGAGGATGCACGAGAGCAAGGTTAGAATATATATATATATATATATATATATGTTATTATTCTACTTATATATATATATATATATATATATATAAGTAGAATAATAACATAGATTACTGACACTAATTCATTTATGGAAGATAATTTTTTTAAAATGATTCAGTAAGATTCTATATGATGCATCAATAATGACTAGACAGTTTATACAAATATTAATAGATTTACAATGTGAAGTGATAAATTTGCAATTTCAACTATAAATAATTTCATTTTTTTCTGAGCTAATGTAATGCACAATTGGTAATGAAAATATCCACAGAAAAGGTAGTTTTTAAAAAATATTCAGTCTAGCAAGCTTTTGATATAACATGTGGATCATATTCAGGGCTTATAGTTATATGACTTAAGAGTTATTTGTATTAGTGTATAGGTAGTAACTAATTAGCTATTCCAAAATATTAAAATGGCATGCTTGGATATTTTGTATTGATTGAAAAATGGTCGCTTGCTATTGTCCAGGCCTACTTGATTTTCAGTTTTTTGTCCTTTCCATATATATAATTTTTTCTTTTGATAATTCAAATTTGTGGCCAGTTTTTTGTTTATAGTCAGTGAATATTGATGAATATTCTTTATTTTTGAGGGCTCTATTGTATAAATATCTATATTCAACAATCTAGTTGAAAAGTTGTCCCTTGACTCCCCATAATATGCTAAGTTGCATGCAGGTTGACTGCATTTAATTTTATAGTCCATTTGATTTGACAATTTGTCCTTGGAATTGTTATTTAATTGGTTCAGTGATGGAGAGGTTCAAAAGCTTACATTAAATTTATCTTTACAGAATGAGCAATTCACCCCAGATCAATAACTCTCATTTTACCTAAATAAATAGGACTTAAAAGTTTTTTCATCAAAAATAATGCTTTATGCAAATTTGAATATGATAAAAAGAACAATATTAAAGAATATATAAAGAACCTTCAAAATATAGGAGACAAGTAAAACAAAATCATAACATAATATATTAGGTTTCATAACAAAATAAAAAACTCCTGTCCCACTCTACAAGAGGAGCCTAAAATAGATTAGTTTTCATTTCATAACAAAAGTCACACATAAATTAAAAAAGATTGGCACAGACAAATTCAAAGTAAGCTTTTAAACCCCTCCATCATTGAACCAATTAGTTAATAATTCTTAAGACATTTGTCAAAAAAATCTTCACATCAAGTGGTCTATAAAATTAAATGCAGTAAATCTGCATGCAATTTAGCATATTTTGGGGGGAATGAAAGGTCAACTTTTTAACTAGATTAGCCCAACATAGATATTTATACAACAGAGCTCTCAAAAATAAAGAATACTCATCAATATTCACTCACCATGAACAAAAACTGGTCACAAATTAGAATTACCAAAGGCAAAAATTATATATATGGAGAGAGAGGACAGAAAGTGGAAAATAAAGGAGTCCTGAGAAATAGCAAGTGACTGTTTTTTAATCAATAGAAAAGACACAAGCATACCACTATCAAAGAACTGGGCCATTTAAATAAATTTTAATGTTTTGAATAGCTAATTTATCACTACTTATACACTAATACCAAAAACTCTTAAGTCATATTACTATAATCCATAAACATTATATACATGTTATACCAAAAGCATGCTAGACAGTGATAAAGTAAATATTTTTTTAAAAACTACTTTTTCTATGGGTGTTTTTATTAATATCATGTATTAAATTTGGAAATTTAAGTGCTGGATCCAATAAGGTTGATAATGTTTTAAATAATCTTAATCGATACTTCAATGATTAACAAACAATTTTAGTTATAATGAGTAAAAAAAATTTTGGGAGTGGAGAAGGCATATAGTTAATAGAATGATTATCTTGTCTTAACTTGACAGAAAAGCCATAGAGAAAATCATTGTAAGTTTAATACAGAACCTACCAATAACCATTTTGTTTAGATTCTGGCATGACTATAGATGTTAATTAATTAATATGTAAATTAAAAGCTGAAAATCTTAATGATAAGATGATTAATTCATCTGCTTGCAATTAATAATCTAACTACAAGCATACAGATAAGCAGCCAATAGGCAATGCAGTTAAATATCTAATGATGGTTAATAATAGAGTATATAAGGTTAGAGAGTAAAGGTCCTAGTTTAATTAAGGTTTGTCAAACAAATTATAATATAATGTGGTTCAATATTAATGGGGGACAGTGAATCATATTCCTATGAAGTTGGATCTAATTTTTTTTAAAAAAATCTATGGAAAAATAATTCTATCACAAACTGGCTTCCATATTGAAGACAATTTTAAGTTGAACAAGTTTATGGTGTGACTGTAAAAATGATAGATTTGTTAATGTCAGCTTAAAAATAGAAAATATATTATTGATATATAAGATATATTAAGTTGTTCTACCAAAGCAAGACATATAGGACTTCTTGTGATTTTCTCAATACTTTCTAAAAAACAATATCGTGTTGTTTTATTCAATCCACACTACATTGTTAATGTTTTATGTGCACCTTTTTTGTTGCTTTTTAATCAATGTTGTCTAATAGCATTTTTTTATATTTACATAACATTCACTTATTTAAAAGTAATGTTTACAAATATTTTTTATCTTTTGAATCGGAGAAAGTTATTTTAAAATTTTAAAACTTTTTTTAAAAAAAACCTTTTTGCAAAAATATTAAAATTCCAAATAAAATATTAAAGATATCATCATTATCATCAACCATTATCAGTCCACTGCAGGATGAAGGTCTCTCCAAGTTTAACTCCTCTTCTTTGATCTTTAATCTTTCTTCTCTACATCAACCTTGCACACTTTACTTCATCCATTCATCTCACATGTTGTCTCTCTCTGGGTCTCTTACAATCTCTTGGAATCCAATTTAAGATTTCAATTGTCTATCCATTATCATCTCTTTTAGCAATATGTCCAGCCCAATTCCTCTTCCTAATTCTTTCAATGATGTCAGTAATACCTGTTTGTTCTCTTATCAATGTATTGCATTTTCAATCACTTCTTGTTACTCCTAATATGCATCTTTTCATACTTCTTTGAATGTTATGAAGTCTCCATATTGTTCTTTTCTTACATATCTATGTCTCAGATCCATAAGTAAAAACTGATAAAGCATATTAATTTAAAAACCTTCCTTAGTCTGGCCAAAAATATGTATAGTTGTTAACTTCTTCTAACTCATCATAATCAATCTTTGTTTTCATCTTTTGAGAAAATATGTTATTCTACATGTTTTACTTTTTATTATTTTCTTTATTTATTTTAAATATATCTCAAAATTCATTTTGTTAAAAAATTATGTTGCTTCTCTGTTAGTTAAGATTCACTTTTTGACAAACATTAGAAATAATACTTGAAGTTATATCGAATCCCTTATAAGAAATATATATTCTATTTTACTGATATTTTATTTTGTTATTGTAGTTAATTTACTTCCATTACAAAACATCAGGTGGTGTTCTATCTGCAATAACTGGCTAACAGAACATTGAATGTGAGTTAATTTATGATAATAGTAAGGTAAGTAGTTTATTGTTTAAGCCTCGAACGGGATCTTTAGCAACAAGGAAATATACACATGAATGGAAAAATATGGGTGATTTAGTCTGAAAGTTGTGTAAGGAAGGCAAAGAAAATATTAGGCATCAGTTTCTTCAATGTAAATGCTTGGAAGAAGAAAGGGTACAAATAATGAAGTTATGGAAGATTAAATATGAACAAAGTGATTATACAGAAAGAGTTATTGTTTTTTATGCTAGGTTTGGGAAAAGATAAGGGGGATTTAGATATGAAGGTCATGGGTTGATAAAGATTATGTTGTAAAAATGGGATGGAGCAGATTAGGGGAAAACTTAGGATGGACAATGGAAAGAGAAGGTAAAGTGGCTAACAGGTTTCTCTGGGCATAGCTGCTGAGAGAATCCTGACTCCATTTAAGGAGAAGTCACAGTACATCATATCACATTTAATATTAAAATAGATGCTTAACATTTGAAAATAGCACAAAACCATGTGTTGAAAAAGGCTTTTTATTTATAATTATTATTAATATGTATATATTTATATAGCTGTTATATATATATATATAATTTATCAGAACAGCGTAATGGATATTATTATTTTCCATTTTTGATAACATTTTACACAAAAATTTATATTTTGAAGTGTGAACAAACCTAATTCTTTATATGTTGATAAAATAATAGTCTACTTAAGTTATTAACAGTGGCTTTTTTGAACATTAGAAATTTCTCAGTGTAGTGCTTGAAATAAATATATAAATAATTTACTTAGATCAAAACTTCTAAATCAATATGCTAATAATATACAAATAATATTACAAAATGATGAGACACAAAATAATATGTATACTATTTATTGAAATAAAGTTATAAATATTTATAGTATGTTAATATATTTTAAATACAGATTTTTTTAAAAAAAAGTGAATTAACATATATAATCTTTCCATTAGCAAGCGAGTCTAACAAATAGTAGGGGTATTTTGACTAAGGTCATGAATATGATCTCTTGCCAGTAATTGCAATCCTTTTACATATATAATTTTAGAATTTAAATATCTATCATAAAATAATGACTCCTTATATCAGTAAGATATCATTTTAACTATAAACAATTCAAAGGTAAATTGGTTGTGAAGTTGTATGATATTCAAACATCTTAGATGTAGATCAGACATTTCCATTCATTTAATCTAAACTGAGATGTATTAAAATTATGCTATTCAGCTATAAAGTAATGCTAAAATTTCAAATTGTTGTCTCACCCACATTAAACAACACAAGAAAGTTTTAGCAATGAGTGTGACTATTTGAATATCAGAAACAAAAAAATATTAAAATTAAAAAGTTACAGAAAATAATGTTTAAAAAAATCATAGGAGTCAGAATTATTATGCATTTAATCAAAGAATGAAAGCATACTATTCCATTGTCACAAGTGCTTAAGTACAGTAAAATAAAATAGGGATAAAAAAAAAATCAGAAAAAAGCATTTGTTTCAGAAATAATATCTATACTTAGTGGCCAATATTGTTTTCCTGAAGGTTTCTGATGCTGGTGTTTTAGTTGTATTTATATGGTAGTAAATTTCAATCATCTAATATGAGTAGTGAACGTCTTTAGAAAAATTTTACTTTATTTAAATGTTACAAATACATTCAACTGTTAGTAATAGCACATCAGCAGCTGGTATATTCACAAAGTTTCAAGAGATATTATTCTCCCCTCTTCTTCTAATGTTTCTGGCTTGACAGTCCTAGCATGGGAATCAAACCTGGATCCTTATATTATTGAGTATTGAATTTTAAGATAAGGCTCTAACCTATTGAGCCATTACACCAAAGGCAACAGTCAATAGAAATTTCATATATGTATCTATGAGGTTCCTATTGATTTCTCCACTTTTTTTTCTAAGAGCAAAGTTGATTAATGGTTTTTATACATTATATATAATAACACTAGGTTGACTTATGGGATTGTTTGCCATTGTCATGTGAGCAGCTTCTTTAAATTTTCTTCTTTGTACCTTTTCTTCCTATCAATATTGTTTTATTTTATCAATTGAACATATAATTATTAAAAAGACAATCTCCAATAATGCGCTATTTCTTGGAATATTATAAATCTCTGCACCCTCACCCACCAGTAAGAGTTTTAAAAACTTAAGTAAATCACCTAAGTTTAGAGTGTATTTGTATATACACCAACTCTTACTGACCATGCTTATATCAGATCTTGAGTCTATTGTGTCTGATGTTATAATCAAATATTGAATTGTACAAGTTTAGTTAACCAATTGCAGGAGAAAGATAGAGTCTCATTTTTATTCCTTTCTAATTTTGATTTTATAACAATGTACAATAAGACTTACAGAGTTATAAATGTAAATCTATTATTATAAAGTGCTAAAAATGTAGTAATTATTAAAGAGGAAGTCAACATCCAATAATATGCTATTTCTTCAATATTATAAATCTCTCCCAATATTTGATTATAACATCAGGCACACAATAGACTGAAGCCCTGATATAAGCATAGTCAGAAAGAATTGGTGTATATACAAATACACTCTAAACTTAAGTGATTCACTTAAGTTTTTAAAACTCTTATTGGTGGGTGAATGTACAGAGTTATTTATAATATTCAAGAAATAGTACATTATCAGAGGTTGACTTCCTCTTTAATAATTACAAAATTTTCAGTGCTTTATAATAATAGATTTACAATTGAACATATGTTTATTGATATATACATGGTATGCTACCTTAGACACATTTGTTTTCTCTTTTCTAATCATCAATGTGTTCTTGCAAGCACTTTTCAATAAGAAGACTAGTTTCACAAATATACATTCTTCCATTGTCACTCCTGATTAACAATCTTTACATGAAAGAACTTGAAACCACAGCCATAAAAACTACTCCATATCCACCTAAAATTTGGCTTCACTATGTGGATGATTCATTTGGTGTATGACCATATGGTGAAGTATTACTACAATTTTTTTGGAAACACATCTACAATATATCCCCTTCAATTAAATTCACAATAGAATCAGAACAAGAACAAAAATTGGCATTCTTAGATGTTTTTGTGACAAGACTCCCTCATGGCAAAATCAAAACCACAGTTTACCAAAAACCCACACATACAGGAAAATATTTAGTCTATACATCCAATCACACCAAAAACACAAAACATGGAGTTATATCATTACTATGGAATAGAGCAAAAGAAGTTTGTTCAGAAACCAGCAATTTGAAAAAAGAGAAGATCTATATAAAACAAACTCTTATGGAAAATAATTATCCATCATCTGTTATTAAGAAAACCTTAAATAGGTATCAAAAAAACACCAAAAGAAAAAACAATTATTGGTGTTGTGGTGTATCCATACATACCAAACATACCAGACAAATTAAGGAAAATATGCAATCAGTATAACATCAGAACAGTTTTATAGGGCCATATCACACTATGAGAAATTCTAAGATCAACAAAGCCTAAACTTGAAATGCTGAAAAGAAAAAATCTGGTCTATAAAATACCATGTGAATATAAAAGGATGTATCTTGGTGAGACTAGTTGTCTCATTGAAAATTACTTGTAAGAACCCAAACTGATGATTAGAAAAAAGAAAACAGATGTGTCTAAGGTAGCAGACCATATTGGATAGAGAAGAAAAGGTACAAAAGAAAATTTAAAGAAGCTGTTTACATGACAATAGCAAAAAATCCCATAAGTCAACCTAGTGTGACTATACATAATATATGGAAATTATTAATCAACTTTGCTCTTAGAAAAAAGTGGAGAAATCAGGAGGAACTTCATAGACAAGTATATGCAATTTCTATTAATTGTTGCCTCTGGCAGTATGGCTTAGTTGATTAGAGTGTTACCTTAAAATTCAATACTCAAAAATGTAAGGGTCCAGGTTCAATTCCGATGCTAGTGCTGTCATTGGTCAGCCAGAAATATCTGAAGAGGTCAGAATAATACCTCTTGAAACATTATGCATATACTAACCTGCATGCTATTATTAGCAGTTGAATGTGTTTGGAATATTTAAATAAAATTAAATTTTTCTAAAGACATTTTTACTCATATTAGATGATGAAAATAGTCCAGCATATAAATACAAGTAATGGTCAATATGTATATAATATTTGGGAGTAATGAACTTTCTTAGTGACATTAAATTTTCAACATTTTATAATATTCTCTATTTCCAAGTAAGACAAAAATACTGCCTTGTGAATATAAATTGTGAATGATTTAAATAAGACTACAAATACCTTGGTCAGATTATAAATACAGATAGAAAACTAATAGATAAAATTAATCATAGAATTAAATTTGGTTGAAGTGTTTTTGTTAAAAATAATTTAATATTAAAATGAAATATGTTTATGTGTTTGAAAAGGAAATATTTTAATGTATGTATTTTCCAGTCCTTATTTATAGATCTGAAACTTGGATATTTAATAGAAGACTAACACAGAGCTGAACAACTTATGACACATATATGCTAGGAATAGCAAAAAGAGATTGAAAATGAACTATGAGTAAAAGAACAAATAAATATAACTGACATCATTGAATGAATTGGAGTTGAAATGAAGCTGGACTGGACATATTGCTAGAAGAGATGATGATATATGAATAAATAAGCTCCTAAGATGTTACACAAAACTTAGAAAATAGATTATATGAATGAATGGAATAAGAATGTTTATATTTGTGATTTGGAGAACTGAGGAAAACTATTAAACTTGGATAAACCTTAACTCTGTAAAAGATAATGTTTGAAATTTATATTGATGATAATTTAAACATCTTTGTAAACTGGTTATTTTCCTGATTATCATTATCTTAATCTGTTTTCTATATAAGGTTATAGGTCATAAATGGAAAAATGTATTCTTCGCCTTCTTGCAGATAGATTAGTCCTTACTCCAAAATATTAGATATTATTTATTAATTCCAGTATTACACATATATAACTTATATTAACCACCTTATCTAGTGCATAATTCTTTCTAATTTATACATTGATTGAAAATCTTGTATTATTTTCAATACTTTCTGCGTGAAATTTGATATTCAGATAATTAATATGTAGACAACTTACCTGTATTATGCATAATTATAAATGTCTACAATATAATTTTACATAGCTATCATCTTTTATGAGAATGATGTGAAAGAAAAAAATAATTATAGATGGTGATTATATAGGGATTAAGACTGAAATAATTATATTCGCTCAGACTTATTGTAATAGTAACGTTATTAATGAGTGTTATATGTGTATATCGTTTACTGTTACAGTGCGTGCTTTGTTTGGGTTGGATCTCGATAACGTCAGTAATATTTAATTAATTTCACTTAATTGTTCAAAATTAAATGCACATGAAATTAATCAATAGTTCATTTAATAAAAAATTAATTATATATATTTGCAAATTTAATTTATATTTTTGCAGTAAACATGTGTTTCATGTTTCTGCATAATTAATGAGAGAATTTATGCCCTTGGATTTTTCTTAGCAAGGTTAAGTTCCATTGAGAATAGTTCAAAAGTGAAGCCTCTAGAGAATTGTAATGAAGAGACGATTTTCATTTAATTAGAAAGGCAAGTCGATCTTCTTTTCTTTTTGCCCACCAAAAATAAATAAATAATAAGCTATAATTTTTATCATACATATACATATTTTTTCTTTCGATCTCTATATATAAATTCACATTTATATTTATACTGAAAACAAGTTTGCTGACTTAGGGCAAGCAAATAATGATAATAAAAATAAGTTATTAAAAAAATAAAACTAAAAATAAACTTTCACAAGTAATGGTTTGTCAGTTTTCCTTTTTTATTCGCTCAAAAGATGATAACGTCTAATAGTGACAGATAATAAACATTTATAACACACCCAACCACATACATATTGCTCATTACAATTTTATAATGATGCATAAATTTTTAGATGTAATTATAATTAAAGCCAATAAATATCTTTCTGTGTTTGTTTTTTTTGCTAGTTTATATAATTATACACTAGTGGCATTCCTGTTTTATGTAAAAGCTACCACGTAAACACGCAGCAGTTATTGAAAACTGCTTATTCTCTAACTTTCAAAATTAGATTACAGAATTCCTATTGCAAAATTTTATAAATTGAAGAGAAAAAATAATATACTTATTGGTTTATGCCTTTTTTTTTTTCAAAATATTAATAAATTCTGCAGATAACTTATAATTAAGATTGCTAAAATGTATAATTTCTGATATAATGTTAGATATATACAACTATGTAAGCTGGGTACAAAACTTTAAGCTCATTGCCTTTGAAAGTAGAAAAAAAGTCAATCAAACCATTGAGTAAAATAAAAAAACTTGAGGGGACTTAGTTGCTTGGGAGATCAAGTGTTGTTTAAACACTAAAAGTTACAGATTATGTTTTGATCCAAAAGATTTTAACCCACACGTCTAACATTCTACTGCTGCATTAACCCATATAGAGTAGTAAAGACAATTGACAAACTGTGAGAATTGGCTACTCTGCCATTTGTAATTTAGTTTATTGATCTAATCATTAATTACACATTCTAAAACATCACATAATCACCATTTACTTTGCTTACCCAAGCCATTAAAAGATGGCTACTGGAATTGTTGCATTAGATCCTAAGATCTAGGTGCAGTGCTATCAGATTCAAAGCTCCTTGCTGGATGATAGCTACAAGCTAGAAGATAGCTTGAGAATATTGGATGGGTAAGCGTTAGATAAGAATTTTATGCACAAAACTTCTAGCATCCAATGATTATTATTGCTTCCATTAGGTGGCGATATTGTCTGGAGAATTTACAGTGTAATTTCTAAAACTGAAAGTAAAGTTTCACTATTTTATTTTATTATCATAAATTATATTTTTTAGAATGCTTTTTTTAAAAAAATCTTTTAATATTTAGTTTAGAATAATCATAATTCATATACCTCAACTATATTGTCTAACTTTAATTATTTCAATAATATTATTAAACTATTTGGAACTTTATTATTTTGAATCCCAATTTTTTAAATTCAATATATTTCTTTCTACATTTTTTGAGCTATTTATAATCTTAGTTTCATTATTAATTACAAATTTTATTATTTTCACTGCAAGATAAAACAGGTAAGTTTTTTTTTTTTTGACATAATGTTTTTTAAATATACTCTATGCATACTATTTTTTCTAATATTCTATTTGCCCTAACTTATACTAACAACCACTCATATTTACTCTTTTTTCCATAGACAAACAAGTTTATTGATATTAAAGTATGTATTTAAAACAAATAAATTAAATAATAATTACAATATAAAAGTATATTTAATAATGCAGATATTTTTTAATAAGCACTATCATAAAATTATAACTCAAAATAATTACATTAATGAAAAGTGACTAGTAGTCGGCAACAAAGGAAGTGGAAATAAGATTTTTAGTTCAAGTTTTCATAAGTATAATTGCTGTGGTGGATACAGAGAATTATTATACAATATTCAATGTTTAATTTAAAGTCACCCATTAATAATTTTGGTTATTCTAAGATAACAATAATAATATAATAGAAAGATATAGAATAAAAAGTGAATTTTGTAATGATTATACAAATTATTTTTTAAATACAAATATGTTATCATGCATCATGAACTGATCTTTTAATCTGTACATTTTAATTCTGGGGTGGAGAATTTTAACTTTTGCTGCAAAGTTTTTTTTTATTATTGGAAGATTTCAATATCCTTATCTAATTTTGCTTTTTATTATATTCTAGTATCAACTATGTTAACTCGATAAAAGCAATGAATATTGTACCAATGTATTTCTTTACAGTGTGTTTGATATTCTTTTTATAAGATAATTGGAGTTTGACTTTACTACGAAAGCAATAATCAATTTCACCATAAAATAGCTGCCATTTAATCATTTACTTTTCATTTTCAATTCAATGAATATATTTTAAATTATGAATATGATTAAATCATAGTTAATATTATTCAGTTTTATTATCTGCCAATATATCAAGAAGACAATATTGATGACTAGTTTTAAAACTAATTATATTAAAGTGGTTCATATAATATGAAGTAGATTTGGGATACTATTTTTTCTAGATTGTTCTTAGATATATAAAAAAATTTGTAATGTATATTCCACAATTGATTTTAGAACTTTAGTAATGCAGCTATATAGAAAAAATAGATTGAAAAGCTTTTCTATGTGAAGTATTTCTATACATATGGACAGTAATATTTCATATTTGAAATATTATAGTCTTATTATTGTCTTATTTCTGTGCCAGTTATAAAAGTTCTAGATATATTATTTAAAGTGAGGGGTTCCTTATCCATATAAATAAAGTCAAAAATATTTACCTGCCTAGATCAATAAAATGTATATGGTGATTTTAAAATTATGATAAATTAATAAATGAGAAATATTATTTGAATAGGAAGAGTCAGCATTAAGTAAAATCAACTAAATGGAAAAGTAGAACTGAAATTATTCCCTTAGTATTTCCCATAACTTTTTTCTTTTTATTGTCTTCATGTGTAAAGTTTAATATTATGGGATAAAAGCAGTTGAGAAAAAAAGAATTTATATGTTGATTAATAAAGCAATACCCATTGATAGTCAATCATTTAAATGATAAATGCCTATTTAGTTTGTTTTTATTTTATATAAAAACTTTATTTATAAATGTAAAAAATAAAAGAATGAAGGATTGATAATATGTATAATTCAATGTAATCAATAACAATTACTTAAACGAATACATAGAATATTGATTATTAATTAATTAAATTTTAATAAGAATATATACAACAATACATATTTACATAAAAAAGACTATTCATTAATAGATTTGTACACAATTAGATGTGTGATCAAATATTTTTACATAGCACACACATATATGTATGTTAAAATAAAGAATATATACAGAGCAAAAAAATGCAAATAGTTTTTGGATTCATCTGTATATAAGTTATTCTCCTAATGTAATCTAATTACTGAGTCATTCATACTTATCTGGATTATGTAGTGAATATTCAGTTGAAATGTCACAAATAAATATACACCAGAGATAAACCCAAGGTCTGTATTTTAATACTTATGTACTTTTATCTGTTGATATATTTTTTATTGTTCAAATTGCAATTTCTGATGAGTTTAACTTCTATCCTTTATTAAGTTGATAAATTTATATAAAGAAACCACAGATATTATAACCCATAACTTCTATATTTAGAAAATAGTAACTTGAAGAGTTTGACAATTTTTTATTATTATTACATATCTGTGATAGTTTACATATATATATTTTACAATGAGCATGCCAATAGCTCTTAACAAGCTTTTCAAAATATCCCTATCATCAGATCAGCATGCTCATTATATAACATTTGCAATATAAGTGATATATGACTTGATTTCCTTACTATATATATATATAGTGAGAGATGTAACTGAACAGGAAGCAACTGAAACCTCCAATGGTAATGTAAATACACTCTCCAAAAGATAGATGACACCACCTGTCTCTTAGCATTTGTTCTTATATATGTTTAGTTTATTCATGTAATTTTAAATGAGGGAGTGAATTTGATCTATTTTTAGAATAAATAATAAGAATCATCATTTAAATATTCCAAGGATCAAAACTGAGTTTTAGTTTAAACAATCTCTAAATATAAAATGAAAACTCAATTTTAATATCTGTAAATAATAAATAACTCCTGTTATATGTAACTGAACAAGACAAAACTGAAGCATCTGATAAGTTCATCTGTCTTTTGGAGAGTTTATTTATGTTATATATCTCATTGAAAGCTTCAGTTATTAACTGTTCAGTTACATATAATCTGATTGATTTATTATTTGCATATATATATATAACAATTTCATTATTTGTTTTTAGTACACAATGCTTTTATTATCAAAGATAATATGGAATATACTGTCCAAATGGTTCAGTATATGAATAAGAATCATAGCATTATAAGATTGTAATACTTTCATGCCTTATGATTTTATGTGAATGGCTAATTTTCCAAAATCTAACCATTGAGATTTCTAAAATATATAGAAGTTTCAAAAAATGATTGAAGTATTTATCTTTTCTACAGATTGAGCAAATATTATCCCAGAAACCTTTGATACAAACAATACTTTGTAATTCTATGATAATCATTTATTCACTTCCTAAAAAAAAAAAAATTGATTTATTTGAATGTTAAATAATAAATAGCTGAGCAATGATTTCAACCTAGATGGTCATATTCATAGTGCTCAAACTCAGTGACCAACACTATTATTAAGCGAAAATGACTTAGAATATGATCTTTAAATAGTTCCAAAGAACACACATATTATAAAGTCAGTTTATAGTTTTTGTTATGGTACATTTACTTCAAGATACTTCTATTTATATTTGATACTCTTAATATGTTTCCAAATGAAAATCATCATAATAATGACATGGAGGTCTGTTTAAAAAATATAATAAACTCCAAAAAATGAATGATTTAAAGAAGTTGATATAAAAGCTTCATAAGATGGGGCACGAAACTTGTATTACTTTGGAAAACTATCAATAATTTAGCTTAAATATAAATAATAAAGAATTTGGAACAACTTATGTCTAAATTTTAAGAAATAATGACAGATGAAGGGTTCAAAGTTAGATATGCTGATTAACTTTTTATATTAGGTCTTGGATATTTGATCAATTGATTCTACTTCCTATTTATCAAAGAAATGGAATAATGAGCCTAAATCCACAAGCCTGTTCTGAAATGGCATTAAAAACTGTATTTAAAAGATAATCAAATAGTTAATCACTTGAGTAGTCATGTGACATTTAAGAACCAGAAATAACAGGTAGAGCTTCAAACAAGAATATCTTTAGCTGTCAAGTGAATCATTTCATCACTGTTTCAAGATATGCTGGTTATTGTGTTGCAAATATATGTTAGTCTTTACAACCACAAAATCTATAGTATATGTATTACTAAAATTTATCATAACTGTAAAAAAGAACCTCTATCATAATCTTATTTTACATAAGCAATTGAAATATTTGATGTTCTCATTGCAAAAATGAATACTACAATTACTAATATAACTTGAAGCTAATTGTACAATCTGAATCAAGCTATATATTCAAGAATTAATACTCATAAATAAAATTCTACTGATATGAGTTGAGGCTGACATCTTTTCCTTAGTGGTTGATAAAGATAACACGAATGACTATCTATGATAAATTTATGAAGATAGTAATGAATATTAAACTTGTAGTTGGGTGAATGAAAAAAAATTTATGGATACAGGTAAAGCTATTTTTAATGACAGAATTTACTTGAAACATACCAAAACAAAAATATTAAAATTTAATTGTTAATTGAACAAACTCTTTGATTACCAGGAAGTCAATGTTAAATTAGTATAGAAAAGTACCAAACAAATTAAGAAAATATCCTAGTGTTTCTTATTGTTCATTTCTCTCCCAACTTTTCCACAGCAAATTAATCAGTCCAGGTTCTGGAAAGTACATAAAATAGAATAAGCGCATCAGTATATTATTGAATTTGATAATCTTCAATGAAAAAATAATAATTCTTGGAATTCAAAATAAGGTGTAAAACTCAGAATTGGACACATCCTATTTCACCCTGCATCACAAACTTTAGCAAATTACAATATTGGAATTTATTGTAAAATAATGAAATCTTTTAAATGGTTAAATGGCATAACAAATGCAATATTATTTTTGTTTAGTTAATTTTTAGCATATATACTAAAGTGATATGATCATTTACTAATAAAAATAATATAGTTATCAAGATTGCTAACATTACACAAATACATTCTTATTATGTAAACATGATTTGGAAATCTTTCTTATTTGAAAAATAAAGCAAATTCACCTCAGCCAAATTAGAATGAGATACTAATGGTAAAAGTAGAAAGAATTAATTTTTGAAACAAAAGTTTGAAGATTCAGCTGAAAAATTTAAATTTTAATTCCAGTAATAATATTAAAAGTACAAAATGTTGTACTAAGACTGGTTATATATATATGTAAAATAAATAAAATGTCCGTTAATTAAAAACAAAATTGTAATTATAATTGAAGTAATAAATGTAACGGTTTACAAATTATTACAAACAATCCTTAAATCCGCAGAAGTACTTTCGGTTAATTTTTTTTTTTAATTTAATGGCAGTTGAGGCAGGTTTAAGAAATTAACCGAAAGTACTTCTGTGGATTTAAGGATTGTTTGTAATAGTTTGTAAACCGTTAAATTTATTACTTCAATTATAATATATATGCACATGAAAATATTAGAGTTAAAAACTTTTTTAATAATAAATACAGTGAACTTTCAGACACCAGAAATAATAACTCCATTTCCAAGATTCCAATTAAGGTAAAAGTTAGACTTAAAAAGTAAATAAAATCTACCAGCAATTTAATTTTAAACGATTGTTAATTGTTTCTTTATGAACATCTGCAATTAAATACATTTTTCTTCTTGATACTCTCTTTACTAGTCAAGATAGATTACAAATGATCCAATTTGAATTTTTAGAATATGACATAAAGTGGAACATACTTACTGTATACCTGAACTTTATGTGAGGACTTTGAAATTTAATCCTTTGCAATTGTATGGAAAATGAGCAATCCAGATCATGAAGTTAAGTCTCTAATAATAGAGATTGTAATAATAACGATCCTCTGTTGGAATTAATTACCCTTTTATTCAGTCTAAAAATAAATAAATAAACTTTATTAAAATAAATATGTTTAATAGATTTTTTTGCCAAGATTTGGCACCTTATTCCATGTTTAATGACACAGAGCATTTGACAGGCAGGGTGACCAATTTATCTTTCAAATCTGGAGCTGTTAAAGCTTATTTGGACAGTTAAATTCTAAAGATCATAATTGTTTAAATAATAATAATAATAATAATAATAATAATAATAATAATAATAATAATAATAATAATAATAATAATAATAATAATAATAATAATAATAATAATAATAATAATAATAATAATAATAATAATAATAATAATAATAATAATAATAATAATAATAATAATAATAATAATAATAATAATAATAATAATAATAATAATAATAATAATAATAATAATAATAGTAACAGCTTCAAAATTATTGGACCATGTACAAGAAGTGTTTACACATGCCTTCTTATTTTTATAATTCTTCAAAACATATAGGTAAATAATCCCTACATTCAACATCATTACATATTTACAGAAAATAGTATTAAAGACACAAAGAAAATATATTTGATAACATATAAAATCAGTACATTAACAGACCCTTATAACCGCCATTTTCCATATTTCTGATTATATGAGTTGATCCAGTAATGGACTTATTTGAAATCCCTAAGAGGTCAGTATAGTTTAAAGCAGATGAAAACTTTATATTAAATAGTTAAGAAATAAATAAAATAAATATTTAAAATCTGATCAAAAATTATCTTACTAATGATGATTATACATGTTTATACTATTTAATATATATATATTTATTAAAATACTTCTTTCATATACACTTCAATGCAAACAAATTTTCTTAAAAAAACTTCATTTTCCTTACAGTTTCGACTGTCCAACAGTCTTCATCAGAGCTTATCAAATATTAATAAATATTGAATTAAATATATTGATTTCAAAACAAATATTTATAAAGATAATAATTCTCTAAATGCATGAATTGTATATGCAGATGCTACAATACTTAATATGTATAGTTATTATCTAACATTCTAGGGATCATCATATTGGTTAATATTTAATTTTTTAATTTGTAGATATGTTATATGTACAGTGTTCATATTTTTCCATAAAGCAGGAAAAAATAAACCCATATTTCAGAAAATGAAAAGTTATAAAATCTGAGAATTTAGAAGTAGTTACAAAAAGATCAGTTTGTGTTTTTAAAATAATTGTATCAGAAAAGATAACAAACGTTGGTGGCCTAGTGGTTAGCATAGCTGCCTTGCAAGCAACCGGCCGGGTTTGCTTCCTGGTCAACGCATTTGACACATGGAAAAAAAATACATGCTAGATAAAAAAAATTCTATATTTATGTTATTTAACTGATGTTCTGCAATTGAAGAATTATTTCACAATTTGTTTTTAAATAAGATTTAAAAAATAATTACTGCTAATGAAAATAACTTTCTATAAGTAAAGATTTGCAGTCAGGAATAAATATGTATTTGATAGATTTCAAAAAGGTTATATATAAAATTATAACCGGATAATTTCATTTTTTATAGATTCAAAGACAGATTTTTTTTTGTTATATATATAATACCACAAAAATCCTGACTTAGAGAAGAAGAAAACCAGGTATATGTATGATAAATTACTGCAACCTATCACCTGGATAAAAAAAATTATATAGTTGGACAGTACTTTTTAATACTAGTTTTAGTTTGCTATGATGGAAAACTTTTTCATGGAAATGGTTTACATGTACTCAGAGTTATACAAGCCATGGTTTTTGAAATATAATCTCTCAATAGTGAAGTCATGCCAAACTATATCTTAATTAAATAAATAACCTGAGAATAATAATGATATAAAATCCAGCTCCCTGTTTTTTGTCTGCCTTGTTGCCCTACTAAAAGTTTGTTCCTTTGTCAAAGTTGTTCTAGTTTGCTGAAATGAAGAAATTATAGCTCAAAGAATTCAAAGAGACCCAAAGTTGAAGAACAGTTTCAAGAATGGCTGTAAAAAAATCGAAGAATGACATAAAAGAAATGAAAAACAATTATGTTTATGTAGAAAGGAAAAAAATATTTAGGTCTATTGATTTATTTCTTTATTTATTATTATCATCATCATCATTATCTTCATCATTATTATTATTTTCACCTTTTTAAAATTAATTTTAGTCTTATTACTCAATATATTATTATAAATTTTTATTTGATTTATTGGGATTTGTAATAAAGTCTTTTTCTTCTCATTGTAATTCAAAGATGTTAGTTTAAAAAAATTGTATGAGTGGCCATCTATAGCATGATAAATTTGTTAATGAAGACTAAACATTATAGCTTTTTACGGGATTCGAACTCAGTCTTTCACACAATCCTCAACTCTCCATGCCATCTCATATTGCTGTCCCATCTGATCATACACATGTTGAAAAGATAAATAATGTTATTCTCCAGTACAACATGAGAGGTCAGAGTGACTAAACAATCAACGTGGGTAGAATGACAACCTTGGCACTAATGGTGGGCTTTGAGCATTCCATCATTAGATTTTCAATAAAATGGATGGCTGAAGAGTTGTGTGTTATAGTAATTTGAAGCCTGTCCATTAAAGTATGAAGATTGGCTATCTTAATATTAAACCGAGCACTGATTGTATATATGTGTGAGGATAGTAATCTCGACCAACTGATGATTGCTGTTTTAGGATGAAATATATATATTGGCGATTATTTATCTTTTCAACATGTGTATGATCAGGTGGGTTAGCAATATGAGATGGCATGGAGAGTTGTGTGAAAGTCTGAGTTTAAATCCTTATATTACCTTACATATGTGCAGGTATGTGTAAGCCTGTACAGTGTATTAATTATAGCTTCTTATAAATTTTTGTTCTTTTATAGTTGAACAATATGTGTAAATAGTTTTCTGACAATTTTAATTCAACTGTTTTAATAAATTTTGTTACTTAAATTTAAATTTAGTTCTCCACTAATCTTATTTAAGTTTTATACTATTTTCATTGTATAAAATGTATTTGTGTTCCTGGGCATGCTTATGTTCTAGGGTGGAGAATATTAGTATGAATAAAATTAGGATATTATGATATGAAAATAATATCACATTATATAACGTTTTTCATAAAGGGGAGATATGCTCCTGGAACCTATTAATATAATGTGATTATAAATAATGCTACTAGAGGATTTTTAACCCAACCTTCACATAGATGACTGAAAATGATAATGATTATGAAATATAGTTCATGTTTTAAACTTTATTTAAACTTTCCAAATACAAACAACTTGTTAGTAATAACACACAAATAGACAATACAGTCATAATTCATGTTTCTTTTAAAAAAAATTTAAATGATATTTACAAAGAGAATATATGATATTATCATTATCATCAATTGAAAACTGAATTCAGAATCTACATTATGTTATAATAAAATACTTGCATAACTTTTTCTCTTATAGTTCATACTTATTCCATTTTCTTCCATTACAATATAAAGTAATTGATGTAATCAATGATTATATAGAAAATGTTAAAAATTTAATATTATTATTCAGATATGGACCAATGTAAATGTCATTATATAAAAATATACCTAAAAAGTCTATAAACCACTTGCTTCCTTAAAACAACTATTATTAGTATCCACATTCAAAACAGCACAAAAACATTTGCAGGCTCTATGCAAATAGAACAAATGAAACTTAGCTACTATTACCAAATGTTTCTGATAAACTTCAACCAAAAAAAAAAAAAAAAAAAATCAACAATTAAATCTTGCTGAGAGATAATTCAGTTTCCTCATAAAATACTACTAACATATTTAGAAATTTCACTTGGCACAACCAGTATAAACAAACCAATCAAACATAAAATATTAGAAATAAAAAAAGCAATCACAGAAATAATGATAATGTCCCAAAAGATCAGAAATAATTATAATGAATGTCCAAATTATGATTAATATCTGCCAATTTCATACAAAATATATCAAACCTCCCCCTCTCCCATGTTGCTTAGTGCAGTGATAAAATGCCAGATCTTGGGGAATAAGTTCTTTGGATTGATTCCAGTTCTGTTTCTTCCAGTGGTCAAACTTCATATGAACTCCTGAGCAATGAAGCTATTCAATTTTTTACTAACTATTTGTCTCCATTATTTGTGTAGATATTATATTTTCTCTGATTTTCTTTGTAAAAAAAATATCTGAAGGATGCATTTCTTGGATCTATGGTAATTAAAAACACCAATTTGATAATAAAAAATCCCCAATTTTTTCTAAATCTTGTTTTACAACAAATAATTCCTTTTTTTTTTTTCATATTTTATGTAATAAACAATACAAGTGGGGGAAGTTGTTCATATATCTTAACAAATACTTTGAATTCTTTGATAGCAAGACTTATTTGGTAATAATAAGTTGATACTATTGATATGTTTTATAAACTGCACTACGATCAATTATTTCCACAAAATAAACTCTTTACTTTATAAATACCACTATAATGACTATTGTGAATAGTAAAAAAGAAATGTTTTTCATTTAAAATAAAATATATCATTGAATATCCAACATTATATTCCAAAAACTGTGAACAATCAATAATAATAGAGACAACATTTAAAATTGCTTAATTCGGCTTTCGATATAATAATTATTAATTCATCACATAATCGTGTGGATTATAATTTTACCTTTCACTATGGTTCAAGTAATATAGTTAAATATTGTATATATACGTTTTTATTAATAAAATTCTAACATCTGTTATAAAAAAAGTATTTAATTTGTAATTATAAACATGTTACAATCCTATAATTATATTTTACTAAACTTTCGGAATAGATTAATTTATATCAATTTTAAAAAATTAATTGTATGCGCTTTGCTAATCCAGAATTTTTCAGATGTAAAATAAATTGTTACAAATCATAATAAAATATATAATATTAAATAATTAGATTTTTTTTTTCATTTTAAGCGGATTTAATTTAGTAATACATACTTTTTTATAAAAAAAAAAAAAACTTTTATAAACATCATTATGAATAATCGCTACAATAATTCCTATTTAATCAAAATGTGAAATAATGTCATTAGTTTAATAAAAAAAACACCAGATGGCATCTATCAAGATTTCTGAAATTATTAAAATTTGCGTACCATTGTTTTAAAGATGATTAACACAGAAAATTGTTGATAAAAAGACCAATTTAAAATAATTATATTCTAATTAATAAGCTTATTTGATCAATGAAGCTCGGTTAAATTTAATTAAACTAATTAAAAATAATTCTGAAACATTTTCTTTGTTTTAAAAAATAAAACTTATTACTTTGTCGAGTAAATACTGATATTTTTACAAAATTTCTTTTTCTTACATTAATAAATTTTGTAAAATGTATAACAAAATAAGTTTTACACACACGCGCATATACTACATATAGATATATGTTAGATCAGCACCACAATTGAATTTAGTATGCTATTTTTATTCGAATTTTATTTGATAGTAAAAATCTATAATATTTAATGAAGTCAATCAAAATATAGACCATCAAAATATTCAATTATAAATAAAAAAGTAGGTTTACAATGCCGGTTCATTTTAATGGTGTTAAGAGAATCTTTTGTTATATGATAATAATACCAAATTTGGGAGTCTAAAATTCTGATGATATACATAATAAACAGTGTTGCTTATATTTTAATACAGTGTTTACAGAAATTTTTGTATTTGGTTAATTTATATTGATTATTTCTATAGGAATAGTAGACATAAATATGCAGGCATCTAACTACAAAAATAAGCCACATCCCCACATCTTTTAACAAAGTCATCTACCAGTTAACACAAACTTAAAAAATAAACTTTTACATTATGATATTTATTGGACATTAAACAAAACATTATTTATCAACATCAGTTTTTTAATTAGCATAAAATTATGGATCTGCAAACTTTTCTTCATATCTTGATATTCTTTAGATATCAATGACTTTCATATGTAATATTATCCTGTCACCAAAAAGATAATACTCTGGATATACTAGGGCAGACATTTTTTATGAATAAGCAGACTTCATTAAATTAACAATTTTTTAATTTAATTTTTCGAATTAACTGATTTATTTTATACATCAATATATCCTCTTCTATCCTGTTTAAATTTTAGCTATACATAATGATCAAATGATTTATAAATCTAATCAAAAAGTTTGACTTCAATTAAAGATCTGAAATCTTTACAATATTTATTAGATGTTTCGAATATATCAGATATTAAAATTAGAGAGTTCATTTCATAGAAGATTAACCTAATATTCTCTTTTAAATATATGAACTGGCCATCCATAATATATTGAATGAGATTTTTTTTATGTGTTATTATTCAACAGTACAAAATTGCTTATTTTGATCAGTTTTGGATGTTACAATAGCACTATTATTGCTATATCTTCTTTTTCTTATTTTTAGTATATCTATAAGCTTAGATTATCACACATAGTTTTATTTTACTATGGAAATGATTTAAAAATTATTAGTTGAAAACAAAATCTGAAGATGTCAGCACTCAATGGACTTTTAGGAAATTATCATATGTAATTTGCATAACAAAATAGTCAGAGTTTCCCCAGTTTCATCACAATAATGTCAGTGATTCTTGTTTGTTATCACAATCAAATGCTTTGCATTCATTTTTTATTGTACCCATAATCTCTCCATATGTCATTGTGTGTTTGAAGTTTTTGTATTGCCTTTCTCTTAAGTATCCAAACCTCAGATCCTTACCTAAGAATGGGTAAAAGACATTTATTAAAAACTATTATTTTCAAACTTATAAAAATATTTACTTTTAACATTAAGATATTTCTGTTAAAAGCATTCAATTCAAGGTTAATTCTATAATTAATTTCATCTATTGTGCTTTCATTTGTATTAATAATCAAACTAAAGTATTTATAGTTATTAATATCTTTTAATTTATGATTATCAGTTTTTATTTTATTTTCATGTGTCACAGCATCAGCCGGGAAGCGAACACACTAAGCCGGGATAACTGCTTGTAAAGCAGCTATCGCTGACCATTCGACCACCAATGCTTGACAGTTTTTATTTTTTTCTATGATAAAATGTTGAACATTATTTTAATCTCTTTGCCTTCATCTGATACATTTTGTAAAACTCCCTAACATTCTGAAACATTATTTACAAAACAAACAAATCATCTAAAAATCTAAATGATTTTAATAATATCCATTTGTTGTCATTCCCTTAACTTTCCAATGTTGCAAAAAATTTTGGAGATGTAAATTTACTCTACTATTCACCCTCAGCAATGTTAATTCTTAATGCTTCACATTTTCACAAAGATATTGGTCAATCTCAACTCACACATTGTTATTTAGTAACAATTTTCTTTTATTTTCACTACCGTTATGTCATCCACATTCCTATCCAGTGCTATACTTTTCCAAATATCATTAGGCTAATTTATAGCATATGATTGCCATAACAAAAAACTAGCCTAGGATATTTGAATAGTACAAAATTGTATAAGAATTATTAAGCACTACCATCTGATATCTATTGATTACTGAAGCTTACACTAGATGGCATAAGAGTAAAGAAAAATGATTTTGTTAATCTTTTAAGTATCATCACGTGATTAATTAGTGTTGTTGCACTTTGATAAATATTTTTCAGAATATGATAATATCCCAGATCTATTTTTTGATGGTCCAAAGCTTAAATTATTGGGGAAATGCTTGTAGAATCAAATGGGTTTTTTTTTTTATAATCTATAAATCCAAAACATAGTTACAAATACTCATTGATCATTTTTATAAGTTCTCTTAATATATAAAAGTCATATATGCTGTGCTAAAACCATTTTAAATTAGTATGTAAATATTTTGGCTAGAATTGGTAGATGATTATTTAAGTCCATAATTTATAATATCTTTCCTTTTATCTTTTAAATATCAATAGTAGTACTATATTATTCCAATTATCTGGGTCATCTTTAACATCTGGTCATTTGGTAAATATAGTTTGTCATCAATTTCCTATTTCTTTCACTAATTATTTTAAGATTTCAATAATAATTGTGTTACATTTTGAACCATTTCCTTCTTCATAGATTTAATTGCATATCTTATCTTTTTATTTAAAATGCTTGGCAATTGTGATATTTTTTATTTATTTCCCTTATTTTTGTTACTCTCTATTAACATATAATTCATTGTAGATCTTTTTCATAAATTACATTTCATGGATGTCAGCTTTATTTTTAATAATAGTATTTTTTTTCTTTTGTTAGTGAAACAACTTTCCTTCCAAGACTAAAACGTTTTATACTTTTAAAACTTATATTATTTTCTATAGCTTTTCTTACCAAGTCACAATTCTATTTTCTTATATCATTTTTAACTTTTTTTTCTAAACCATTTTACAGAATTTTAAATATTTTCTTCTTCTTTCTTTTTTCATATATTGTCTTATCTCAATTGAAAATTTACTGTTTAATTGCTGAGATTTTTTTTAGCGCCATCTGTCTTTTAATAGAGAACCGATTATCTTTTTATTCATATTAACAAAGTCTGAATCAACTTGAAAGTATGTTAATATTTTCAAACTATTTACACATTGTAATTTAAATTCATTGGATTGTTTTGGAAGATTGTAAATATCAATTATAATACTGTTTTTCTTAGTAGTTTTGCATCAAAATGTATCTGTGTTGTCTTGCGTTGTTAGCCGAGAGGTATCGCAGCCGCCATGCAAGCAAGTAGTTGGTTGCAGACGATTGTGGGTTCGCATCCCGGCCGATGCTATGACACATGGAAAAAAAAAATGTATCTGTGTTGATTCTATGAAGAATGAGATGGAAATACATATTTTTTATTAATCAAAATATAATCCAATTCTGCTATATCTTTATTTGAATATTTCTACGTTTGTTTCTAGTTAACTTTTTTTTTTCAAAAAACAATGTCATAATGAACATCCCCCTTCTCCTGAAAAGTCCACATTTATGTGTCCTTGTTCATTCTTGTATTCTTAATCAAATTTATCCACAATAGTTTCATTGTTCAATTATTTTCTAATTCTAGGATTAAAGGGTCATATAACAATTTTTACATATTTAGTGTAAATAAAAGCACTTTATACATCTATAGAAAAAGTCTCTATCTTTTAACCACAATAAAAACTTGTTAGAGAGTAAATGTAAAATATATCAATTTGATATCTCCCACTAATTTGAATAACTACTCTCATTTTTCTGACTGGTATACCATCGATCTCCATAATGTTGTTCATCCTTTTTTTAATATATTTGTAATCCTATTCCATTGTGCTTTCAATATTTCCACCTTTGTAATACATGTAAAGATCCACTCTTCAAATAAATTGCTTAGCTTTTTTCATTAAATATTGAAATTCATTTGGGTCAATGAAGAAAAACTAAAGAAAATAGTGTATGGACTTACAAGTGAAAAACAAGAACAACATTGTCTAAGTTGCGATGAAATAATATTATGGTTTACATTATTTTTATTACATTTAATTAATAAAAACAACATTGATGTTATTGGAATTAGGGAAACAAATCAGCATTAGATATCTATTTGGGGCCACCAAAAGGATTATTAAGTGCTGGAACAAGACTAATATGCCCCTGCCCACCTACACATGGACACATAAGTGAATAATATCACAATTGTACATTTATTAATTACATTCAAACATAGTTGCAAATATATTAAAAAGAGAACAAATATTTCTGTAAAAGATAATAAAAATAATAATACATATTAGTATATAAACAATAATGAAGCAATATGCATAAGGAATGAATTTAATACTAGATTGATTACAAGTTTATAACACTTATTATAATTGAGATGTAATGGTAAGATGCTTTCCTAATCTTTTTCCTGGCAAAATTGCAGATCATATCAAAATCAATTATTTTTGCAAGATCAGACTCAATACTGAGTCTTTCCAAATCTACCAGTAACCATTGTGACATAGTCAATCTTAGATAATTTTTTATCAGCTTAGTTGCTGAATTAGTGCTCTGCAGAGGCAAAAATGGTAAGAATTCTCAATAGAATATAGAGGCAGACACATATATTTAGAAATAGTCCTTGATGAACAGATATCAAATGACTTATCTCAACAAGATTGTCACTGATATCAGTGGGATATTCCAGTAATTTTGATTTTTCTTTCAGTTCATCTTGAAAAATTGATAGATACTTCCAGAGGAAGATGAACTTTCTCAGAAATGTTCACTGCAACAAACAGTCAGTCCTCCAATAACATTATCCAATGTTACATAGAAGATAGACTTTCTGAAATATGCTTCCTCAGTGGATTGATTTATTTCATCTTGTTTTGACAAATTTGCTTCTTCTGTAGCACCTTCATCATGGAACCTCTTCTGCATTTTAGTTTTACCCTGATTTCCAGAGAAATTCACTTCTATGCATAAATTAAAAGCAACATGATTAGCTTCACTGCACATACTTTTCCAGATGTTCTTGTCAGTTTTGAATCGAGCTTTTTAAGTTGGACCCTTCAACAACCAGCATTGCATTCTAGACTGAATAACCTTGTTAGAGATATCAACCAGAACTAATACTCTGTACAACAGACATTATCACATTATTTAAGGATGTGACATAAGACAAATCTCCATTTATCTCTGTTCTTGTTTTGGAAGTTTGGTTCAACTCCAAGAGGTTTTCTAATGATGAATTTATTATGTGGAAAGTGGGCTAAAAAGAGCTTTATACTTTCAACATGGTCTGACCCTCATGTGTTAGGCATGCCATGAAGAGAACATCCAATACCCTTCTGCAAGAATTCCTATCACTGTGGATTATAATTAAGCAAGTAGTAAACAGATTGTACAGTTTGAAGGTATGTTATGGCTTTAGGAATGCACTTTGAGACATCATTTCCACACAAATTAGGTATGGGGCATCTGCATGGTGAAAATAAAGCTGTTTCATATTACTCATATATTTTTGCTTGTGCACCTTTATATTTTCCTGCCATGCTAGCTGCATTGTCTTACTCCTGTGCATGACAATCTGATAGTGGTATACCATGTTCTTTCCATGTTTCTACTATTATCTGCACTATGTCATATCCAGTTTTAGGGCTTGTGTCAACAAACTAAAATTTTTTTTTACAATTTTATACTAGTTTCCATATGGTATTACATATTGCAAAAGAAATGTTGTTTGTTCAACATGGGATGAATCTGGCATGGAGTAAACAATAACAGAAAAGTACTTTGCAGTTTTCCTGTCATTCAACATGTGTTACTTTACAAGTGAGGAACATTCAGCAACTAACTTGTTTTGGAAATCAGCACTGACATAATGAAGTTGTTCTTTCTTTTTTTTGTGACTCTTTACTTGCAATCCATGCACTTTTAGAATTAGATCCCAATGACACACCAACTATATGACTCCCATAAAATCTCCATTGTCTTTTTCAACAATGTGCTGGGAACTGTCATGCAAAGCAAGCTCCATCTCACCAAGTAATAGTACAACATCAATGATTTGCTTCATAAAGTTGCATCACTTTACAGATTCTGTTTCAATTGATGCCTCCAATAGATAGTCAATGCCTTTGGTAGATGACAGGTGTCTTTTTAGTTTTTACCAAGCCAGATAACACTGCCTATGATTTTTGATTCTCTTTTATTCTGGGATGTGAATACATAGTTTTCACCACTTTTTACTTGATGACTATTCTTTTGTTGATGCAAGCATAAACTTAAATAATGAGATAATGCTGCAACAAATCTTGTTCCAAAATAATCGACAAGAAAAGCAAAATAATGCTCATTTAACATCACTCCAGTCAAGTCAATTTCAATCATGTTTTTCATTATTTAAACTTTGAAATGTTAGAATACTTTTGGGAAAAACCTGGTTGTCTATATCTTTAGAAATGTTTTAGGAAAACCAGTATGACCTTTAATAACAAAATTTCCTATATCCAGTTATAAAAAGTCCAATATCAATTCCAGTATTTGACCTATTTTTCACTATGTTTGCCATGCCCAGATTCTGCAGGCAGTGAAGTAATCTCATCCCTAACAGTCAATTCTTTCTTTAAATCTGTAAATTGAGAATTTATTTGATCTGTTGTTTCTTGAAAAATCAAACTGGCCTCATGAGATTCTAACCTTTGCTTCAGTTCTGCACACATCTCACATTAATGTCGAATTGAAAAAATATTTGTTGCCATTTTTTATTAATCTCATCACATTTCTGTTTTTCCTTGCATTTTTGAGCTCCAGATTTTTGAGATGACATTTCATAACCATTCATAAATTGAAATGGAACATAAAATATTTCCATAAATAAAATGAAATTAAATTTCCAAACTTAAATAAATAAGTAATGAAATTAAAATTTCAATATATTACGTAAATAACTGTTCACTGAGTGTTCAGATTAATAAAGATTGTATCAAACAAGGCTGTAAGGCAGTTCTGTTTTTCACACAAACTACTGAGAAAGAAGTATATACCCAATATTGTTTTTCTTTTAAAAAATTTGGTTTTGTAAAAAAAATTAAAAATGTTCTTCTTGGGCCCCTTTGAGTTCCATGGGTCATGGAATAATTACCAGCTGCATCACCTCTCTTCAGGTCTGAATCTATTAATCTACTTATTATTAACAGAATGGTAATCACTTTTGAATTACCAAATTTTATTTTAAAGTATATTCTATCAAAGCAAATCTAATTATAGATATAAAGATCCAGATTAGTCACATTAAAATTTTATTTAATAATTTAAATCTTTTAATAGATTTGATAATAATGAATACACCATTTATTTAGCATTCTATCTGAATGATACAGTTCTTGTAAATTATTTAATGTTTTAATAAATCACATGATAAAAAATAATCATATGGTTAATTACTCAGTAGATCATGTGATATTAATACGACTGTACATAAATTGCAATCTAAGTAAAACTGTTGTTCATAACCTGCCATATCACATGATCTTCTGAGAAATTAATATGTTGTAGTCTGAAATTCTACTGGTAATATAAAATATTGCTATTAATAATAGATCAAAGAGCGTGAGATTTCTACAATACTGAAAATTTATTATTTATTCTCATCAGACAACTACAAACAATAAGCTTCATTCAAATGTATTGTATTCTTTCTACATCAGATGGTAAAATAGGTCTGATATTTTTTAGACTATTGGATAATGTGATTATTTCTAGAAAATGCAAACACATTATAGTATATATATATTTATTAAAAAGTAATACTCTTTATTTTAAAATGTATCTAGGATTTTAACTAAAATTAAGAGACTTTAAAATAGAAATACATATTTGACAAAAATCTTAATTAAAATCAAAAATAAGTCAATGAAAATATTTCTTCTCCGGCATAAAACAGAATTTTTATAAACTAATTTAACAAAAGGATGATCACTTGAATGATATATTAAAAGAAATTACACAAATATAATAGATTTTTTAAAAAATTGAAAATTAAAGATGGAGCTACAGAACTTTAACTTATTATGCATTATATTATTATTACCTATTGTACTGAAACCGCCCAATAAACTTGCCAAAACTCAATTGAAATTTATGAGAGTTTACAATTTTACATTTTCTGACATGGTATTGTATAACTTATTTTGACACATAATTTTAATTACATAATAGTGGATTTAAATTATGTATGTAGCAAAAATTTTAAATACAATAGATATCATTATGTAATTATGTGAGGGAATATTTTCACCATCTAGTTTAATTGTGAAAAGTTTTTTTTAAACAAATGTAAATTTTATTTACACTTTTCCTAAATTCCATTTTACTATTAATAATAACACCTAACATAATCACTGGTCAAACCAGCATACCATTCAAAACGTTTTGTATATACTAACTCATCTTGTATTGCTAGAATGTATTTTCAAAAGTAAAAATACCTTAAAAAACAGGTATCATAATTATTATCTGCCCCAATGCCAGCAAATCTACTATATTCAAATAACATTTCTATATGACACAGAAAGCAAATAAAAAGCATATCTATAAAGGCTTAAATTCAAATCACCAGTATATTGATAATCTTTATGTAATTGCTAATTAGCATCATGATTTTATTGGAACTTTCTCAAAACATACTTTGGGTCAGATATCCCAGTAGCATCATTATTGGAATCTCTTTGCTATGTGTGATCAGTATGCAACTAGACTGCCTAATTCCACACCTCAAACAAGGGAACTTTTACTACAAATTAATGTTTCAATCTACAGAGACAAAGTAGATAGCAATTGTGAGAATTTTTCATAATAACATGGGTGTGAAAATAAACATAAAAAATATACAATCCAAGAGCAAAATGTCCCAATCCTGTGTTTTTATATGGATGCTTTCTGTGTTGCATCTCAGATCTTTATTATACCTTTTCCATTAAAAAATTAGTTGGCAATATGATATACTTGGCTTAAAGTATTGAAGTGCATCTTTAGGATAGCTCTCATCTTTTTTTTATCTTTATAAAACAAGATTAAAGTCTATTTAAAGAAGCTTCAGGTGAAAAATAAAAAAAAACTGTTAGCTTTTATGATTTTCTCACCATTTTAAGAATTAAAAATGTGTATTCTAACATTCATTAATCTGTAAATAACTCTTTCAAATATAATAGGATTTTACTCTTTTAAAACATAATATAATTAACTCTTAGTATCATTCAACTCACAGTTTTTAAATAAATTAATGAAAAAACGTGTTTTATTGTTAGAATAAATATAGAATTGATTTTGTCCACCATATTCATTTTTTAATGCTTTAAAACATTTACAAAAAAATGGTTTAACATTTATACCTTAATAATTATTGCAAAATTAATGACATAAAATACTAATAATCATTTAGTTTATCATCAAGGTGTAACATTATTTATTTGTGGATATGATTATTTGATCTAGAAATTATTCTATCAAAGGCAAAATTAGTCTCTAAATATCCCACTGCAAGAAAAATACCTATTTAATAGTCCCTCATGGAATACTTGCTCATTGCCAAATGGTGAGAATTAAAATTTATGACTTGAGTGTTTTTTTAATTTTTGTTTTGTGCTGTAGCTGAGAATGCCTATGTACTGATAAATAAGGAATTTTTGCTAAGTTGGCGATACATTTATCTAAAAAAAAAAAAAACAAGTCTGTTATTATTCTGGATTTAAACTCAGGTTATAAACATGGTAAACAAAATGTTTATCATTGCATCATGAAGCTTCTTAAATAATATATATTCCTCATCAACATTTGCATTAAGTTGGTAATTTTTCTCACTTCAGTATGATTTTACAAATATTGAGTCTTGAAAAGCTATTGCATTTCACTTCATATTGAACCAAAATATAAATAAATAAGTAACCAAATTACTTAATTGCTCATGAATTCACAAGAAGTTTGAGAATTGAATGTGACAAAACTGGGCATAATCTGTGGAACTTAAAGTCCAGAATTTGCTACTCTGTTATTGCATCAAACCATGTAGAAGCCTTCAATGTTATCATTTTTTTACTTTTTTAGTTCTATGGATTTTATTAAAGTAAGATGTCATTAAAATTTATCAAACATCACATAATCACCATTCCCTGTGCTTACACAAGTTTTTATAACAGAAGCAAAACTCTCCATATAGTGGTGCCATCCAGTGCAAGACAGAATAATCAATAGATGCAAGAAGGTTTGTGCAAAAAATTCCTATCTAGTACTTATTCATCCAATATCCCCAAACTAGTTTCTAGCCTGAGACTTCATGAGTGAGGAGCTCTCAGATCCCAGGCTTGTCACTGATGAAAGTCATAAGCTAGAAACTATTATGGAATATTGAATGAGTAGACACTAGATAGGGATTTTATGCATAAATCTTTTTGCATCCATTAATTACTCTGGCTTGCACTGAGTGGCACTACTTTATGGAGAGTTTTGCTCTATCATTGCAACTTATTATAACTTTAAAATACTTTATTACTTAGTTAATTTACTGCCTTAGAAAACTAAATAGTTAGCATTGGTGTTATTCCAAGGTGGTACTAACTTTTTTTTATCCGTTAATATATCTTTAAAGACTACTTGACATCGTAATTTCTGCATGATGTGTTTTCACTATCGTCAGAATTTCAATTGTTTTGTAATAGAAGTAGGTAAACAGTTTCAATTATAACTAATCATTTTTGATCCAAAATATCAATTATGATCATTTTCGGTATCTGAATACAACTTTTGTAATAAATACTTTTACTCAGAGAATCTAGAATCACAAATATATCTATACTAGTAGACTTTATCAAAACGTTCCCAAATTGAAGTGCTTTAGAAACATATGTATTAACTAAACAAAATGATTGCCAATTCCTCAACAAGCTGGGTAATAAATGCTTAGCTAGAGAAAGCATTTAAAATATCTCTGCCAGGTCCCCCCCCAACCTCTGACCAGCTTTGTGATAAATGCTTAGCTAGAGAAAGCACAAAAATATCTCTGTCAAGCCCCCCCTCCCAAACCTCTGACCATGGTTTCATGCTCTGTCACTCCTCAGAGAGGAGCTAGAATAGTGCCAGAGCACGAAACCATGGTCAGAGATTTGGGGGGGGGGGACCTGACAGAGATATTTTAAATGCTTTCTCTAGCTAAGCATTTATCACAAAGCTTGTTGAGGAATTGGCAATCCTCATAGTTTATAACTTACAAGCTTAAGAGAATAGGGTCATGTGATCTATGACTTATTTTGACTATTTATATGTATTACCTCTTTTTCAAATCAAAGCTAATAAATGCTTTAACTACTAATAAAGTTTTTTTGATAATCTTTGTCAATTATTTTAAACCGTCAATGTGTGGTATATCTTACTATGAGAATTTTATATATATAAGAAACAGCTATTGTTTGTTGAAAAAAAAAATTGTTTTACGGAAGAAAAACTTATTTTAATTCTATTTATCAGCTAAAAATATAGCTGAGGTTTTATAAACTATATTTAAACGCATCATATACTTCTCTTGTCTAGAGTGATTTTTGAGAAAGTAAACTATGATTAATATTTGCGTAAATGTATTTTTAAATTATATATATATCGCAATAAACACAACTTTATATTTATAGATATACATATGTTTATTTAATAAACTGTAGTAGATTGCATACATTTTAAAAATAACTAACAGTAAATTTGTGAATAAGTATTTCTGCTTCAATACTTTAAAAATATAATTAGTTAATTGTTAAAATGCAAGTCGTGATGTATTAGCGTAATTTATATTAATTTAGTTTCAAACCTAAATGTATTAACTTACTGACAAAACATTTTGAAGTTCTATATACCGTCACAAACACGCATAGAATAAATCAGTTAGATTTATGTATGTTTTTTTTTTCTTTGCAAAATTAATGAAACGTATAGTAAAACTCATTTGCATTCCCATATTACAAAATTATTTTAAAATTAAATCTTTTAATCGATTTTTTTTTTATGTTGCAATAAAATCGCTAAAGTTTTCGTGGATTTTAAATATAGGAGGGGAAGGTCTAAATATAACTTTTTAAGCTTTTTCGCTTGCCCAGTCTTGCGAAATAGAGAGGTTAGGTTAAATTTAACATTATTTATTTAGTCTAATTTTTTTTTTAAATAACTAACACTTAACAATCATTATGAAGAACCATATAAAATTTCAACCAAGAGATAGATTTACTAGTGGCTTTATTAAGGTCTTCAAATCTATTTCTGTACATTTGACAAATAATAATTAATTTGTGTTTGTTCATAACTACATAAGCGAGATTACATAAGCAGGGATTATCAGTGGTCACAAATCTCTTAATGAAAGGTTACTAATGCCTAGAAATTCAAATTTAGTTGACAAATTCTCATTTGTGTGAAGAGATTATTGTCAGAAAAAGATTTTTTTCCATATGTCATAACATCGGTGGAGGCGAACCCGCAACAAGAGTCTGCAACCAACTGTTTGCTTGTAAGGTGCTGCACTAACCTTTTGGCTAACAATGCTTGACTGAAAAAGATTTTGATCTAAGATATATCTCGAGTTGTAAAACTATATCTTGAAATAGTGAAAAATGTTGTCTAATTAATAGCTTTTTACGAATTTTCTGAGAAGCAGTTTGACATTTATGGAATATGTAAAGGAATGGAAAGCCGCTGCAAAAGAATAGGACTTGAGTGTGCCAGTATTATTTCTCATAATAATTTTTAATTGTATATTTAAAAGTTTATTGTGAATAAATTTTGTCCAAAAGATAGCTAAGTATTCATAAAATGAACTTCATAATAGCTAGAAAGCTTGCCTTAAAGCATTTGTATCATAATTCTAAATAATTCCAAAAAATTGTTTCTAGAAAGTGTTTTAGATCCAATCTTTGGGAAATAAAGTAGGCTGCAGACCAAAATATTTCTAGCTAGCATGGAAAAGTGCTATGATTCAATCTTTTTGTATAGAAAGTTGTTCTCTGATTATGTTCCTTTGCTATTTAAATAAAGAGCTGAGTCTACTAAAATCTTTTTTATAGCTTTATATGTTTTTTTTTCTTTCATATTTTTATTTTGAGATATTTTTATTTCTGGGAAAAATTCCTTTGCAAAATCAATAACATCATTAGTACAAATGAATTTCCTGCATTCTACTTGTGCCATATTACTGATGAATATATTAAATAAAGTATGAGGATTAAATATGCTAATTTATTAATTTTATCTTTATTAATATTGTTTTGTTATATATATATAAACAAATTATAGTTAAGAAAGACTAAGTAGACAGGCTGTGATTTCCTATAAGCACCAATAATATGTTTCAATGTCTTCAATATCTTATTTTTAACTAACTGAAAAAAATAATAAACACTCATTGCTAGTGTTTGTTCTAGATAAGAATGAGATTCATAAATCATCACAAATTATTAATTCACTATTAATTTGTTCATTGCCAACATGCATAATTTGTAATCTTTCACCTTTTGATTTATAACATGACTGATAAACATGCACTGTTAATAGTAAAGCTGATAACTCCAGCAATGTTGTATTTAATTTATCTGAAACTTGTACTCATTAACATATTGTATACTTGAAGTAACCTGTTGCTTTAAACAGACTTTTATTGGAATAATTACATCTTATTGATTCATTACATGAAGATCACTAATTTTGGTTAAATCCCAGTATACTGAAAATATTTTAATATCTACTTCATACCATCTAAATAGTAGGACTTGGGATAACTTCATCTTATCTATTATTGTATTTAGTTTATACTTATATTCTTTCCTCCTTCTCCTCCTCCTTCTATTATTATTACTACTACTATTATTCTATTTTTATATTAATACTCTATGTTATTTCTTATCATTATATTCAATGGTAATTTTTATAAAAGTATTAGGAATTGTCATTTAGAAGACTATGGATAATGTTCAAATATTGTATAATTTATCTGTTCTTACAAACATAGGTGCGTGTGTTTTCATATGCATGTAATACATAAGCTTGTGTTGAATTTGCAATTGCTTAAAAATATACAATAAACGTAATTTAATTTACAAATTCTTCAGTTTTAACTAGGTAAAGTCATGCCTCCTTTTTCAATACATATTAAATTTCTCTTATCTTTTTTCAATATATAATTCTACCTTCTTTTTTTTTTATATGTCATAGCATCGGCCGGGACGCGAACCCACTACCATCTGCAACCAACTACTTGCGTGCAAGGCAGCTGTGATGACCTCTCGGCTAACAATGCTTGACAACTAATTTTACCTTTCTTTAATGTTGCAAGTAAAATCATTTGCATTATTGATTAGGTTTTTTCATTTTGATAATTGAAGGCAGACAGCTGTTTTGCATACTCCATAATCTTCAGTTTCACATTTTCTTGAAATAAATTAATTAATCAAAAATAAACTTATGTAGTTCTCTTAAAAAAATACATTGTCAATAAAAATAAAAATATTTCAAGTCCTGCATGGATTGGTGTAGTGGTATGTGATGAACTCTGGATTTTAGGGTCCATGGATTGCAGCCTAGTTCTGTCATTTCTAGTATTCGAATTCTTATGATTGCCCAAGCAATAAACCATTCAGTTATTTTATTTTAAAGACTTAAAATAAAAATTAGAGAACTAATAAATTAAAGTCTATATGGTGTTATTAATAAGTAGTCATTATTTGTTTCAGTTAAGCCATTGCATTTATTTATTGCTTACTTAGTTCATTAAGTAAACGACTTTCCAAATATATAAATCTATTAATTTATTCTATAACTTTGTGACCAATATTAGTTTTCAATTTTCCTCTTTCACTAACTAACTTCATTAAGTTAGTTTTACTTATATTTGCATCTCAAACTTGTGACACGCTTTGTTAATCTCACATAGCATGCTGTTAAGTCCATCTTTAGTACGGCGTCACCAACAAGAGATATATAAAACTTCATTATCTTTTCCTATATGTATCTCTTTTTTTAAATAATAATCTCACATATTTTCTAATTTATACACAAATTTTCTAATAAATATATCTATTTACAATCGATATATTTTTTCAGAATAGACATTAAAGTAATCCAATTTCATTTCATCAATAAATTACCACTGTTTTATTGATTTTAAGCTAATAATCTTTATTATACTTTCCTACCCCCCTTTTTGTGCGTGTATATATATATACGTAATATAATGCGAATACTAATAGCTCTAAACAAGCTTTTTCGATAAATGCGTGTAAATACAAGCGAATTAAGTCACATGATGTATGACTTAATTTCCTTAATATATAAATATCTTGTGTGTAACAATTTAATGTTTTAATGTATATTATAAAAGGTGAAATATTTTAATGAATGGGAATTCAGCTTTTAATTCTAACCAAAATCTGTAGCCACGATTGCCAATCTAAGTCAGCTATGCAGATTGAGACAGAATATAGTCAAAAGGGATAACACACAACATATGTGTCTTTAGCTCACCTGATGAGCAAAGATTGTTTACAAAATGCAAACATAGCAAGAAAAGCTATGTAAATTCTGTTTGCAAACTAATAATATTTAGGTATCTGTCTGAGAAACAACAATAGGCGCATGTGAAAGACTAGCAACCTTTCAATTTATTACTAATTTAATAATAACATGCGATTTAGACAAATATTATTTACATACGTTGCTGATAACTTATATTAACATCTAGAAAATTGTGGTATAGTAAATCTAAGATTTCGCGCTGTAATATCGTAAATTAAAAATTCAGTGAGTAATAAATGAATATATTTATATCTTCAAGCTTTCAAGCCAAGATGCTTAAGATTGGCTTATATATATAAAAAGTTAAGTAAAGAGAACGGTGGTATCATCCTTTTCTTATCAAAATCTCTGTCATGTATCAAGGTCTGATCGCTCTTACGACCGCTGTTTAACATCTGATTGGCGGTCTGAGAAACAGCAGTAGGCACATGTGAAAAACTAGCAACCTTTCAGTTTATTACAAGATAATATATAATGAGATATTATTTTATATAACGCTATGTTTTTATACTATAATAGTGATATTAGTACATGTGCATTGGCTTAATTGCTAATATCACTATTACAATACAAGATCATTTAAATTTGGTTGCATTTTTTTTAGCTTTGCATCTTTTCATTTATTAAATCTATTTAGAGACTAAAGTTGAATTGCATATACAAATTGAATGATTAATAGTTTCCAACATTGTCCAAGATTACATCTAGTTAGTCTTTAAGTTATTTGCCAGGAGTGGAAATAAAACAGTAACATTTAATTTTGGGGGCTAATAATTCAGTGAATCTTTAAGTTATCTGATTTAATATTTATTGTAATTGTAACTTCTTGAATCACTGGCTTTGCAAATCAAATATCCCATGTCTTAATAGACTCTTTTCTGCTATTATCTTGTGTCCATTGATTATTTCATCATGAATTTGAACACTTTTTCAGTTTATCCTTTGGTAATATAGTTTTTAATTAACTATATAAACTTTGGTTAAAATAAGTAAAATTGCTAAAAAATAACAAGAATGAAAAAAGATTAAGGACATCTCATAATACAAACTATGATCATATTATACAAATTTACAATCTTTTATATTTTATTTAATATATATCCATTTAAATATAGATCTATCAGAAGGGTCTGAGAAGTCTGTTAGTCTTAATATATATATATATACAATGCGCACCATTCACAATGCATTTTAATCTATCTACTCTTTTTTTAATCAAAATTATTTTTCTATTATAGATACATCTTTTCAATATAGTAACTACATCTTGTCAAACGAGAATAAGTTAATGTCTCAAAAATTTCTTTTCACATAATTGGCCTTTTTCTAAATGGAATATTAATGGTTGAAATAATAGTAAAGAAAAGTTATAAAGGAGAAAAGATTTTTTTCTCTTAATACCTAGGTGTGATCTAGAATGATAAAATCACTTTTACAGTAGCTTGTTCTTTTGATTGCTTTGAATCCAATGTTTGTTATAGTTGAGTTTTATACTTCTTAATAAACATCTTGCATATAACTAATAAAAGACTGATAAGTCTGTGAATTCAGATATCTTCTTTTTCATCTTTCTTAAATATTAATATGACCACTACACTCTTCTAATATGTAAGTACATGTTTGTCAATAATATATTTTGTATATAGTTTTGTTAACAATTTTGCCATTTCTTCACATGCTGCTTTTAAGATAATAATAATTACATTATTTCCTAAAGCTTCTCTTCATAGATATAATTGTGCATCATTTCTTTATTTAAAATGCTTGATATTTTAGAAGCAATAATAGTTGTAATGATTACTTTATCTTTTTGTAATTTATTATTGTATAGTTATTGTTTGTGTTTTTAGTGATTGAATCATCATTTCTGCTTATTCATGAAAAAACTTTCTTTCTAATACATGTTGTTTTATACCTTTGAGATTTTTATTCTTTTTTTTCCTTTTTGGTTATTTAATTTTTAATGGATCATTTTATTACTTCTTTTTGTCATAAGCTGTTATCTGATTTGAAATTTTATTGGTAAATTCTTAGTATATTATCAGTATTGTCTTAGAAGCATCTTAAGATTTCAAAATGTGTAGCAACTTCTAATTTAAGATTATCTCTGAAGATTAAAAATATCAACTATTAATGCCATTTTTAAAATAGTTTTGTTTCTCTAGCTTTGCATTAACATGTATATCTATCTATCTTACATTAATGACTATTTCTAATGTAGAATCTATAAAGAGCACTATAACCTTGAAATGCACATTTTTTATTTTTTATTATACAATCCAACTCTACCTTATCTTCATTTGAATGCTTTTATTTCCATTTAGAATTTTACTTGTAATTAAAACAGGCAAAACTCTCTATAAGTTTTGCCACTCAGTGCAAGCCAGAGTAATCAATGGATGCCAGAAGGTTTGTCCATAAAATCCCCATCTAGTGCCTACTCATCCAATATCCCCAGACTAGTTTCTGGCTTGTGGTTTTTGTCAGTAAGGGGCCTTGGATCTGAGAGCACTGATGAAGGTGACAAGCTAGAAACTAGCCTGGGAATATTGGATGAGTAGGCAGGCACTAGATGGGGATTTTATGCACAAGCCTTCTGGCATCCATTGATTACTCTGGCTTGCACTGAGTGGTAATACATATAGAGAGTTTTGCTGGAAGCATAAAGAATAGTGATCATGTGATGTTTATTGGCATTTTACTTGTAGAAAAACTTTTTTAATGCACAGGATTTTTTTCTGTAAATTTTATATGTCTGTGATGATTTCATTTCATTTTTTCATAACTAAATTTGCACCCAAACACTTAAATCTTTCATTGATTTTACAATTCTAACATTAAGTTCCCATAACAATTTTTAAATGTTTGCTCTGATCAAAAGCATGATTTACATCTATGTAAAATTGTTGGACCGTAAATTTTTTTTTTTTTTTAAGTTAGTATCTTTCATTAAGTTGAATAACTAATCTTGCCACTCTATTTTGTATGTTATCCATCTCCATAATGTTGTTTTTTAATTTTTTACTTATAGTGAATCCCATTTTATTTATACTTTCAATATTTATATATTTATAGTATTCATCTTTCATCTTTTTTTTCTAATTTTACAAAGCCTAAAAATATCCATTTAATATTAAATAATTTTTTTTTTCTCATTCGAATTTTCTTCACTTAAAATTCATCTACAATAGTAGTTATGTAAATAAAAAATCATCATCAATGTATGTCATGTTGCATCTGCAATCATGAAATTTTTAGTACTCTCTGCATTCAGTCACCAATAATTGTCTTCAATGATGATTTTAATCTTCTGAAACTGAGGTCCATGTTGTTATATTTGACATGATTATGTGCATGTATACATATGTGTAAATGATCATTTACACATACAATTATCAGCTTTTGAATAAACCGATTGATGTTTCATTTAAAAACTATTAGGCAAAAGAGAAGTGAAAAGCAAGTAAATTATGATCTTCACTGATATATGTTGGTGAGCAGTTTTATCCATGTTTAGTTATCATGCAAATAATAACATTGTAATAATAAATGCGTTGACAATGACTGGTAGTTAGATATTTTCTCTGTATGCTATCTTCTTTTGGATGTATTATATTTTTATTCATTTTTAATCCTTTGTGTTTTGATTGTATATAGTAATAAAACAACTATCAATTTACACATTAAATACTTTATATGCTCGTTCTCTGCTTCCTTCATTTACAAATCTGACTTTATCTAGTACTATGAATATAGCCTGCCCAGTCAAAAGCAGTCCTAAGCTGCAGTTAATTTGTAATATTGTTAATACACATTTCTTTATTCATTTTTAGAATACAGTAAATTATCAAGGAACAAATAAAAATTATGGCATTGTAGAAAGTGAATAAAAAAATATCAATTTATCGTAGTTGGTTCATTTAAGCTCATAATTAAAAATTGAAGACATTTCTTTCAGTTGTTGACAAACTCCTTTCTGCAGTCTGAGAATAAATACTACTTATTAATGTATTATAGTTAATGTGAATTTATAAATTCCAAACATTTCTTTAAAAACTAGAGAATAGTAAATGATTCTTCAATGACAATTTCCCATCTTGATGACTTACTCAGTGTTTATACAAAACAAACCACATCCAAACTTCTTCTTTATAGATCTTGATTCATTATAAAGACTATTATAAAGTACAAAAACTACTCCAACAAAAAATACTTCTAACATTTTGGCTATATTCTTTTATAGACTTTGGAGTATTTTTTGTACTTTATAATAGTTCATATAGAATTGTAATTATATTTTATTGAGTGCACAGGAAGTATATATAAATACTTATAAGACAGGCTGTAACCTGTATGCCTGCACTTTGAAATTTATAATAGTCAAGCAATATCATTTTGCTGATAGACAGACCTCTTAAACCATGACACAAGTTAGTGACTTTTATAAAGATAAGAGTGGCCGTCTTATCTTTAATCTAAATTTCTACTTATATAGGCCAATCTGAAGCATCCTTATGCAAAAGAAGTTGGCATGTGTGTGTTTTTTGTATATATATTGAAATTAATGGGCAATTTTTAAAATAGAAGACTGTATTTGTTTGTTATTGATTTAATTAATTTATTTACTGGGTGTGTTTAAAAAATTGGTAAGTTGTAAAAAATTAGTTTATTGAACATTGATTATTGACATAATTTTGTTGTAATGAGAATATAAATATATGTGAACACACCTTTATACTTCATTAGGTTAATTTTTCAAACAATGTTTTAATGAAAAGAAAATAAGATAAGGAAAGATTTCTTGAACAATGGCTTTTATAATTTGGAGCACAGATAGCATTTACTGAAAATCTTACTGTGCACACTAGATAGGAACTGTTAGATGATGAATTTAATATTTTAACCCCATTAAAGATATTCTTAAAATCTATTCCAAAGACAATGAAGCAAAAATAGCAAGTATTATATAAAAATCAAATGGAACAAGTGAAAAATTAATATAAATTAGTTAGAATGCATGTATATAATGAAATAAACAAAAAGGCAGCAAAGACTAATTAAAGTAATTAACAATTTACTTACAAATTATTTTAAGTAATTCTGCATACTATAAATAGTTGCTAATAATAAATATAATTAATGTGGATTAGCTAATTTATCTCTTAAATACATAATTATTTACTGATTTCAAACAGTCATTCATAAACAAGATAATCTCAAGAATGAAAACATATAGAAAACACATGGATACATGGGGATGGAGCATCGCTAAAGATGCTAAATTAATTTATCAATACAAAGACCAGAAATTTCTATGGGGTAAAAGATTGAATTATTACCCAAAGACTTTATAACTACTGAAAATTCAAAACTAGTTCTTTGATGAGCTCTATCAACCATTGTAATGTTGTAAGTATTATAACTTATTGTAACATTAAGTTATTTTGTCTTCTTGATTTACTAATTTCCTGGTCTAATTCCTTGAATCTTGTCAAATTTTATTTTGATACTTACTTTTATGATTATACAAATTTTATTTAGAGTCATGATTGGACTGTGACAGTTGACAGCTTTCAGCTTATAAGGAAATCAGATGGAATAAATATAGGTCTTATCAGCAAAAAGTTCACTCAAATACTAAGAGCAGAATATGTATAAAAGAAAAAAAAATTGAAAAGGAGTCCTTGCTGCAAATTATGATAAATAAATTTGATAGTAATGTCCCTTTTATCTCCCAAATATGTTTTAAAAAAGTAAAAAAAAAATTCTGTCATGAATTCTAACTACAAATGATACCAGTAAAACAATTTGCCTTCATGTTTTATTCAGGACAAAATATATACAAAATAGAAAATCATCTTTGTAACCATGAAATTCCTGAGAAGTTACCATATACAATAGAGAAGCTTGTTATTTCTATAAATTAAATATGACTTAGTACTTCCAAGAACTTAATAGCGTTCTCATATTCATAGCAAGATAAATGATATTCATCTTCCTATGAATATGAGAATGACATTAAGTTCTTGAAAGCACTAAGCTGTATTTAATTTATAAAAATAGCAAGCTTCTCTATAGTTGTATATAAGTGCAGTTATTACATTTATTAAATTATGCATAGAAGTATAAACAATTAATATAAACAATAGTAATAGACTGAGAAATTATTTTTAGCTCACAGACTTCAAAATGTGTCTTGATTATATTTTCATAACAGATAGCAACTAAGGCAATAGAATATTAAAGAACATGCAAAAATAACATATACAGAGATTCTCTCAATGATAGGAGCAATTGTCTGGGAAATTTCTGCTACTGATTTACATGGCATATATTTTTTACTAGAAACCAAGAATTACAGGGAGCAAGTAAAATAAGAATAATCCATCAATAGAGTTTTAAATCCCAGTAGTGAAATATAATAATACACTAATATATAAGACGAAAGTGATAACTACATTTAAGCAGTAAAACAGTAAAGATATGTCTATTGAGAAAATTCAGAACACAGGATAAAAAACACTGAAAGGTCTAACATCTTCAATTAAAAGAGCATGACAAATGAAAAAAATGGCAATCACCCTTCAAGCCAAAATTTGAGATCAAAAATACTTAAAAAAAAACTCTTACCTAGATAATATTGACTATAAAAATATTAGATAGCCTAGTAATACAGGAAATAGATAGAAATGTGTAAGATTGGAGGTTGAAAATAGTCAGCTTTTCAAACCTCTCATATATGGAAAAAATGCAATAAAGGGGAAAGAATCTCAATGAAAATATTATAATACTTAAAATTGGGGTATCCAAGTAAGATGAAAAATAAGCATAAAATTATGTTACTATATACTGTGCAAGACATGGTAAATATTATTAGAATTAGAGAATGGTTTAGTTCTGTGGAAATACAGAATTGTATCATATACAAAATCTATATTGATATGGAGTAAAAGAACTTATCAAAATTATTTAAAAGTGGTCAGTCATATTAATACTCTCTTAGAGAGGTAGTTTTGTAAGATGGGTCAGACTTGCTAATTAGTAAGCCATGCAAAATACTATTTACACAACAGAGTAAAGTAAAAAAGAGTTAAATCTAATCTCTAAAGTCAATGGAGATATCTGCATAGGCTTGCCAAATGAATAAGTCTGTATCTGTGGTGTCTATTGTTTAATAATCTATAAAAACACATAAAGAATCAATACTCTAATTTTAATATGAAACAAACAGTGGCTAAAATGGATCAAGCAATGCATTATATAAAAATTGAGTAATACTGATTTCTAAAAAGGCATTGGAAATTCTGACTAATACAACATATAGAGGTTGGTTTAATTATGACAGAAGATATTACCTTATAGAAATATTATAACCCTTAACATTTTTTACATTGATGTGTTGTTTTAATATGAATGGACAGCATGGTTAGTCACTTTGATGAAGAACATTTGTATTTAAAAGCATGTGACAAATTTTGTAAGTTTAATGCAAGAATAAATAATAGTAAGTGCATTTGGATAGTAACAGAGACATAATATCTAGCCATAAAAAAGCAGACTGTGAAGAAGTTACAAAGTTTCTTGGGTCTCATGAGTTAAGTGGGAGTATTTCTAAGATGGAAAATATGTGCATCTTAACCATTGTATAATTAATTTTAAAAAGAGCAGAAAGAAAAGTGGAAAGCAGAATATTAAAAGACCTTTAAAAACAAAAGAACTCTTGTCATTTAACAGTTCAATGGTTCATTATGTCAGTAGTCATGAAATAATTATTACTAGATGTATCAGAATTTGGATTAAATACTGTTTTGCATTATATAACATTGAATGATGAAATTTCAACGGTATTTTTGTCCAGAATATTACTGAACACAGAAAATTAAAACCAGTTAAATAAAGAAGTGTTGTGTGTTGTTTTCATATCAATTTTTTTTATCAATATTTATATAACCAGTCCTTTAACTTATTACAGATCATAAACCATTGTAAGAAATATTATCCCAAAATAAAGTGGTCACAGATTATTTGAATCTAAGAAGGCAATGACATTAAACTAAAATTTTAAAAAATTATTATTAATCCATGCACTATTATATTTTGGAAATAGCAAATATAATCTTGTATTTACATATTGGACTATTTCCATCATCTAATATGAGTATTGAATGGCTTTAGGAAAATTTAACTTTATTTAAATATTTCAAGATGTATTATTCTTTCCTCTTATTTAGGTGTTGCTGGCCTGACCAGTGATAGTACTAGCATGTGAATCGAAGTGAACCATTAGATTCTTGAGTATTGAATTTTAAGATAACCCTCTAACCAACTGAGCAACAATACTAGCATGGGAATTGAACCTGGATCCTTAGACTTTTGAGTATTGAATTTTAGGTAACACTCTAACCAACTGTGTGGAAATCGAATCTGGACCCTTATATTCTTGAGTATTAAATTTTAAGGTAACGCTTGAACTAACCAAAACTCAGTTGGCTAGAGCATTACCTTAAAGTTCAGCACCCAAGAATCTAAGGTGTCCAGGTTTAATTCCCATGCTAGTACTGACACTGGTCAGGCCAGAATTACCTGAAAAAGAGGGGAGAATAATATTTCTTGAAACATTGTGCATATACTAATCTGTGTGCTTTATTAACAATTGAATGTATTTGGAATATTTAAATAAAGTTAAATTTTTTTAAAGACATTTAATACTCATATTAGATTATGTAAATAGTCCAATATATAAGTACAACTAAAACATCCTCATCACAAAACTTCAGAAAAACACAAATCAGAAATGGAATTAACAAATAATGATAAATTACACTGATAAACTAACTATATTCAAAAGCAGTCAACAGCAATAATATGGTAAGCTGTATTAAAGCTGACAGTGATATTATACCAAAAGTTAATACCTTAATAAAGGCTGTCTCAGCAATTATCTAAAAATACTTCATAAGTCAACTGGGAAATATAAAGTAAGAAACTTTTTAAAAAAAAATAAAGATTGTATTGTAATGGATAACAATACTGTTAATATGATATTCAGGTTGACATTAAATATTATTACTGATTCAGTAAGATAACTCTGAAATTACTTCAGCAAAAGCATTTGCTCATGATTGCATGAAATGAACCAAATGGAAAAAACAGACCTAAATTGTTATGAAAGTCAGAAACCAAAAAATGTTTCTTAAAAAATATTATATAGCATTATTAATCATAACTAAACATTGGAAGTGCATAAATATTAATCATGCTGGTCTACATGAAAACATGTATTTTAAGTCATAGTTAATTTATACTTCAGATAGTGAGAATATAGAGCGATTATAAACACACAATCAATAGAAACAATCTCAAAACTTTAAGATATAAGTTAATAATATAGGGTATGCCTAAAAGATTCAAGGAATTCTTGAATATTTTGGGGTTTATCCATATTACTGTACCATCTATCACCAAAATAAAAGTTTTGCAATCAAAGTAGTCTAACAATTTAAACACAATCTTCAAAAGAATGGAACTTCCCAAACATTCACAAAAATAATATATATATAGATCTTCTTATACATTGATATATTGGTTTAGCACAACATGCTTTCAGTGTGTAATATACTTTTAATACTTCTGAATAATCTTCAGCTGAAATGTTGCCTTGAAAAACTATAAATCAAGCTAGTATTACTTATATTAAAAATTAATATTCAAACTTATAAATATTGAAACCAAGCACACTTTCAATGATATTATTTGGTTAAATAACAGTATTGGTGAATATTGGATATGTCAAGAATGAAAAATCAGTAAGGTAATACCAGAACCAAATTTTAAAACACTGAGTCCTGACAGAGATATTTTAAGTGCTGGCTCTGGCTAAGCATTTATCACAAAGCTTGTAGAGGAATTAGAAATTCTCATTGTTTATAACTTACAAGCTTAAGAGATAGGGTCATGTGATCCATGACTCTTATTTTGACTATTTATAGTCTCTGCCATAAGACTACTAATTTATGGTATGGCTGAAGATCTATCAGCTCCATATAGCTATTTGAGTTGGATAGCTGGGTTTGAAGACATGTAGATGTCTGAAAATTTCAGATTTTTCACTCAATAGATTACTTTTAGATTAGTGCTTGGCTTTGGGCTGGTATTTTTAGATCTAGTGTCTGAATCTACCCTGACACCTCACTGAGTCCAACAGTCTTGATAAAAAAGAAAGAAAATGTTCAAAGCAATGAATGAAAGACCTAGCAACATTCAAAACACATATAGTCACAAGCATGTAACTCCCAGAAATATAAAAAAATTATTGACATAATGACATTTAAAAAAATTATATTTACCTTCAAAAAATCTAGTTTCTTAAATGAGAGAAGTTTTGTCATACATCTGTGCTAGATAATTCAAAATACATTTATATAATGGGTTAAATAAAAAGACAGCAAAGATTAAAGTAGTTAATCATTTGCTAAAAAGATTTCTTCTAATAAGATATTCTTAAATGTTATGTTGCAAGCATTTCTTGTCTTCCATAAACTGAATTGGTTTATAGACATATAAGTCATACTAGTAATGGTGCAGATATAGATATATGAGGTATGACAAAAATTTTCTTATATTTCCAATGTTAAACTATTCAATATTTTTGTGTTTTCCATTCATCTGTCTGCATGATTTGCTAGCATTTAATCATTTGCATATTTTAGTTATCTCATTTAATTACAATCAGGTTATGCAGGAGCGCAGATTATGCAGTGTACAACAAATTGTAGCAGTAATTAATAGCATTTATCATTCCATTGTTAGAAATACATTCTGACTTGGAAATGTTTTGGTTTACAAATTGCTCCATTGCTAGAAACATGTAATTGCAATTAGATTTCATTTAAATATAAAAAGTAATTGTTCAAAGTACATTAAATTTTATACATTTGATTGAATACAATTATAAGTTATATATTTGGAGTTTTATATGTAATTATATAAGTGATTTAAACACAGACCTTCAAGCTCCCTTCAGCTATCTATTCTATCTCATATAACCCATACACATGGCCACATTCATATGAAAAAGATAAGTAATTTCCAATATACATATTTTATGCTGAACCAGCATTCACCATTTAGTTCAGATCATCATCTCATATATATATATATATATATATATATATATATATATATATATATATATATATATATATATATATTACTCAGTGTTTGGTTATATTAAGATAGCAAATTTATGCTTCTGCTATATGAATAGATAAGTGCCATTACACTGTAATAATTAATAAATTTATATGTAAATGAAAATATTTAGATTTCCAAATTATCTTTATTAAAACATCCTAATTTATATTAAAAAAAAATAACATTGCTATTAATAATTTATTTTAAAAAAACTTCTTTAAAATATATTACCTCATAATAATTAGGCATAGCAGGTAACTTGATTTATTATATTTTATACAATCATTTGTCATGTGTTAGGTATAGCTGTATAATTAGAGTGTCAGAGTTTGTAACATAGGTTTTGGGGATTAATGCCAATGCAGTTTCATATTTTTTTTTAATACTGATATTATCTTTTTTTTCATTTAATACTAATATTATCTTTTTTTAATAATGATAATAATTTTTCCACATATTTTGCTAATCTGCTTTCCATTGGATTTGAACTGTCGTGGAATTTGTTAATTAGGTAAAATTCATAACTGATAAATAATATTATCCAAATGCACAACCATACAACATCACTTGTAACTGCTCTATTGAGAAAGTGCCTTAAAAATCCTTTAGCTATTCTAGTGGAATAAATCAATTGTTGGATTTTTTTCTTGTTTTAGTTATTATAATCTATCATTAAACAAAAAAAAGTGCAAGGCATGATATAATGGCTTCTAAAAATTTATTGAATAAACAATGTAAGTGTGCCTATTTTTTCCCTTAAGTAAATGTATAATGCAAATCTTTAACATTTCTAGATATCTAACTATGTAGCATGATTAAGTTTTATACTGAAATAACAAGCATACAAAAAAATTAAACCGTAAAGCAGTGTAAGTATTATTGAATGAGTACTTGAAAACTAACTTTGTTAATAAAAAACATAACAAAGTTGTGCATGAAAGATTCCAAATAAAACAATGTAAAAGACAAAAGTTATTTTGAAATAATTAATATGTTGGTTAGAGTCAACCTAATTAAAGTTGGTCATTATTTACCAAAGTGCATTTATCAAAGTCAAGAGTTAATCTGTAAACAACAAGTTAAAAGATTAACTAATTCTAATTTTTTTTTAATATTCTACTATGTTTTTTTTTGTTAAAGAAAATTATAAAGAATTCATTTTGTTCATGGGCAGAGAGGAGGATCTTCATCCCACGATAAAAAACAGATATTTAAAAAAGGAATTATCTTACTTGCAAATATAAATATACTAAAATGGTACAAATTGGTACTATAATGAATAAATAAAGTGTTTATTATAAATATGATTTTAAATCAATATTTGAGAAAACTAAATAGTATACTTATAATGCAAAAAAATATATTTAATTTTCTTCAATGCTTTATTGTGAATCAGTTAATAACATTTTCTAAATATAATTTTTTTTGTTGGAAATTATGATTCAATATATAAAAATGTTAACAAAGAAAACCATTGTTGATATATGCTGATTTTACATTAATATGCCCAGAACATTGTGAAACATTTAATCAAACAATATAACTGAAAAATCTGCATTTATCCCAGAAACAGTGCTTTAACAAAAAGTATATTACATCACATACAATATTCATTGAAAGATCTACAAATTACAGAATATCAGTAATAATAAAAATAAAGAAACAGTTTCATTTAGCATGCGATATGTTTTATTTTTTGATTTTGGCAAAAACATAGGTTATGCAGGTTGGGAACTTAACAATTGTGAAGTCTTGTGCCTTCTCACTACTCTTAGGCTGGGGCAGTTAATGGGGTTAGGTGAGCTGAAATTTAGCTTGCAGTAAAACTCTTACTCACACAGCCCTTTGATTACAATAATATTAAAATAAATTATTTTCTTATATAATATTTAAAGATTGACATTGGTGGATTCATTCCATTCTTTCTAAAATACTATATCCATGTCTGGAAAAAGAGTATTCATTTATAATTTATCTTCAAAGCACATGTGCATTGGCTTAATCGTTAATATTACTATTACATAAAAAAACATAGTGCTATATAAAATAATATCTCATTATATATGTTTAATTTCAACTAAAGAATGATGGTTCGTAAATTGTAAAGATTTCACAAGTGTCATTCGTTCAAACATAACAAATGCAATTTAAAGTGATCGTTTAACACCTTCACGCTCTTAATTCCACACACTTAAGATTTGCCCATACATAAACGTTTGGGTTGAAAGAATGGATGGATTCATTCCATTCTTTCTAAAATACTATATCTCATGTCTGGAAAAAGAGTATTCATTTATAATTTATCTTTAAAGCGCATGTGCATTGGCTTAATCGCTAATATCTTTGTAAATGACTAAACACAAATATTTTTTTTTTATTTTTGTAAAATTTTTTATAAAGTTTTTTTTTTTTTGAATATGCTTGAATTTCCATGTCTTGTATATTGTTAAAACTTCTTCATAATATAATGCTCATTCTCTCCAAAGAATTTATTTATATTATGGTAGAATACATTGACTATTAATTATTCCAAGATTGTTTCAAAATGCTATTTTAGAAAATACATTCCCCATAAATATGTAATTAAAAATTTGATTATGTTAAAGTATTTAACTTTAAATATCCATCTCTATGGAATATGCAGTATTTATAAAACAAGAATCTTGTGGAATTCTTTCAGATAACAAAGAATTTTCAAGCAAGTCTTACGATCTGGTTAGCCATGTAATTAGTGATTGGGTACTAGCTATTATTAAATGGAAAAACACTGCATAAAAGAAAAATGCTAAAACCCCTTACTACTGCCATTTGAGAGTTTAATGATATTGTTTTTTTTTTATTTTGTAGTTGCCTTTTCTTATATATATATGCATTTCTTGATTATATAAATGTTCTTGACACATTATAATTTAATCTTCAGTAATTTAACACTGTAATAGATTAACGGATTCTGAGGCTAAGCCTCCTGGATCAATGTCTAGGTGAAGTAAGAAACTCAGCTTATTCACTTTGATGAGAGGTGTTCAAATCTCATATGATTTTAAGAACTAATTTTTTATTTCCCATATTGTAGGAAATTGTATTAATTACTTTCTGCGCAATAATAAGCAACAGAAAAACGTTATTTTATTGATCTTATAGTATTTGCTACCAGGCAACAAATTTAATACTCCCATAACAGACACAGCTTTTATAACGTCTATATAGGCGCACATTGTTATTGTCTCACATTATGCAAAAAAAGCGATTTTTAATTTACAATCGGATATTCACATATTAATTAGATTTTTCGTAAATATATATACATGAGTCATTTAAACATTAAGTCAACTTCAATGTTTAAAGAAAACTATTTCCATCTGCATTTACTCGACGAAATACAAATTTACAACAATGATAAACAATAAATCAGAATGGCCTTTAGAGTGAAGTGCTGAGTTTCAGCACGCAGATGTTTTAAATTTGATTGCTTCACTACTTCTATTCTTTTTTAGAGGACAGAGTTCATTTAAATACTAATTTCTTTAAATTTCAAAGTCAGCGTAATTGGAAATTAAATGTATCAAATAATGGTATTAACTTAAAACTTTGCGATACGTGATTACGGAAAATAAATCACTTTCTTTTTCTTGAAATGCAAATTAAAGAATTACTTTTATTTTAGCCCAGCGAATGATTTACGAATAATAATTATTCTGAGCAAGCAGGTACCAATGACACCCAACTTTCTTTTAAATTACTTTTTAATTTAGATTAATATTAACAATGGAGAGAGAAAAAAAAACATTTGTAATTGCATAATAGTTCTTTTAGAACTTTTATTACTTAGATTTCGGATTTTTAAAAAAAGTATTAGATTAAAGTCATTTAAAAACCAAACAAAAAAAAACTATTTTAAAATATCTTGTCTTTTAAAGGGTCAAGTGATTAAGGAAAAGGGTCACTAGTTACTTTGCATATCAAATCCGCTCGAGTGCATCTAAATCAATTGAACGAAGAAACAATACTAAAACTGAATAAGTTGTAATACTTTCAATAAAGTTATTTTTTTTAGTAACTGGAGTAAAATCTGAAATATTAAATTGTTAGCGTTTTATATTTACGTTCAGTTTTCTGCCCGAAGGCTGGGTGCGAGGATAAGTAATATTAACTATCAAGCAAAACTTCGTTGTTGTTGATAATTTATTACTATTTACTAACCTTCTTACTACAATTCTAGTATCTGATTATTTAGAGCTAAATCATTAATTTCAATGAGCTAATATCCCTGTAATTATTTTCTTTTCAGACAAAATAACAGCCATTAATTACGACATATATTTACTTCTAAGACAGTAAGTATATCATTTAGTTTGTACTGAATGTTTCCTATGTATAATATGTAAATAGAGAGATTTGAACTCAGGATTTTCAGACTATTCATCCTCCACTCCATTTCAAATAACCGATACCCATTATAACACATATGCGAAAAAGATACGAGACCCAATACATGTATTTCACGCAGAACCAGCACATTAGTTGGGCCAGATTATAATGCCCCACACATATATACAATCATTGCTTACTTTATATTAAGATTGCAATTCCTCAAACGTTAATGAACAGGCTTCAATCTTCTCACCTGCCCATTTCCTTAAAAAACCAATGATGGAACACTGAAAGCCCTTGTTGCATTTGATGTAGCCATACCCATGTAAACATTACATCAATCTAATCTTATCAGACATATGGATGATTGAATAGTTAGAAGAATGAGAAGATTAAAACCTGCCCATTAAACTTTGAGGAATTGTTATCTTAATATAAACCAAACACTGTTTTTATATATGTGTGGAGATTATGATGTGGCCCAACTATTGAGTGCTAGTTCTGCACAAAATATGTATATTGAGTATCATGTGTCTTTTGTGTGTGTGGTCATGTGTATCAATTGCTTGAGATAGAGTGAAGGATTAATAGATTAAGAAATCCTGAGTTCAAATCCCTCTAATTATATATTTACTATGAGGCATACAGAGCTTAGTACTCCAACTACCACAACAGTAGCCTGAATTTAAATTCAAGTGATTTATTTTTCAAGTAAGCAGACATTTTTAAGAAAACAGATTTTTTTTTCAAATGTTATCATTATAATCGACATATTCAATATATAATCAATAATTGAACTGTCTAACAATTTAAAATAGGAATTTAAAAAAAGACTATCACTATCAGGTAGTCATTTATCTCTTCATTATTCAACTGTGTAAGAATATGGTCTTTGTTTTGCAGTGGCTATTTATGTGTTTTTCCTTTATCTACTTTAAAAAAGCAAATATCCTACAGTTTTGGAAATGTTTCTGTGTCTAATGTAAACAATCTGAGTTCAATTTTTGTTTTTGACTTTCTTCACCTTTTAATATGTCTCAATATAACACTAACCACTCAGATTATTCTTTTATTTTTCTTTGCAGAATTATGACATAAATAATGATATATCTAAGTGTATAAACCGAGTTAAAATCCAGATCTTATAAACTTGACAAATTTTTATGGTTTCAATCTGTATTAGTATTTTTCATAGATAGACATTCCATCAAAGCTAATCATTCAACATTGATCAGTAAATGGGTATCTAGTTATTTGTAAATATGAGATACAAGATGAAAAGCCATTCACGCTCTGATTACTATCAGTAAGCCTGATGAGTAAAGACTTTTTCTTCACTGTTTCTCTATGAGAACTAATAAAGAAACATAACTTGTAGTGAGCAATTTAAAGCCTGTTTATCATTGTACAACTTAAAATGTTTTCAAATTATTTTTTTAAATTGATTATGTCATGTGTTATCAATGACAACCATCATTAAAAATATATATATAAATTTTACATTAAAATTATTGCTTTATAGTGAAATGATTTTCATTACAAAAAAAGGCATATTTAGTCATTCATTATATTCTTTAATCTTTTTTCATAAATTGTTTGTTATGTTTTCTGTTTGTAGAACAAGTAATTTTTCATATGACCACTGCAGTTTCTCCATGATATATATGAAGATACCACTAGACTTCATTTTTAAATCATTCTTATGCAACTATCTCACTATTGTTTTGCTAGTTATATGTTTATTTGATTGCAAAAAACTGGAATTCAAATAATATTGATTTATTAATTCAAATAAAATTCTCAAGATGTCAGTATCATAAACAGATACCTTTTTTCAAAGGAGCTGATAGGTAGTAAGAAACTGGATACAATGTTGTTGATTGATCATTTTTAATTTTTCCCACATGAGAATGCTTGTGAAAGCTTTCATGTGTATAAATTCTTTTATTAAATTTCAATAATGGAAATGTCAGTTTGTTTACATATTTATGGTTATTTTTCATAAAGTAGTTGTTTAATGTTTATTTTTTTAAGAAAAATAATGTGATTAGATCAAATTGTATTAGAAAATATTTACTTTTAATCATTTATTTTTAGCTTGACTTGTGATAGATTTAACTGATTTTCCTGGCTGTAAAAATCTTTCAACTTTAATTTCAGTAAACCATTATTCTACATCAGAGACTTTGCATATATTGAAACATTAGACAATAATCAAAATAAAGACCTGTTTCATCATTCAATGGTTGAAAGAAGCAGATTGGCTTCACAAAACAAATTAAATCTTTTTATTAACATATGTATTTAAAATGTAAATGAAAAAATATCAATATCTGACAAATCTATCAAATTATACTTTAAAATATTATTTTTTAAATGTTTTAATAATATTGCAATGTATTTAACAGACTATTTGTGATGACGTGTTAGCCAACAGTTTGTAAATGTTTGTTGACATAATTTGCATTGTTAATATTACAGTGAAAAATTATTACCTTCTATTTTTAAAAATTAAATGTATATGTGTAAAAAAATGTGTAATAATATATACTTTTGATTTTTAATAATTGCACAAAAATAATCATAAATTTTAATAAGATTTGCAAAAAAATCAATATTTTAACATTTAAAATATGTTGAAGTAAACTCACAAAGTCAAATGCAAAGGCAAACTATCAAGACAGGGTTTTAAATTGATTGAAGTAAGTGCATTTCTGATTTTCCTAAGATTTTTGGATGAATTAAAGTATCTGAATAAGATAAACATGAATTAACAAATAAAAAAAAAACCAAGAAATTAGTGAAATATCTCATTAGAGTATACAAGCAAATCAACTTTCTTAATTTTGTCCCACTAATTTCCTCATTTTGTAAAATATTTTGAGACAGTAGAAAACACAATTTTACACTATTCAGCTTTAACTCACTTTATTATTGCTACCTTTAGCATTATTTTGCAGTTTCTTTATTCAATTTATAGAAAATCATTACTGCATAATGGTGCCACCTTTAGATTTTTTAGACATAATAAATCAATATTTAAATTAACACTATTATAAAGATGTAGATATATACTTATGAATTACACTGATTGGTAGTTTTTAATTGTCTCCATGGGGCAGTGCTTGCCATTGATTTTGACAGTTCTATTTCTTTGTTTTGATTTTGAAATTAAAAACTTTTTTTACTTATTTATCTTTTTTTCACAAATATTTATGTAATAATTATTATTTATAAGAAAAAATCTGATTTTATTAGAAAATATTTACTTTAAAGAAGACAAATTGAGAAAAACTTCAATAACTTATGGCTACCATTTATAATTAGGTGGAATTATTTTTGTCAATTATAAATAGAATTTTATTTTTAATAAGAACTTTGTTTACTTTAATAACTAAATTAAAACTAATAAAATTTTAAAAACAAATATATATTTCCTGCTGATTCTGTAATTGACCAATCAAAGATTGGAAATTTAATTCAATGTAAATAAACACAGTAAAAGTTAAAAGAAATCAAGTCAAAAGTAATCAGTAAAGTATGGCCACAGCAAATTTATTTTTCTAATTTTTAAAAATTATAAATAGAATTTTAAATTTTAAATAAAATTTAGTTTTAAATAATTTAAATGAAAATTCTATTTGGTTTTTAAAAATGAAGTAAAAAAATAATTCTGATTTGTTTCATTTAATATTTTTATCAAAACCATCTACTATTTCATTTTATGAATTTTTTATATATTTGAAAAATTAAAATAATACTTTAATTTTTATTTAGAAATGTACATTTACAAATAAAAAAGACAAAATTGATCAAATAAAGGTTGGAAATTTAATACAACTACTGTTATGATTTTTTTAAATAAACAAACAGCAAAACAGTTAATCTTTTGTGTATTTTCTTCCATATCAAATTTATTAAATTTATATTCTATTTTAGAAATATTCCATCACTTTCAAATAATAGACATGTGTTTTGAAATGCCAACTCTGAGTATACACCTTAGTTAAATATAAAAATGTTTGAAACTGAACAAATACAAAACATAACTTGTTTAACTTTTATCATTTATTATCACTTTATAATTTGCAAGATATAGACCATAAAAATAATTTAAAATGGAAAGTCATTTTGTATTATGTGTTAACCCTACTGCACCCTCCTGAATTCTGCTAGTATTCTGACTGATTTCTTTGCTCTCATTAGATTTAAGTTTTCAACTTTTCATTTTGATATTAAACCATTATTATTTAGAAGAATATAGTAAATTTGACTTCATTCAATAGCTATTTTTGTTTAGAAATTAAATAATTTTTTTTAAAAAATCACATTTGATTTTTGGGATTATTTTAAAATTAGATTTTAATCAAAACAAAATGCTGTCATATCATCGAATTTCAGGTGGAGCTGGTTCAATTTGCAAAATGAGCAAAATCTTTTTTGTTTGATGTTTATTTTAAAAATCTGAATCAATTATTTTTAATAATTACTAAATCTATCAATTTATGCTTTAAAAGTTTATAAATTTTTCATAATTTTTATATCACTAAATATTATAGCAATCTGTTGAGTGGCATCATTTCTACACAGCTGTGTTTCCCTGACTTTATTTCTTATAGTAACAATATTTAGCTGAATATATTCTTTTATATTTAAAAATAAAACATTTCTGTAAAAATAAAACATTTCTGTAAAAAATAAATATATAATGATATTTATTTTGATTTCTAATAATTATTATGATATAAATATAATTATAAACTTTCCCAAAAAATCAAGTTTTTAAACCATTGTAATATTTTCTCAAAATAACCTCACAAAGTTTGATATCATGAAATATATAAAGAATACCCTTCATCACAGAGCTTGAGATACTTTGAACAACTGCATATTCAATTTTTTTTAAGTGTCATAGCATCGGTCGGGATGTGAACCCGCAACCCGGGCAACTGTCTGCAAGTGCAAGGCAGTCACGCTGACCCCTCGACCACCAATGCAAGACAATTTTGACTGCAACTTTTGTATTTTTTTTGTATTTAGAATATTAGAAAATAAATATACACCTGGGTCTCATTTTATGTGGTAGATAGGTTCCACTGTAAACCTGCATTAAAAAAAATCGCACAAAAATAGACTTAACTAACCTTGAAAAATGGGGATTAGGGTCTGCAATTTTCAAAATTCACATAAAAGCAAAGCAACAAAGAAAAATTACTTTAAAATTCACATTAAAAAATAAGGAAATAAAGTATGATTAATAAAAAATATCAAATATTTGAAAAAAACTGATACAAGACAAACTTTTTTTACTTTTTTTTATTAACCACGGTATTTCATTTGACATTTTTTCATATGTATTTTTTGACGATATGCGGTTCTTTTGTAAACTGGTAAGAAATCAGAATCATCGATGTGATATGATGTATCTTCTTGAAAAAAGTCAAGAATCTCTCAGCAATTATGCCCAGAGAAACTTGTTAGCCACTTTATTTTCCATTCCCCATTCTAATTTTTACCATTTTCTGCTCGATCTCATTTACACAACTAATGCCACTTTCAGTCTTGTGCTGTGTTAATGGTTTTCTGTTGACAACTGATTTTACTATTGAAATAAATTTTAAATGTTCACATTTTGTTTCTATATTAAAAAAATGAGGATCACAATCAAAACAAAAAGATTATACATTATCATTAAAAATATTTTCAGTTTATAAAATCAATAAAATCTTCATAATTTATTTTAAAAATCTACATTATTTATTTCTTAAAACAGGCAAAACTCACTATATATATTGCCACACACAACAAGCTAGAGTAATCAATGGATGCCAGAAGGCTTGTGCATAAATTCCCCATCTAGTGCCTACTCATCCAATCTCCTCAGACTAGTTTCTGGCTTATGGTCTTTGTCAGTGAGGATCTTTGGATCTGAGAGCACTGGACCTAAATCTTAGGATCTAATGCAACCTTCCAGCAACCACCTTTTATCTCCATTTAACTTCAAAACTATAAGTCTTAAACCAAAAACACCTTAGTGTTTTCAATCCAAGCTCATTCAACACTTTTTTTTAATTATAAGACACTGGAATGTAGATTCTAATGTTACTCAAATACTAAAAATGCCAGGTTAGTATTCAATTTAAGTTCATAAAAATGCTATCATATATATTAATTAATTAAGTTTTTTTTAAAATTGAGTAAAAGAAATTTATCTATTTAAAAGCCTATAACAATTAAAAGTACTGAAAAGGAATATAGAATGAAAATTAATGAGGTTTAATAGTTTGATGCTAATATTATTTATTGGAATTTTTTTATTAACTACACATTCTGTTATTTGCAAGTATTAATCACATTATTATCTAATCAATTGAATTTTCTTTTTCAAATATTATTTCCTAGATAATAATTTAACAAATATATATAACCATTAGAAACCAGTCAACACTTAGACAATCTCAATACAGATAACAATTTCAAACTGTTGTCAAGGGAACCAATGAAAAACTACCTAATCAAGTATTAGTCTAGTTACTCTATCTTTGAGCAGAGAACTAAGCATACATCCATATAATAAACAAAATTGTAAGTTTAGTTTTTTCTTTTCTGAAAATAATATAAAAACTTTATTCTAAGCTTTCTTCAAACCTAGTTGTTGCATATGAGCAAGTTATCTCAACTTTTACATTTACTTGGAAGATCTCAAGGCTGATCACAGGAAAAATTATGTTGTTATAATCAGATCATTAAAAAATATTTCAAGTGCAAATAATTAAGAGGATTCAATAAGAAATCAAAAATTAACCCCAATTTTGTTAATTTTAAAACATTTGAAACAAATACTTTTTTTTTGGATAAAATTTAATAATCTAATCGCTATCTAATTCAAAATTATCTGAAGCTGAAATTAGAAAGAATTCAAGACATACAAAAAAGAGTAGACAATTTTTTTACGATAATAATTGAAAAAAACGAAGAGCATTTTTTTTTTAAATAACTAAACTTAAAAGTTTATTAAGAAACAAAATACTAGCTAGTAAAATAAATTAATTTTGTAAAAAGTAGCTATAAAAAATACTATTAAAAAAATCTATTCAAATTACTTAGGTGATTTGCATAGAAATTAAAAAGCATCATGTTTTTACATAACAGTTACTTTTTTAAATAAATAATTTTAATTTTCATAATTCAGTCATACTAACAGAATAATTAACATCATTAACATTATTAAATTAGACCATAAACGATTCAGTAGCAATCTTATATCTATCAGGAAAAATAATTGTAACAATTTATTAGTGGAGCAAAATACAGAAAACTGGAATTCATTACCTATAAGATTTTCACTCCTAAATAACCAGAAAAATCTTTTGTGAAGCAATAGCTTTATTCATAAAATATGACGTAATTAAATTTTTATATAGTTAATCAATTAGTACAAAGCCTTTGAAAATTCATGTTTTAAAGTTTTGTATACACAACTTAAAATAATGATCTGTATAGTATACTTTATACACAACAATAATAATAAAGATGATGATGATAATGATGATGATAATAATAATAGTAAGAGGGGCCTTGAACAGCACAGATCAGGTAAAAAACTCTCTACATTTAAACCATTAAAAAGCTAATAAAAATTATTAGAAACAAAGTGAATAAATACATATAACATCAAAAATTCTAATATTAATTTAATTGATATCAACCAACAGAAAAAATAAGTAGAATTTAATTGATAATTTTTAAATTGAAAACCAATATTAACAAATTAATAACACAAGCATGGAGGCTCAAAGGTTACAAACCTAATTAACAATGGCAAAAACACCAATGCAGGCCATAAAAAAGAAGAAAAAAACCAAACATTTGCAGACATGGTTAAGGCAAAAAATAAAAAAAAGAATTCACTTATCCTAATAAAAAAACTGAAAACCAAGTTAATTAAAATATCAGCAAAGAAAAAAAAGCAATACTAATCACTTTTCAAAAGATCATTCTTAGATATAGGAAACCAACCAATAGTTACATAGATAACCCAGAAATTGAAAAACAGGAAAGTCAAAATCCACCAGAAATTGTCTAGAATAAAGAAAAATTGAAGATCATAACTCAATTGTTCAATAAATCCATAGCAAAGCATCTCTTTGCAATTTTCAAGAGATGGTTTCCCCCCAAGTCCATGGTGTTGTCAGCAACAGACAGCAACATTTCATTATATAAATTTCCAAAAGAGTTGTTGTATGAGGCAATAATATTAAATGGATTCTGGGACACAATACAACAGATTACAGAACATCCCAAATGACTTGTATCTAATACTGGAATTTTATGAAATCACTCAAAGGGAGAGATTTCAAAGGCAAGTCAAATCATTGAGTAAATATGCACTGATCACTATATACCAAAACTATCACAATACCATTTCAGGAATAATTAAGAACACCTACTTGGGATACACAGAACAAGACTTCCATAGGATAATGGAACCATTTGGCAAGGTCATTATGTTCAAACAGTATACTGGAAAGACACACCAATACCAATTGCCAGTAACAGTTATAAGTTCAGAATAAAACTGCATCCAGATACTGATCTAGATGATATACCAACACAAATCCTGGATCAGAAAACAATGCTCACTTTATATATTACAGGTCTGAAATCACAATGTTACTCATGTAAAGAATGGGGACATGTTACTGCACAATTTCCAAAGCACCAGAACTTAATCAGAAATCAAATCCCACACACACAAAAGCAACAAAATTTCAACACAAACCTGCAAACAGAAGAAAAGATAGCCATTGCCAAGGTAGCAGTGCACAAACTACACAATGAAGTAATTACAAAAAACAGATGTACCAAGCTTAAACCTTATAGATTTCAAAGAATAAACAACAAACCTTCAAACCAAGGAACATGATTAAAGAGAAAGGGGAAGCCAAGTAAAAAATAACATAACAACAAAAGCAAATATATATATATATATATATATATGCCAGAATTTGACTGCACAATAGATAAAAACACACAGCATACCACTATCAAGAAAGACAGCCATAGAAAGTATGGAGATATTCCTACCCCCAAGCAACAACAATAATGTAATTAACAAGCCCAATCCAATCGAAAGCCTAAGAAACCTACCGGAAAAAAATTAGAAAAAAAAAGTGAAGACAGATGATGATAACTCTAATTCACCAATCATTGATAATATAAATGAGGATTCAAGTTCAATAGAAATAATCACAAATTTATTTGAAAACCATATAATAACCACAGAATCACAAAATGAAAAAGCACAAAATATACAACAGTCAATACAAAAACCAATCAGAAGAATGATACAAAACTGACAAAATAAACCAAAAGCAAATGGAAATAAAAAATAAATCAATGAAAGTACACAATGTAATGCTCCCAAAACAATCACAACAAAAAATACAAACCAATCCCAGTTACATAGTTAATGAAAATTAAAATAGTAGCGCAGAATGTCAGAGGCATTAATTCAATAGCAAAAATAGAACCACAAATACTAGAACTACTAGAAACAAAAACCTATAATGAATCAGAAATTAATCCAACCACATACCTATACAACCAAGGTTTTCCAGGGACACATAATCATGTTCAGTGGGCACAGGCATACTCATGCCTCAAATTGCAACTTTTCAACCTTCAGAATTATTTACATTGACTCACATCTCCTAATCACTATTCCACAATCAAATTACTACACTCAACATTATTTTTGGGAATGTATCCCCAGATCCCAGCATAATTGCACATATAATTCTTACAATAAACTACCAGCTCCCAACCAGCCACAATCCAACAATATTAATGGGTGTTTTTCAACTCAAGTTATGCAAAATTCAATACAAAATGATTACATCACTTAAACCTGCCACTTCCATTTGCTCAGGGCTTTGTTGCCACAGATTCAGTGTCATTCTATAATCAATGGCATGCCACACTTATTGATCTATGCTACTACACACCAATGCTTCATCACATAATCAACTTCCAATTCAATTCATGCATGTTGCCAAACCATTACAATAAATTTCTCAGAGCTCCAAACAACTTCCATTCATCTATAAAAAACAATCAGACTCCTACTTCCAACAACCACTACCGAATTTCCTATTCTCAGAGATTTTCATCATGCTAAATAAAATTAACCATATGCCACAAGATCCAGTTCAAAAATACCAGTCATTCATCAATATACTATTCTTCAACATACATCACATGACAAGATATTCACCACCCTCCCAATTAATGCCACTAACAGACAATTTCCACAAGAGAATCACAATCACCAGACCAATGCACAATACCCACCAATGCATACAAAACTAACAAGGCTATGTCACAATACATGTAAACAATTAAAAGAATACATTTGCAATAAAGAAAAGAAAAATATTTCTTACAAAAAAAAAACACACATGGATACACTAATACATATGCTGGTTACTGGGCTATTCATCAACAAAAAAAATGCCATGGCAATTGAGATAAGCGGCATTGTCTATGCAGGACATAACATGATGGATCCCATATACCAATAATTCAAACAAAAGCTCCAAACCTATAAACAATTTGGACCAACCACTGATTAGTTTGGAATGCCTGAAACAGACATTCCCTTTCAGATTCAGCACTTGGCTAAAATGCGTAAAAAAATTCTCAACAGTTGTCACCCTGAAACTAACGGCATACTGGCATTTGTCTTTTCACATTTGAGTCAATTTACCACAGAGTACCTTTTCAACCTTGCTAACTTCCTATCACAAAAATATACAATACCAGAGGACTATATCTAATAGCAATAGTGCCATTTAACAAAAAACAACAGCCATATCAAATCTCAATAACCTTCGACGCATTTCCATGCATATGTTGGGAATTAAATTATTGGAAAAGGTAGTCAAAAATAAAATAGAAATATATATACTGCCCCTGATATCAAACATGTAGTATGCAAATAAGGGATCTTCCACCACACAGGCTGTGCTTACATTTAAAATGATACAAAGAGCTGTGCAGCAAGATAAAAAAGTACACTCCAATTGCAATTCAACTGGATATACAGGCAACATTTGATTCTATTGCCATAAATGTCATAATGAACATGCTTGTGAAAACAGCAATTTTATTCACTGTACTATACATCATTGCAAATCTTTATTCAATTGATAGATACACCTCACACATAGTGGCAGAAACACAACAGCATTTACTCCCACACAATCAATTTCACAAGAATTCCCACTCAGTGCACTCTTGTTTACTCTCTATATAAAGCAACTCTTAAAACAGATTACCAGGAATATTAATACCATGAACTGACCAATGTATTCCATGTATTGCATACATGGAATAAAGAAATTCCAGCATTAGAAAAATATTACAAAATTACATAGACATGCACAAACTACAATTCAACCTAAGAAATACATCAGCATGATTTGTCTACACTAACAAACCATATAAACAGCTATATCAAGGAAAAACTATTCCATTTCTTGGAACACTGTAAAATAAGCTCAAACAGAAAGCAACAAACAGTCACATCTTTATCAAATGCATACTTATCTCTATATTTAAAAGTGCACCTATTTAACATATTCAAGAATTGTATATTATTCACCTTTTGTCATCTTTACAAAAAGTTTTACAATGATCATATCTCCACTCTGTACAAAACTACTATAGAGTAGAAAAACTGTGGCCATTTCAATCAAACAACTTAGTTAACTAACTATATGGAATGATCTGGTGCTACACACAATACATGTGTTCCTCACACAAAAAAATAATAAACCTATTAGCAAAGAACACTGCACAGTTTCAGAAGCTACAGAGTCTCCTCGACATAATCCCTACTGATTGTCCATACCTCACATATGAATATCTAGTGTCATTAGCACACTCAGCATAAATAAATGTCAGAATTACAACACTCACATTTGATAGAAAATACATATACTGGCTAACACATGAGATGATCAACCCAGTCACAAACAACTCAATCTTTTAGCCCAATACTGGGAGTAAACAACAAGAAATTCTTTAAAAACTTCAGATAAAGGTCAATGAAACCAAAGTTCTATGACTTCCTAATCAAACTAAACCTACATTCCCTACTAACATTTTATTTCTTATGATACCACTAGTTTTATAGGTCAATAGACCCATTCTGCAATCTGTGCCATGCTGCTGAAGAAACACAACAACACATGTGTTACAAATGTACAGCACTAAATACTATATGAAACAATATGTTAAATCAATATAGATTTTACATCCAAGCAGACAACCCCTACAGCATGAGCAGAAATCCTTGAACTTTATGCATGTTGGTGCACACACTATATATTCAGCCTGGGAGATAACATCAGAAGTCATCTGGCAACATTTTACAACAAGCTATAACAATAAGGAGCAGAGATGCAAAGATTGCAGATCCACCTTCTATGTAGCCACCTGTTCACTATTAAAATTACAAGCTAATATATAATAACATGCAAAACTAGCTCTTATATAAGCACAGCCTATTAAAACAAAACCAACAATGAATAAGAAGCTAAAAGGACAATATGAAATATGGATTCTCACTTAATTGAGCAAATAAATAAAACTTTTGACCAATAAACAAAGACAATAATAAAATATTAACAAAAGATTGAAGGAGGGACATTAACTAGCAACAACATCAAAAATGAATAACAGTAAAAATTAAACAATGATAGAAATAACAAAAAATATCATAATTTGAAAAATCTACCATCATAATTTGAAAAATCTACCATGTACCCCCAGAGTATCTAAAGTATTGTTATTGAATAGGCTGACTGATGTAGACCCCTATTCAACACTTCTATACTTTATGTATTACATAAAGTAAAATCTCAGTCAAACTAAATCTGCAAAATCTTCATGTCACTATAACCAAGGCATAAGTACACAAACACCATGTAAACTTTGTTAACAATAAAGTATATTATTGAAACATAATAATAATGATGATGATGAGAAATAATGATAAACTTAATGTAACATTTTTTCATTTGATAAAACTTTTTGTAATATTTGACTAAAACAACATAATTCAAATTTATATAAGTTGCAATCTTATTGCACACCCACACAAACAAGATTTCAATAAAACTAATTAGCAATTAAAATTTTTACTTAAGAAATTTAAATATAATTCAATTTTATAAAAGAAAAGTGTTTTGAAAGAAGTTCAGACATATTGCAATCTCACAGCAAACAAATAATAAATTTAAAATATGTCTGTGGGAGTTTCAAAAATTTATCATTTCAGAAAACCAGTTAAACATAAAATAATCTTATTCTTAAATGATTTATGCAAAATGTTTTTATTACAGAACGCAATGTCTTTATAATTAAACAGTTCCTATGTACTATTGCAAAAAATGAGAGTCAACCAAAAGAATTAAACCAATGCTTTTGATTTTGATCTGGTGCTAATATATATGGATAATATATAAGATGTAATCTTTAAAACAATTCCTGTCATATAAAAATTACAAATAATGTGATTCCAGTCAACACAGTCCACAGTTTTTCATGTCTTATTTTATGTTAACATCTTGTAATACGTTGTAATGCTTAAATTGATATATTAAAAGTCTTTTTATAATTTGGACTATGGGTAATTATAAACATATACTTGAAGAGAAAATTTAACTTCAGAAAACAATTGCAAAAGGGTTCATTCATTTCAGTAATAATTTATTAACAATGTATAGTGATTACATCCTGATGAAAACAAAAAAATGGTACAAAATTGTACAATAATATGATTATATTAATGTTCTGTTTGATGTCTGACTAGAATGTATTATGTGAACACAATTGTTATACCATTTATGTGATTTGGGTATAGTGAAGAAAGTTTATATAGTGTGTAAGATACTCAGAACTTTAAATAGTCAAAATAAAAGTCATAGATCAATTCATAGATCACATGACCATATCTCTTAAGCTTGTAAGTTATAAACAGTGAGGATTGCCAATTCCTCTACAAGCTTTATGATAAATGCTTAGCCAGAGCCAGCACTTAAAATATCTCTGTCAGGAACCCCTCCCCAAACCCCTGACCATGGTTTCGTGCTTTGGCACTCCTCAGAGAGGTGTCAGGGTAGTTTCAGACACTAGATCTAAAAATACCAACCCAAAGCTAAGCACTTAGCTAAAAGTTATCTATTGAGTGGAAAATCTGAAATTTTCAGACATGTACATGTCTTCAAACCCAGCTATCCAACTCAAATAGCTATATGGGGCTGATAGATCTTCAGCCATGCCATATAGTAGTAGTCATAGCAATATAAAATTGCATAAGACTTTTTGGCAGAGACTATAAATAGTCAAAATAAAAGTCATAGATCAAAGCACGAAACCATGGTCAGGGGTTTGGGGAGGGGTTCCTGACAGAGATATTTTAAGTGCTGGCTCTGGCTAAGCATTTATCATAAAGCTTGTAAAGGAATTGGCAATCCTCACTGTTTATAACTTACAAGCTTAAGAGATAGGGTCATGTGATCTATGAATTGATCTATGACTTTTATTTTGACTATTTATAGTCTCTGCCAAAAAGTCTTATGCAATTTTATATTGCTATGACTACTACTATATGGCATGGCTGAAGATCTATCAGCGCCATATAGCTATTTGAGTTGGATAGCTGGGTTTGAAGACATGTACATGTCCAGATTTTCCACTCAATAGATAACTTTTAGCTAAGTGCTTAGCTTTGGGTTGGTATTTTTAGATCTAGTGTCTGAACCTACCCTGACACCTCTCTGAGGAGTGCCAAAGCACGAAACCATGGTCAGGGGTTTGGGGAGGGGTTCCTGACAGAGATATTTTAAGTGCTGGCTCTGGCTAAGCATTTATCACTACTCACTACTCAGAACTTGTTTTACATGGTTAGAGTGTTTTATATAAGCATAAGTATTATCTTTTAAAATTTCCCTTATCTAAAAGGCTGAGTTGATTGGAGTTGAGAAACCAGAAGAAGGTAGTGAAATTAATGTCCAGGTGTCATCAAAGGCTTTACCAGAGGCAAGGAGTTGATCATTTTCTTGATTTTTTGGTGTGTTTGACAAAACAATAGTATGTCTTGTGGTAGTGGTAAACTCATGAGTGTATTGAATCTTACAATCCATATGTCATAAAGGACAAAGGTGGAAAGTCTTATTATTGAAAATGTTTCATTATGAATGACATTTTCAAATGAGAGAATCATGTCAGATCTTATGTTGGAGTTGATGATAATCATATCTTTCAGCATTGTTAGTCTTGGGTATTGGTATATGATATGCTCTATGGATTCATCTTTGTGGGAGCACAGATCACATATTGGGTCAATGCTAGAAAGACCTTTTCAGTGATAAAAAAAACCAATTCATGGGAAGCACATTAAGATTAATTTTAATGATGAAGTCAAGGAATTTGGGTTCTAGACTCCATCTTTTGAAGTATGTAATTAGTCTTGTAACATTTAGACTGGTTTTAATAAGCTGTTGATTAGAGTTGATTAGGCTGTATGCTTCCCATAGAGTGATTTTTCAGTCAAAATTAGTGAGAATGATTGGATTATAAAGTTTTAAGTATTCTACTAGTTATGATACCCATGATTTGGTAAAAGGCAGTAGATGATCAGTCAGTACATTTTTTTCAATAATGTTAGGATATCCGAAGGAGTGAATAAGATTATGGAAAGTATTGTGGTTTTTTTGTAATATGATTGTCTGTATCGAGTGGAATGACAGGCTATTGTACCTTGCATGGTCATTGGATAACTCACAATCTAATTGCCACTGTCCTTTCTCTCCAGAGAATTTGGTGCATAATCGGTTAATTTTGTTTTGTAATTATTTTGAAATTTTAATGAATGGAAAATAATATGTGATTTTTGGCATTACAATCATGTTGAGGAGGCCTACCTTTCCATATAGTGAGAGGTAGACTCTAGAGAGTGAATTGGTAATAGCTTCGGTTGATTGAATGATGTTTCTTTGAATCTCTCTTGTCATTGCATCTGGAGATTTGAAAATTGGGAAACCAAGATATCTTTGGTGTTTTGCCAAAAAGGGTGACTTAATTTGTTTGCCAGACATTATCTTACAAATGAATGATTTGTTATAATTTATTTGTAAGCCTAGTTTCATTGAATTTCTGGTTAAGATGTTCATAAGATGGGGAAGGTATTTGATGGTGAGAATCATGACCATGATGTTGTCTATGTATGCAAATACATTGAGATTTTTGTTGAGCAAGGGAATGAATACTCCTGGGAGGTTTTTTCTATATTCATCAGAAGAGGGTTGATGTATGCTGAGAAAAATAGGGCAGTGAGTGGAGATCCTTGAGGGATCAACTTGTATGGCCTAAAACCCGATGTGATCTTGCCATCAAGAGAGAGAAAAATCTCTCTGTTATTGAGCAGATTGCTGACCCTCTGAACAATTGTGCTCAGAACATTGTATTCAGCCACATATCCAGAAAGGTGTCTATCCAGATCAAATCAAAGGCTGCTGCAATATCTAGTTACAGAATGGATTATTTATTTAAGTATTATAAATATGCAACTTTTTTTTGCATTAAATAGTGAAGCTATAATTTTACTCTAATTTATAATAGGTTTGCTTAGCACTTTCGAGATTTCGTGTTTGAATCTCCTACTCATAGCTTTATAAATAAAGATTGTTATAATTTATGCAAATGTGTTTGAATTTTTAATTAGTCCATTGTTTAGAGAGAGCAAAACATGCCTCTCTTCTATTAATGGCATTGATGTCATTTGCTATATATAAAGTTTCCTTAAGTATTGAGATGGATGTATAATTTAATCAATGTGTAATAGTATACTGGTATACTCTATTACTGTTTGTTATTGTCTTTAAAACATTATTTTTACCAATATCATATGACTTTATTTTTCTTCTAGGACTCCAAATGATCTTCAATGTAAAAATTAGAAACATAGCATCATGGAATTTTAATGCCTTTATTGGCTTTTTAAGATTTTATTTTAAATCATGATTATTCTATCAAGTGACAAGTGGGTTTTACACTAAAAAAGGAAGCAAACTGGGAACATCCTTATGTTTTTACCTAGAATTGACAGAAAGGACTAAACCAAAAATTAAAGCAATTGCTTTTTTATTCTAGATAATGAAGGCATTTGGTTTTCCAAAACTCCCCACAGGCAAAGAATTTAACATAAATATATATAAAATTATCATGAATTTTCTGTCATAAAATCTATAAAACATTGCCCCAGATGTTTTGTATAAAAAAAAAAGGTTAAAATTGGAAAAAAAAAGATAATTAAACCTTTTATTATGAATACTATTGATTAAAACCAACAGTAATCTGTGCATAAATATAATTACAAATTATTCTTTAATAAGTACAGTACAATTATTATGCTTCCACTAATAGCATTTATTTTCTTTAAAAAAAGAATAGATTTATTATAGATAAAAATAACTAGCTGAAAAAAATGCTTTTATCTTAGAAGGTCACATTCATAGCACTCAAATTTATGATCTGAGATTAATCTCAGCCAACAATGTATAACCATTTAGGTTGAAAGTATTGCTCACTAATTATTATTTAACTGAAATAAATCTAATCTTTTCTTTAGAAGTGAATGAATGCTATTAATAAAATTATACAGATACACATACAATAGAGCCCAAAAAAATAATGACAACTCATCAATATTTTTAGAATTTCAAAGAAGACCGGTCATACCTTTGAACCATCTAACCCAAAAATAGTGTGCATAGAGAAAATGATAGCAAGCGAAAATTTAAAAAGGCGTATTTCATTACTGGTAATAAAAACTCCATCAACAGATGTGACACCTGCTTCAATATCTCTAAACACTGGGCTACATAGAGAATTTGCATGTATTTTGCATATTGTCACTAATATTCTTTTCTGCACTATTTATTTTTTATTATTATTGCTATGAATATGAGGCAACTCGCCTCGAAAACGCTAAGCTGCTGATTATTTTATAGTCTTATAATTTGTACTCATTATAGTTTCTCTCTCCAGCACTTCACACACTCGTGATTTTATTTTATTGTAATAAAAGAAAAAAAGTAAATCCTTATAGAGTTGCAGAGAATTATTGTGCTTCTTTTTAGTGGTAATTTTATTGAGCGCTATTATCATATTGATATCATATTATTGAGGTTATGATTCTGGTAAATCACAAATAGTTAAAATAAAGCATATATAAAATATTAAATTACAACTAGAAACCAATCAACACTTAGACAATCCCAATAAAGATAACAATCAACAATTTCAAACTGTTGTCAAGGCAACTTCTTTCAACAATAAAGTATATTTTATGTTTTCTAATTTATTTTTTATGCAGATTGTGCATTATGTGAGCAATTTTGTTTTTTAATGTTCTAATAATTTAATTTTTTTATTCAAAACTGAGATATCAAATTTTATCTAATCTAGTAACTATTTTATTTATTATGAAAAATCTGTCCAATTAAATAAAAATTCAGTTAACAAATCCATTGTATAATATACATGTTCAATTTGTAAGTGTAATTAACTATTGCATGTAATCAAAGTTTTTTCTTAAATAAATACAATTTTATTTTTGTACAAAGATTGATTATATTTGTGATAAATAACATTTGATCTTAGATCAATCAGTAATTCCATTATTATGAAGATATTAGATAAAAATCAGATAAGTATAGAGTATTAAAGCCAATGTAAACTGTTTTGCAGCAAAATAGTTAAGTTTGGAATGAAAGATATTTGAATAAGTTGGTAATTTTATTCTAAGGCAAATCATATTTTAACTAATGTATCCATTTTCAATTTATTTTAGTGTTATTTATTACTGTATATGATTGAAGTTTTCTTTGTAGTTATGTAATAAATAAAGCATTTTTGGCATGAATCTTAATACTTCTTTTATGAGGAAGGCATAATGTTTTACATAATGTCATTGCCATAGTACACCAATAGCACTAAAAAAAAATAGTAAAAAACATTAAATGACTTTATAGCTGACAATTTTCAAAATAGATACAAATTGCTTTCATCATTATTATGAATAAGATTGTAGAGAGACACAACTTATGGGAAAAAAATATGATTTGGAAAGATATAGTTTACATAGGATTACCATAAAAAGGTTTGTTCACAAGTGGCTCATTTATAGAGCTCTTTCATATAGATAAGACCAATTTTTACCAGAAAATAATTATGATAGGGAATATGAACACAGACTTTCAAGCTCCATTTAACCATATACTCTATCTCACACAACCAATACATATTATCACACACATGTGAAAAAGATAAATGATGTCCAATATATGTAATTTGCATTGAACCAGCACTTGTCAGTTGGTTCAGTTCATCATCTCCCATATATATATATAATCAGTGCTGAGTTTATATTAAGATAGCAAATCTTCCCATATATATATAATCAGTGCTGAGTTTATATTAAGATAGCAAATCTTCCCACTTTAATGGACAGATTTCAATCTACTTCACCCTCCAATTTTTTCACCTTCCATACTTCTAAAAATCTGATGATGTAATGCCCAAAGATCTTGTTAATGTCAATATTATTGTCATGTCCATGTTAATATTAAATCAATCTAACTCTTTATATAAGAACCTTGTCCATTTAAATACACAGAAGAGGGGTGAGCAGGATACAGGCTGAATATTTTAAATACAAGTATATTTTATATACTTGGAGTCTAGATGTAATATAGAGAATTTGAACACAGATTATCAAACTCCTTTCAACCATTCACCCTATCTCATACAACTGATACACCTGCTCACACATGTGTGAAAAAGTTAAATGTTTTCCAATTTATGTATTCCATGCTGAATCAACATTTATCAGTTGGTCCAATTCAGTATCTCCCATATATATAATCAGTGCTTGGTTTTATATTAAGATAGCAAATCTTTGCACTTTAATGAACTCCCTTCAATCATCCACTCTATCTTATATGACTGAAACACATGACCACACACATGTGAAAAAGATAAATGATCTCCAATATATGTATTTCATGCTGAACCAGTGCTCATCAATTGGTCCAGTTCATCATCTCCCACACATGAGGGGTCATATTGCCAAAAATCCAACATGGGCATACAATAATATCAGCATTAATAAGGGATTTAAGCGTCATCAAGGACTTTGAGCATTCTATCATCAGGTTTTCAGTGATATGAATGGTTGAAGAGTGGAGTATCTTGAAGCCTGTCCATTAAAATGTGAAGATTTGCTATCTTAATATATACCAAGCAATGATTTTATATATATATATATATATGTGTGTGTGTGTGTGCAGGAGATGTTCAACTTTATTAACTGATGACTACCAGTTAAGCATAAAATAAGTATACTGAAGATCATTTATTGTATTTAAATATGTGTGGTCATGTGTATCAGTTATATGAGATAGAGTGGATGGTTAAAGGAAGCTTGAAAGTCTGGGTTCAAATCCCCTATACTAGACTCCAGGTATATGAAATGTATTTAAAATATTACAAATTCAGTTTGTACCCTGCCCATCCCTCTTTTGTGCATTTAAATGGGCAAGGTCCTACACATGATGGGAGGAGGGTCAGCCTGACTTAGTGAACATAGGCATGACAATAATATTGGCATTAACAAGAGATTTGAGTGTTCCGATCATCAGATTTTCAGTGGTATGGATGGCTGAAAAATTTACAGGTGAAGTAGACTGAAACATATCTATTCAAGTGTGAACATTTGCTATCTTAATATAAACCAAATACCAATTATATATGTGTGTGAGAGATGGTGATCTGGACCAACCGATAAGGGTTAGTTCATCAAGAAATACATATATTGGAGATCATTTATATGTTTCACATGTGAGTGGTCTTATGTATCGGTTGTATGAGATAAATAATTAGTTGAAGGGAGCTTGAAGAGTCTGTGTTCAAATTCCCTATATTATATCTAAACTCCAGATATATATACAATATATTTAAAATATTACAGAAAGTAGTTAATAATTAATTATCTAATACAATCTATGTGAGTTATACGAAAAATTTAGAACAATGAATAAATGATAAATGTTAGCAAATAATAATTAATTATCTAATACAATCTATGTGAGTTATACGAAAAATTTAGAACAATGAATAAATGATAAATGTTAGCAAATGAATTAGACAGGTAATGGAAAACAAAAGTTGCATGAGGTGTCAAGGCTCCTATACTTACTTGAAAAATCATAGGTATTTAAAAAAGTATTTAAACAAGAGATGTTTTGCAATAATTTTAGTTGTGCTGCATTTTGCTTAATATGTGACTTTATGCAAGGAGAAAAAAGTCAGTTTTGTGAATTATCTAAATAAGAAATATATTGTATTTAGAAATCTTTCATTTAGCATGGCAATTAATTGGTAGATCTTTATTACTTTAATGATGTAGAGAAACACAGATATCAAAAAGATATTTTTCTTTTAAAAATAATTGATTAATAGAGATTTTGGGATAATAAATTAGGAAATTAATTTTGTTCAGTAATTTGTTTTTATAAAATAATATCTACTTGCATATTACTATTTACACTTCTTTCTACAATATTTGAGTACAAATATACTATGTATATATATTTAAGCTAGATATAATTAGAGGGGATTTGAACACAGACTTTCAAGCTGCCTCAGTCATCAATTTCATCTTATATAAACCATACACATGACCCATGATCACATACATGCAAAAAAAATAAATTATTTCCAATGTACTTCATGCTGAACCAGCACTCACCAGTTGGTCCAGATCATCATCCTTTTCACATGTATGTTGTCATGTGTATTAGTTACATAAGATAGAGTAAACGACTGAAAGGAGCTTGAAAGTCTGTGTTCAAATTCTATCTAATTACTCTTTTTTCTACATTATAACTCTCTAAAATCTAAAGCAAATTTAACTTTCGGTAAGCATAGTGGTAAAACAGTTTGTACTACTCATGTGTATGATAAAAACATTTTATAAATATTTTATTTCTCTTTAAAATGTTATTTTCAAAATAATAAGACTTATACTTTGTAAAGCTTTTTTTTTAATCTTTTTTTTTTTTGTAGAAAATGGAGAATTGAAATACAAATATATTATAATAATAATAGGAACCTTCAGGGTAAGCTCAATATTATTTTATTTTTCAAAAATTACTATCACAAATTATTTCAAATTTATTTTCTAAAAATGTAAAATTATTTTTCTTATTAAAATAAAATTAAGCTTATCAAGTAAATGTAAATGTATGTGCGTGCATGTATAAATTGATAAACTGCAGCTAGTAACATATATTTGACTTACCAAATTATAATATATTATGGTTCCCATTATATAAATATTTGAAAACAAAGTATAATAATCTTGCTTTTTTTTTGTTTTTTTCATCATATGTGTGTGGTGATTTTAGAAAGATTTTTTTTTTTTTAAAAAAATACAAAAAAAAAAGAGGCGGGGGGGTATTACATAATCTAATATTTATTTGTTGGGAGAGGAAAATCCCTGTAAAGAGAAGTCTTTGATTAAAAGCTTAAATTAAAATTGAAGTAATAAAGTTTTGATTTTTAAAGCAATTGCTAGAAATGTAATTGGTAATTAATATTGTCATTTTAATTGCCATTTTATAGAAAATAATTTTAATTTATTAACAAGTTTTTCTATTTTAAAATTGATTACCAAAATCAAAAATATATGAATAAATCAATGTTATTAATCATTTTAGAGTGTAATCTAAGATTAACATTAAATGTCTTTTTTTTTTCTCATGTGTCATAGCATCAGCTGGGAAGCGAACCTGCTAACCCAGGACAATTAGCAGTTACACTCTAAAATTACACTCTAAAATGATTAGTAAAATTAATAACTTTTAAAATATTTATGTTATAATGATTTTATTTTTTTAGCTTTATTGTTTTTTGTGATATATTAGCTTAATGGGATATAAGATAACTTGGTTTTATTAGTACTGTAATCTAAAGTTATTGTGAAAATTTTATTTTCAACCAAATGTATTAAAGTAAGGAATATGTAGGAGACAAACAATTAAAGGTATCTCTCATGCTTTAGTAAACTATTTTATCATAATTGTATTTAAAAATAAATAAATAATCAAAATATTTTTTGCTCAGAAAAAGTGAAAGAACTAAAGCTTCAAACCATAGACTTTGAGGTTAACAGAACTGAAGTCTCAAACCATAGACTTTGAACTGCAGATTCTGGCATTTTACAATTGTATCAAATTATGCAAAACATAATTCCATTACATTATAAAAGTCTCATCAAATTTGTAATATCACTACAGGGTGCAGTCAATCAATTGTGTCATCTAAGGCAAAGGTTAAGAAATGCACATTATGATTGAAAAAATAACCCTCGGTGGGTACATGTGATTAATTGTACCACTATCAATTTTCAAATGTTATAATTTCATATTGAACAGATATCTCTCTCAGTACCTTCTTAAATATATCTCTATTTTATAAAAATTAAATTATTTTGAATTTGCCTCACATAATGTAAGTTTTATGCTACTTTCTTAGGATTTTACTATATGTTTTACCATTTATAATATGAAAGAAATTTTATTCCTCCATTTATTAGGATATATATATACCTATTTTTGAAGTAAATTTTTTAAAAGAATGTGTTCAATTAAAGTCATTCATCAGATCTATGAAAATTTTGTGTAGTATTACTGCATAAAGTTTTCATGCATATGTTCTAGCACTGGAAAACCTGAGATGTTTGTAGATTATAACTTGATCAAATTATTGGTTAATGGCAATTTTCTTTCTAGAATTAAATATTTCAACTATCAATTGTTATAATAAATCTTTGCACAAAGAAGTATTGATCGTGTGATGTTTATTGGCACAAAGGATCTTGTATGTGGATGTGATAACCATGGATAATTTTATTATTCAGAAAAAAAAAATTAAAAAAAATAACCTACACTTTGGAGACAGCAAACTGATCAAAATATCTTTATATAAATTAAAAGATAAATAGTTTTTTTTGAACAAAAAAAATCAAAAAGGAAATAGATTAAAATTGTTATGCAAATCCAATTTCATAATATTTGACAACTTTTAAAGATCCAAACAAAATTACAAAGGCTTTTTTAGATTTCCAAAGCAACTGAATTTAATCTTAGCTGGAGTGAAGATTTACTTGACACTTTTATAAATAATAAACAAAGTATAGTTGTAATTTTTTTTTAAAAAAAAATCATATTAAATATATATAATGGAAATTAATAAGCATTATTAATATGAATTCTGTGTTTTTAAATCTTTTAATAAAGAATTAATTCAACTACTGTGTTTATTTTTGATTAGAAAAAAGTTTAAAAAAATAAAATTTAATTTAGATATATTAAGCAACTTAAAATATTTATATAAAAACTAGAAGTGAAATTAAGTAGACAACAGTGTTATTGTAAAAGCTAAATTTGTTACTATAGAAATATTAATTTTAGACTTAATGGGTTTGTATATTAAAAAATTGAAGGCAAGAACATGTGTATGCACACGCCTTATTTTTTGTGTGGTTTTTTGGGGGGGGGGGGGGGGGAAGAGGGAGAATTTTTTAATTTTTTTTTTTTAATTTTTTTTAAAATTTATATTTTATAAAAAAATATATATTAAAAAACCACATAAAAAAATATATATTAAAATAACCCAAAAATAAATAAAATAAATAAATAATAAAATTATAAATGATTTAAATAATAATTAAATAATAATTAAAAAAAATAATTTCACCTGTTCGCCACCATTGCTCAAAGCAAAAGTGTTAGAACAAAACAGTGTAACCCCTTCTTTGACACATCTTATATTTGAAAAAATACCAGATGATCATATCAATGTCAAAATTATCAATTAATGATAGAATTAAAATATCTAATAAGCATTAGATTGAAATTATTATATTTTTCATTCGCAAATATCAAAACTAAGCAGGCTGCACAAACCTTCATCATTGCCAGACACGACTTATGGATCTGCATAGCTCTATCCTAGAGAAATTTGGGAAAAGGAGATAACGTTATTTTTTTTCATTGAGATATACTACATATATATTATAATATGTTCTATTGAAAAATCACATGATGTAAGTTTTGAAATCAGTTACCTCTAAAATAAATAGCATTTTCTTCATTGCTCTTAATATTCGGAGAGCCACTGATATATATATATATTGTATACTAAAAAATTACAGTGAATAATTTAAAGCACTTTTAATAATATTTAGTCTGCAATTAATGGAACTCCACAATTGTCAAATATAACAAAAAAATTTCTATAAAAATAACTTTGGAGTTTTAAATGTTTTGCTTAACATATCAAAAATTTCAACAATGACATGTTTGTATCACATCTTAATCTTTACGTCAGTATCTTTGAGAAACTCTGCATAGTTGAGACATGAATTAATTAAACAGATGATACTTTACACACTGTTGCTTGTTTTCTTTATTTTATGTCTCATTCTGTCTTATAAATTGTTTGATGTCTTCTCGACAAATTTTGCTGAATGTTTTCGGAGCTCTCAATAGTTTAGAAAACTTTAATTATCACACATGAAAAAAAAAGTTAATTTCACAATAAAAAAACAACTTGTGATTTAAAAATTTATAATTTATAAATTGTGTGTATATGTGCATAAATTTGCACTCATAAAGATTAAAAATGCTTCTATTTAATTAAAGCGTAATATACATATAAGGATTTGACATGAGAAATGTTATATCTGTATACTCTCTATATAAATAAAATACTGCATTTAGATATTCATTATAGATCAAAGCTTTCTTTACAAACATTTTTCATCAGTCCAGTCAATTGTTATTTAATAAAAGAGGAGGGGTACTTTCCTTTCTTATTTTATTTTCCAGTTGAAAATAGACTGATGACCATTTACTAATCAATACTGAATGTTTTGCTGATTTGGCTAACTGAAAACGTCTGATATAATTTGAGAAATCTCGGTTAACAAAAGCTTCTTTCGGCGCACAATCATTAAGTCACGAGTATGTCTAATTAACACATTAACCATTTTACTATAAGCTCCTTACATAACTGGCTATTTAATTATCAAATATATCACTAATTTACTGGTCTATTTATCTATTAATCTATATTTTTGTTTATTAAGGCACCAATAACTATCTATATTTCTCTTTACAGCCATCTATCTATTTACCTATATATATTTATCTATCTACCTACTTACCTACTTATCTACAGGTTACCTACCTACCCATTTATCTATTTATTTATCTATCTATATACATCTCTTGGGGAGACCTTCATCCTGCAATACATTTATCTCTTTATTATTTTATGCATATAGATATCTATCCATTCATTTCATTCCATCTATCATAGATTTACCTATCCATCTAATTTTCTCGCTATATATATATATATGTGTGTGTGTTTTTATCCATCTGTTTGCTTGATTCTGTCTACTTATTTGTTTATCTTTTCATCAACATATATTTATCTACATATCATTCCATTATTTATCGATTTACTTCTCAATTAATCAATTAGTCAATCTATTTATCTATCTGTCTATTTTTACCTATCCATCCCTCCATCAATCAATCAATCTATCTATCTACCTATCTATCAATCAGTCTATCTATTTTTCAATCTATCTATCTATATATTTATCTATCTTATCTATCTATCTATCTATCTATCTATCTATCTATCTATCTATCTATCTATCTATCTATCTATCTATCTATCTATCTATCTATCTATCTATCTATTTATCTATCTATCTATCTATCTATCTATCTATCTATCTATCTATCTATCTATCTATCTATCTATCTATCTATCTATCTATCTATCTATCTATCTATCTATCTATCTATCTATCTATCTATCTAATACACTGACTTGTATTTTGTGACAACTTTTAAATACTATGTTTTTTACCAAATGATGGTAGATATGTCAAGTTCTCTGTCTGAAAGTAGATAGAGCAATTACAATATTTTAATCTAGAGATAACATTTGATTATCATCAATGACAGTTTGCCATGATCCATCATATTTTGTGATTTAATTTTTCTATCATAAATTACCTATTTTTAAAATGTTTTTTTTTTTTTTGTTATTAAATCAAGATTTTCTCCATCGATCTTTATTTTTTGCTTTATCCACTACTCATAATTAAATAAGTTTATAAAGCAATCTTGATGCTAACACCAGGTTCGAATCTATTCTTTTTTTAATTTCTCTTAATTATTTTCAATATAGTTTATACATATTTTTGAGTTATTTGTAATCTCTAATTTTAAATCCACATTGTATTTTTCAGCACGGACTCACACCACTAAGAAAGATTTCAATAACATAAATTGGGGTTTTCGTTTACTGATATATTAAAAGTTTCACATATAAAAATATATTTAAGATTGTAAAATGTAGTAAAATATTGTTCATTTTTTTCCCCTAAGAAAAATGTTTTATACGGCCATTACTGATACCCGAAATAACAAGTCTAATTAAATATTCATTAGAAAAATTACAATATGTTATTTTGTTTACTATGTCGTGTTGCTTTTTTTTTAAATAGTTAGTTGACAATTAAAGTATATAAAATTGTAAATCTTTATGTTTTTCATTTCATGTTTTCAATTAAATGATTCATCGGCTGAAATTAAAAAAGAAATACAACATGCAAATGTCATTATAAAATTACTATTGAAAAAAAAACCTGGAATTATAGAATGTGCGATCTTATTAGTTAACCCTTTGTCCTACAGCTTATTTTTTATGACTCATTTTAATAAAGAATATATTCATAGCTCTAATTCATCGCTGTAATAGTTAATAACAACATTAACTTTTGTTTAAAAAATAATTGATCCTGAAAAAATTAGTAATTAGTTCGATCAAATTAGTAGTGGTTTTACACATGCTTTTATTACTTTCATTAAATGTAATCAACATTTTTTTAATGAAAACTATATATTATAATATAATCTTTTTATAGTCATTAGCAGCCATTCGTAAACGATTATGGTCATTTAAATTCTAGTAGAAAAATAAAGACAGAGAGAAGTAAAGAATACAGAAAAACGAAAATATACAAAGAACTAAAATTGGATTAAAATGTATTTTAACCAATATAAAGCTAGGACAGAGACGACCAAGTCCCAATCTAATCTAAATGCCTGATGACAGTAACATTAAAAAAAAAAATGAAGAAACAATTAAAGAAATAGCAATTTACATATATAGCATGATAAAATAAAATTATTACAGAGTTTGACTTAGAAAAGTAATACAGGAATAAAAGTATAATATCATATAAATTATGGGCGTATATGTGCAATAGTCTTAATAAATCTATGACATTGTATGAATATATTCATTTACTGATGTATTTATTTTGACAGTAAATTTTAAAAAAATCTTGAAGATGATCAAATTTGATGGAGAAGCAAATATATATATATATATATAGTGCTTTCAATTTATATTTATATATAAATAGTCTCTTGTAATATATTCTAACAAACTTTCAAGTGCTCTCTCTCTCACACACACACTTAATACACGAGCAATATCAAAAATTAAAATAATAATATACTTTTTGAATTACGATTTATGGAACTTATTTGAATAGATATATATATTTGTTTCTTATCGATTACTTTAATAATCTCCATACTTTCTCTTTCTTTTTTATTCTTCATATAAATAAAGATACAATAAAAGACAAATGTCCCCCAAGATGCATTTCGTGCTGAACCAACACTCATCAGTTGGCCCAGGTCACCAGCTCTCATATATATATATATCTTTATTACATGAAGAGTATGTATCTATGGTGAATTGTCACATCTTTATTAACAACAGCCAAACTTGCTACACACACAACTTTGACTTCCTACATTTTTGATAAACCTAACAAGGTTTATTATTAATCATTTAATGATTTTTTTTTTCTAGCACAGATATAAACTTTATCAGAAATTGATAATGAATATTTTGAACTATATAAAAATGGCAATGTATAATGTGACATAATCATATATGTAATTATATAATTATACAATTAATTGCTCAGTGTGAAGTGCAATCTTAATTGAAATGAAACTCAGAGTTAAGGGATGGAAACAGATTTGCATAAAGAAGATCAAACAAAGTTATAATTATCATTTTAAATCATGTTCATAATTTTTGAAACCATAAAAATATATGCTTTTTGCTTATTTTATAGAACAGATTGCTGTAGATCACCATATGTTATGTTATTGTAGCAGACTTTCTGTTAAACTGGGTAGATTATCTATTGGGAGTTCTTCGGTAGAGAAATAGTGATCTTAACATTGCAAATATCATGTATGTTCAGGGTGGCCAATGTGTTTCAGTTCATGTGCTCATACATGAGTTCAGATGTGCTATACAATCATGCAATTCATACATCATTATGCAAATTTTGTCTAAAATGTACTAATGCAAATAAATAGTGTTTAGCATTTTTAATGATATAATAATATACTATTAAAAACATTTAGAGTTAAAAATATTGTTTTAATAAAACTTGTTGTCTTTTTCTATTCCACCAAATTGTTAAGGTTTGGAGTTAATTTTGTTAATGAAAACAATAAAGCATTTTTCAAGTTCAAATTACCTAGTCATAATCTCTTTTTTTGTCTCAATTTCATGAATAAAAATGCTCTTTTATATATGTATACAGATTGGTCTAAAAGAATAGATAGAATTATGAGTAAATTTTCTTAATTCCAGTATAAGATAATAATCCTTAGAAATTAATCACATCAACATTATTTATAATTCTGAGAAGTTCATCAAATTCCATTTTTAATAATAAATACCATTTGTATGTTACTAGACATCCTCATAATTTGTTGTTCCCTAAATGAAAAGGATTTATAGTTGCAAAAATACAATCTTATTGGGCAAAATCATGAAAAGTGATATTTAAATGATTCTTGCTGTAATCTGATATTTGTAAAATTAATATTATTCTCAGTATATTTACATTTCTTTTTTAAGTGCAGAAACAGTCAAATCCTTGTTTTTATTTAAGAAGTGAATAGTTTTAACATTATCTTCAAAATGTTGATATTATTTAATAATCTAGGAAATAATTTGTTACTGTCTTGCAATTTCAGATGTAAATCATTAAGATGGATAATTAGATCAAATAAAAACATTAAATTAAATAAAAAATTATTATCATGTAAAAGGACTTTTTCCTCCTATATCTAATTTTTTTCATCATGAACAAAGTGTTTTATTTTCCAAAATCTATTTAAAACTTGTCTTCTAGAATGCCAATTTATCTAACATGGAAGGATAACATTACTATATTCCCAAATGAACATTTTGCAATATTCTCTGCATTTTTGTCAATTTAATTCTCTGTTTCTAAATTTTTTCACATATTTTACAACTGCTGACTTAACTTGCTACTAGTTTGGTACTTTTTTACACAATGATTCTTAGTGTAGAAAGCAATAATATTTTACTAGAAGTCAAATTAAAAAGTTTTTAAGAAAAGTTGTAGACTCTGTGATTTTACCATTCATAGAGATCAAACAATACAAAGAACGATAAGGTCTAGGTTTTTATATTTTCCCATGAAATGACTTAAAATTCATAAATTTATCAAAAATGCTAAAATCCTCATCAATTTCTCTTATAAAAATGCTTTAACCAGAAGAAAAAGAGTGTACAAGAATAGATATGGTCTTTCAATTAATCAGTTACATTGTGAGATTGATCTTCAATGAATTTTGTATTTACCGGCATTGTAACGGTAATTTCATCTATTTTACTTTCAAAATTTTAGCATCCAGATATTTTGAAAACAAATACTTTGAGACAAGGCTTAATTGCTTTCCCAACTGAGAAAGGTTTCTGTTTTTGTTTTGTTCACAAAAGTTAAAGTGATTTTATAGGATGTTTGTTACTGCTAAATTGTCATAACTTTTTTAACAAGTACATTTTGTCTTTATTTGGTTTCCATCTTTTGATTATCATATATTATTTTTCATAGCTCAGACCAAAGCAACAACTTTTGTTTTCATTCTACTTTAGTCTGATACTGTGTTTTATAATACTAGCTTCTATTAAATGTGTTACCATAAACAATATACAATGATTTCCTAACGGACCTGATATAAATAAAAAAAAATTTTCTTACAGAATCATTGAATTCCTATTTCTGCCACTTGCCAATTTTTTTTGCACATGATGGACCATTGAAAATGGAAAAATTAATAAACAAAAACAAATATTTTGTAAAGACAAATCTTGCAATGGAGCAAAACATTTATCAATATAAAATCATCAATTATAAAAATGAAAGTTACAAACTATTATGGATTTCTTCTGAATTAAGACTTTCAGAAGTAGACAAATGTCACATGTACTTTTAGAATGAATATAGAATAAAAAAAATTTTTTTTAAATTTGATTCACTAAATTTTAATTTTTGTTATATAATTTTTCGAGTACTATTAAAAATTGTTTTTTATTTGCAATATTACTTTAGCAAGTACTAGATTTACTTTTTGTTTTTATCACCAGGGTTTTTATGTCTCACACTTAATCTTCCAATGTGTCACATTTGGCTTATAGGTGACAATTCTCAATATATAAAAGACATTAAACTGTTTATAACACATCATAAACCTTGCATGAAAGCACTTAAATGATGAACCATTTTCTGTGTATAGAGCCTTCTTATATTTCAATATTCAATGATTTATTTTAAATAGTATAGATATAACAATATTTTTGAGAGTTGTGTAATTTTTTAAAAAAATTTACTAAAAAGTTACAGATTCAAACTTAAATTTTATGGATAGAGATCTCAAATCTTTATTTTTAATTTTTTAAAAACAATATCATTGTTTATTTCTAAAGCAGAAGTGGGAATATTTGTGTCTTCAAAGGCTATTCGGATATATATAATCTCATTTGTGGCCCACACAAATTAACCTACTATATTTGATCAAAAAATTAATGTAATTTATTTCTAAATATTAATGGTGGGTAACCTTATCAACTGACAAACTAATTTCAACTTTTTTCTTTTAAATGAGGGTTATAATTTTTTTGTCAATTAAAAATAAAGTAACAGCATTATTATTACTGACTGTTCCACATTTAATGTCAATTTTTCAATTCACCTTGAACCTTTCTTCATGATGTATATTCTCAAATTTCTTTTATGTTATCACAAGGTTAATTCTACAATAACTAAGATTCAGTATTTTATAAAAACCCCTTCAGAAAGTAGTTTGAATTCATGGCTTTTTCATAGAATTTTCTTACTTGTTTGTACTTATACATAAAACATATCAGCTACTTGATGAAGCTCCTTTTCAAGTTTCCTATTTTAATACTTCTTTCTTCCTCAATAAATTTGTTGTAATCAAAATATTTTGATAAGTATTTTAATAATGTATTCTTTATTAAACAGGCAAAACTCTGCATACAGTAGTGCCACCCTGTACCAACTAGAGCACATGGTGGCACTACTGTATTGCCTGTTTAATAACAGTTATGTGCTAGCATAAGAGATGGTGATCATGTGATATTCTTTATTAAATGAAATACTTTTCTGATGTATCAGATTCTTCAATTCATTATTTCTTTCTTTAAAAACAATATAGATTGATACTTTTTTTTTAAATGCACAAATTTTATGTTTCAATTTTTCATATCTTTCTCCATATAACCATCTTAATAAATAAAAAATATTAACTACATAATAATAATAATAATAATAATAATAATAATAATAATAATAATAATAATAATAATAATAATAATAATAATAATAATAATAATAATAATAATAATAATAATAATAATAATAATAATAATAATAATAATAATAATAATAATAATAATAATAATAATAATAATAATAATAATAATAATAATAATAATAATAATAATAATAATAATAATAATAATAATAATAATATAAAAAAAAGAAAAAAAATCAAGGTTTATTTTGCTAGTTATGTTTCTCTGTGAAAGTCACTATAAAAACAAACAAATGTTCTCAGCTCATAGATTAATAAATTCATAATCAGATACACCACACAACATAAATAATGCATTAGAATATTGAACCTCTGATAGAATAAAATAAAATTATTATAGTGGTTGCAGAGAAAAAAAAGATGTAGTTGAGAAAATAAATATTTTATTTTACCTAACTTTTAATTTAATATTTGCAGGTACATTTGCACTGCACATGTGCATGTTTAAATAGAAGCTTTATACAGGCCCATGGTGGCCAGATTAAAAACTTTTAAAAGCTGGATATTATTATGGGCCAGAGATTTTCCACCCCTGTTTTAAAGCATCATGTATATATGTTTATTTTTTAACTAAATAATGAACAACCATTATTAATAAAGATACAAGTTTATATTTCATTTTAATACAAATATTTTACGGCATTTGTCTAAATTTAAATAATAGGTTTATAAAATAAATAGGGTTAAAATAATAATAAAAAAATCATGTCAATTACTTCAATCCTTATTGACATTAAAGCTTTCAATTTTAATTAAAATAATAAATTCTAGTTAAAATTAAACGAGAAATTAAAAATTATAGTTAAAATTTTTTAAACAGTACTTATGATTTAACTCTATCCTCTCCCCCAATAAAACTTCTTAATACACCCTTTATAGTTAATGTTTTTATTTGGAAACATTCATTAAGCTGCTATTATATCGCAAAATTTAGCAAATTTATTAATTTTAATTTTATTTTTTGTTGGTTACATTTTTTTTTTTTTTGTTTGTTTATTTACATTTTGAAGCAGCGTATATTGCAAGAATATATATCGCGGTTTCATTATAATGAAAACTAAAAGTTAAAAGAGATATATTTTTTTAACAAAGGTATTATTTAATAAACCAATTAATTATAGATTATGGATATTATTATTATTTTCAGGTCAAAACAATTTTTGAATTTTACTTTAAGATACTTAATCCATAGCCAATCCTGAAAAGTATCCCCTATTGGCCACCGAATAAACAAATTAAGTAGATATCAAATAAACCAAATTAAAAGATCAATATATGATTAAATGGAAGATGAATTTGCATTTCATGAATTGATTTATGTATGGGAATTACAAAAGTCATTTTTAATTTTTGTTCTTTATTTTTTTATTATTTTCACCTAGATTTACAATGCCCATGCTCCTTTGCTACACATATAAGCATAAAGAAGAATGTCATCTTACAATGATCATGCTTCTTTGCTACATAAATAAGCATAAAGAAGAATGTCATGGCATTGTTTCCAGAACATATTCAGATACAAGAGAAACTTTGAAAAAAAAAATCAAGCAACATTAACCTTTTTCAGCTATCCATGCTCATAGAAAGCTTGCTAATCATCCATTTCTTAATCAGTAAAAAAGTTTTAGCAAGGTTATTTGAAGGTAAAATAACAAATGGGCATTGTTAAAACTCTCAGTGAGTGGTAGTTGACTGGCTTGTTGGATACTGATTTATTCTTCACTCTTCCTTTACAAATGGATGCTGAAAAGATCTTGACTCTCAGCAGATTATTTACATTATTTATTATATTTAATTAACATAGTTTTATTTAGCAAGGTACTTGTAAACAAGAATGCCTATTTTAACTCTAGAAGAAGAAAAAATAAATGTATCATTTTAAATAAAAAGTTTTTTTAAAAAAAGGTAAAAAAATATTGAAATTAAAAATATTAAGAATATAATTAAAGGATGAAACGTACATAACTAAAAAATGAAACTATGATTATGCTAATTTACAATCCCATTTATTATCATAGTTATTGCAGAAAGAGATGGAATTCTTACATTAATGTAAGGTGATTGAGAACAGTAAGGTAAAATAAATCAACTTAATCTATTAGTTAAATGAATATTCACTTTTATCAAAAACATGTTACTTGTTAGAGATATGATTATATAAGGTATATAAATAAAAATTATGTGAAAAGGTTTGAAACAGTTTTTAAATAAAGCATTCTTCTTTCAAAAGATTTTCAAATCAATATTTGTTTGCACAGGAAATGGACCATAAACATATATATATATATAAAGGGATTTGAACCCAGACTTTCAAGCTCTTTACAGTCATCCACTCTATCCAATATAATTGATTCACATGACCACATACATGTGAAAAAGATAAATAATCTTCAATATGCATATTTCACACTAAACTAGCACTCATCAGTTGGTCCGGATCATCATCCCCCACACACATATATAATCAGTGCTCAGTTTATATTAAGATAGCAAATCCACACACTTTAATGGACAGACTTCAATTCTCTCCAACTCTTCAGCCATCCATATCACTGAAAATCTGATGATGCAATGCTCAAACACTAATTATATATGTGTGTGGACAATAATGATTCAGGGCAACTGATGAGTGCTGTTTCAGCATGAAATAGGTATATTGGAGATCATTTATCTTTTTCACATGTATGTGGTCATGGATACCAGTTATATTGGATAGAGTGAATGACTGTAAGCAGCTTGACAGTCTAGTTTCTAATTGCTCTTAATATATCTAGGTTAAATATATATATATATATATATTACATTTGTATTTCAATTGTATGTATATACTATATTCAGTATGCATAACAATATATATAAAATTTAAATGGAAATAACAATGCGTCTTGAAGCTATATATAAATGATACTCATATCAATAAACAAAAAGCCCTATTCTATCAAATTTTTAATGGTTTTAAGCATTAATTTATTGCTTTTGTAAAATAAAAGAGAAAAATTTGTATATTAGCTAATTTAAATACAATATAAATCATTTTGAAATTACAGATGAATATTTAAAGGATGAAAGAAATGCCTCATTTTTAGTAACTTTATAATAGTAATGAAAAGTTATAAATATGCATAGCTTAATTAATGCATATGAAATTTAAACACATGCAATAACACTTCCGAAATTTATGTATAAACAGCAATCATATATAAATAAATTCGAAGAAGAGAATGGACTATAATTTGAGCTTTCGATAGTTTTAAGCATTCATTTATTAATATTTCTAGAAAACAAAAAGTTATTTCCATTAAAAGTTTATATATGATAACTATGTGTTTTTAATATTCATACTTATAAAAATCGACTTTTCACTGAGATTATGAGGTTCACTATCTTTAGTCTCTAAATATTCAATTCTAACTTCAGAATGATTACTAAAATCAAGCTAATATACACATTTCTCTATTTTCCAATAATGTCAATAAAATGAATGCTTAAATCACCTAAAGCTCAAAGAAAAGATGGCTATTTTTTGTTTGCATTTATTTATGTATGAATGTTGTTTATGTATAGCTTTCAGACATGTTTCAACTTCTATTTAAATTTTATATACATTAAACTATGCATATTTAAATTTTAACTGCTCATATTTTGTTTGATAGGACCTAGTGGCTGATTGGATTAAATTTTCAACTTTTTATTTTATTAAATTTATTTTTATTCTGTATTACGTTTTTTCAAATTGTTGTAGAAATATAAGTTTACAAACAAAAATTGTTTTTAAAAATATTTCAACTTTGTGAATATAGAAAAAAGAATATCAAACTGAAATATGTAATCAGAATAATAACAGTCTGCTTAATAAACAACTGCCACACTGTCAATAAAAAATATTACATTAACAAGATTATATTTGTTTTAACTCAGTTTAATATTGTTTACTTTCTTTATTACTTTTACAATGCTTCACATAATTACAATCCACTATTGATGGCTTCAATTGCCCCAGCAATCTTCTTCAGAACTTCAACTTATATTTTCAAATCTTAACTGCTAACTATTCAAAATTATATGGAGTATTGAAAAGTAATAAAGAAAGTAAATGATATTAATATTATATGGATTTAAACATACAATAAGAAAGATAAAGTTTAACTCAGTTTCCAAAACTCAAATGAATTATTGTTCAGATTATATAAAACAAAATTTTTTTTAAAATTTAAAATTGTAATTCTAATTATTAAAAAAATAAATAAAATAAATCTGTGACAGTCACTCAATATGAATTCATTCTTTTTCTGCCAACCTGTTACTACTGAGTGAGACTGATTTCTTTTGACTGCTTGTTATTGATTTCTCTTGACTTGTCTTCTAAAAAAAATATTTTTGAATAAAATCTGACACTAATTGCAATATTCTTTCCTAAAATAATGCACAAATATTTTGAATAAACTACCACAAATATATAAACAAAGTATGAGTAATCACAGTCTTTTGAAAGAGCCCTCATGTGGTGAGAACAAGAAATTACCAATCAGGACATCATTATTCATTTGTAATAGGTTTCTAGGTATAAGATTGACATTTTCAGAATTTTTTTAAATTAATAAAACAATATTATTTTAGTCCCAATGTTTCCTGTCAAATGAAGGCAAAATTGACAAAAAAAAAAAAATTGTATGAAAGTGAGTTAAAGCCAAAGTGACCAGAAATGCCATCTTATAATTCAGGAGCTTCCAATATTGACATTAAAAAACTTAATATTTACAGTCACAAAAACTGATTTTTCATTATATTATGGGGCAGTCATTATTCTCTAAATATTTGACTGTAATTTCAAAATGATTCACATCATTTTAAAATCAAACTGTTACGTAAATTTCACTTTAGTTTCCAACAATGTTTTTAAAAAAAACTCAAAGAATGTGTGGTTTTCTATTCTTTGCATTCAATAACTGTATGAGTAGCTTTTGGATATATTATTAGTTCTGTTTAAATTCCATATATATATATATTGTAACGAGCACAGACGTTCGTTACATTGTTTTTTTTTATATATATTATTAAACAAGTTAAAATAAAAAGTTCGCATTTAAAAACTTTCTTTAAAAATTAAAAATTGAAATTAAAATATTGTCTTAAACTCTTATATATTAAATCGCACAGATAATAAAAAATTATTAAAATAAAACTTTATTAAAGAAAAAGTATTTTAAAACTAAATTTTAAAAAGATTTGGAGATGAAATTATATCTTTAAATTTATCTTTAAATATATTTTTGATTTGGAAAACAGGTTAATTAATCAGAAATGGAAATGATTGTTAATTAGTTAAATGTAAACCAGCCTTCAGCATTTAAATGTAAAAACACTTGTCAGATAAGAAAACAATAAAAACTGTTAGCAAATAAGAAGAAATCCCTATGGAATCGGACCTCAACGAAAAGGATCATCTCATCGATGACGTAATGTAAATTCAATCCTTCACATTAATATAAAAGGAAAATTTTGGAAATTATTAATCAGTGACTAGTGACTGGAAATTGATTGATTATTGACGATGTAACAGCTAGGTGTTAGCGCTGGGGGGATTGAAAAAGACGCACAGCTTCAATCCTTTCAGTTCTGCTAAGAAAGAGAAAAAAATGGGCCATCGTTTATACAATGAGGACCAACTACACGAAAAACAAAATCTCCAAAGGATAAATAAATAAATCAACCGGATACTAATCTTCGGACGACGTGGGAATTCACGTTTAAACGGCCAGGAATATAATAGGATGAACTATTTCAATAACCGTAAGAACTTTAAAATTTATGAACAGTAAATTAAAAACTTTTCATATTTAAAATGATTTTAATATTATTCTATCTGACCAACAATATTTATTAATTGGTTATAATTTTATTTAATGTATTTAATTTGTAAAATCATTTCCATTTATTTATTTATTTATTTAATTTTGTTCTTTAAGTTGTTATGATTTCTGTTTTCCGTTAAATAAATTATAAAAAAATGTTAAACTTGAGTCGGGCGTGAATGGCTGTATCGATTTGTAAAGATAATTAAGGGAGGGTAATCTTGGGTTGTTCATTTCGTGGTTGAATTGGTTCAATGGATTGGATATATTTATGTAATTAGTAGGTGTAAGCATGAGATCCGCTACGGGCAGAATTATAAAATACGCCACACACCCTCTGTTTGCCTATGGATGGGTTTGTAAGTCGGCAGAAGACCGCAGCCCATTCCTATGGAGTTTTTAGTTTATTGATCTACTTGCCCACAGATGTCACATTCCTGTGGGTGGAGTGTCAATGTCGTTTTTCTTTCTTCATATTGTTCAGATGTACATTCCTGACAATATAAATGTGTTGTCGTATCATGCTACATTGAATACATGAATGTATCAGATGGATTGGCGCCGGTTGATTGCGAAATGTGTTGCCTAGGGTTAAATAGGGATAGAATATTTTATTTTCGAATGCAAATCTATATAGTATATTCAGGCTCGATCCTATAAAACTATTAAATTTAAGTTGTTTATAGACGCTTGCATAGATTGGCTATCGGTTAAATATGTTTGCGTTTTCATATTTGATCAAAATATATATACATTCGACAAATACTGATACCTTACGGTGAGTATTTAAAAGGTATTTATTCGGATGTCTTTTAAGTTATTGGTGACGATGCAGGTATCTTACGATGAATACTAGAGGGTTTCTTATATTTCCCTCTGCAATTGTCAGTAATCAATAACTTTGTATTTTGATCGTTTATGTTTACTTTGAAATGTTTTTGACCGTTGAAATCTATGTAACCGATCTATAGCAACATATTAAACAGGTTAATATAATCCCATCTGTGCGAACTTGATTAAAAATGTAAATTTATAATATAATAGTAATGCAATGTAAATTAAAGTAAAATCAAAGTAAAAAAAAAAAATAATGTTAAATGTTAAATTAAATGTAAATCACTAAAGTAATTTTAAACCTTATATATATATGTGCATAAATAAATGTTTGTATGTGAATTACTGGCAGTGGCTTACTTTATTCTTTTATATCCTAGTAAATGATATTATTAAATCTCTGCTATTCCACTGAGCTAGTGACATGGGCTAACGACCGGAATCAAAATTTAAGAAAAAAAAAATATATTTTTTTTGACTCACGTATCTGCCTACTTTATAAATTTTTCTAGGTTCAAATGCCTAGATGGCGCCCCGTAGTGCAGTTTACGTAAGTCTCTTCCCCGGATCGTTACAATATATATATATATATTAAGCTATATGTATTCAATACTTACATTAACAAAAACTAACTTTTCATTAACATTATGGTTTGTTAAAAATGAGGTAGCCATGATTCTTTAAACAATCAATTGTAATTTCAGAAAATTTTCCTGTATTTAAATCAAATCAATATAAAATTTTACTTTAGTTTCCAACAGTATTTATAAATAAATATTTAAAACTATTGAACGCTCAAAAAATGAGTTGCCCATTTTACTCCTTACCCTTATTAACATACAAGTATTTTTTATACATAGTTTACAAACATGTTGTAACTTCCATTTAAATTTTATGTGTTTGGCTTATATTTTTTATAAATTCAAGATAGTATTAATTCTGCATCAAAGATGGAGAAAATATTATAAACATTGAATATAACCAAAGACATTCACTTATATTTAACATAAAATTGAAATGCCATTTTTATTTGAATATAAGGGCTGATTTTGACAAGAGTCTCAACACTAAAAATGTACATTGGTTACATTTAATGTATACAATATTTTCTCTGTAAATGACAGTATTAGTATTATGTAATTTATTACAGTAAAGGCTGTTATCGAATTTTTTTAATTCACTATTTAATAACATGTATGATTTAAATGAATAACCATAAATCTTATTTTGTCCAAAGCCAAGTGGTTCATAAATGTAAAGCACATGATAGTAGTCCAGACTTATCTGCACCATAAATTTTCTCTCTGGCACAAAAGCAACATCTATAAGTAAAATATGGATTCTACCCTTCACTATGGCCTAAGATCTTTATATAGATATGTCAGTTGCTACTTGGGATCCTATCTAAAAGATTAAATAAAACCAATTAAACAGGCAAATATAACTGTTTTTGAAAGTAGATTAATAATAAACATTCTTAAAACTTTCACATCCTACAACTATTCATTTAATTATTAAACCTAATTTGGCACAAAGCTAGATGGTTCATAAATGTAAATCACATGATAACCATCATGAATCTCCAATCTATTTTCAAGCCAACCTCTATATGTAAAAGATTAATTACACCTTCAGTCTGGTCTAAAATCCTAATATAGAGAATAAAGTTGACACTTGGGATATGACAATAAAAAGGAACTTAAATTTGGTTGCTAAAAACATAATTGCTTTGGTTCCAGATTTGAATCCTAAATACTTATTGATGATTATTTCAGCTCATAGTAAATAGTAATGGAATAAAAAAAGGTAAAATATTCTTATTTTCTCTAATAAGCTGGAGAAAAATGATGAGTTGATAATAGGATTAGTAGTTTTGAGATGATAATAAAAGTGAATGAACAGAAATTACCTAGTAGAAAATTATTAAAGACAAAATCAATGAAACTGAACATGAACTCAGATGAAAAGATATTATTAATGATATATTGGAAGAATCTCTAAAAGCTATGAGACTAATAATCAAAAATAAAAGCAATCATTATGAGTGTGAAGAATATGAAAAAAGATAGAAAAGGATAAAATTCTTAAATTGATATGTAGAGTCTGTTTTTGTTAGACCATTAATTATGACAAAAAAATATCCAAATGGTTATTTATTTGGATGAATAATTGTATCACTAACATTTTCTTACAAATATTAGATTTAATCAGCATTGGCAATAATAATATTTATTTATTTTTCTTTTAATGGCTTATCTGCAATCATGAATAATCAGTAATATCAGGTAATGGTAGCAAATAGATACTATGATCATCATCTATCTTATTTCCCTGTTGTGAAAAATATTTGTATGCATCAATCCAAGTTTGTGGGTGCTACTAATGGCTTGAAATTTTCAAATACCTCAGAGATTTAAACCAATATTAGCTTCCTTGACTAATTATATAGATAGACATGATGTTAGATAAGTGCTTATTTTTGATGATAGACTAAACAAAAGCAGTTCTGTTATAGTTTAAATTTAATCTGCATTTGAAATCCATTTCGGTATCTAATGACTGCCCTGTATGGTTTATTGCAACAATAGATTAATAGGTTCAAGAACTGTATGTCAATGGATTATTTTGTCATTTCTGATGTTCAAATGCCACCTGATCTCCCAAGCAACAAACCATTTAATTACTACTATTCAACAACCATGCAGATTAAAATGTCTAATATATGTGGTATGTGGACACAATTGTAATTCATTAATTGATTTGTACAGGTATCTAACATCTATCTTTAATTTTTTTTTTTTTTAGATTTTGGGGTTACAATGGCCATATTTTATTTAGAAATGTCTGCAAATGATGACTATTTTATTCATATATAAGATTTTAGAACGAATAAAAAATATATTACTGTGGAGTTATCACTATATGATCTATGTAAAGATATATACTTTATGGATTGGTTTATAACTTCCTATCTTTTTTTTTCTTTCAGAACAATAGTGTAAGTAATTGAGTGATTGCTGCTCGGAAAGTCATGTGAAATTTGAATTTGTTTTTCAGTGTTCTATAACTTGTTATGGCTCAGTTTTAATACATATTTATTAATAAATGCAATCTACGATTATTTTCAAAAAGACATTTTTATTTTTAATTTTAAAAACATGACTGGAAGTCACAGAATGAGAAACAAACCAGTATAGCTTTAGTACTTGAGTCTGACATTTTATTCTAAATTATACAGAACCTTCTGGAATTATAATGCCCATATTCCAGTTGTTAATAATAATGATAATTACTCAAGATTACTAGATGGCTTTGGAGTTAGTAGAAAAGATTACTAGAAGCAAGTATAAATAACTGGAAGAACAATATGCAGAATTGATTGAGTTGCAACTTAATTTCTTTTATAACGTTGTTTTCACTAATAGTTAAACATTGTTGTAATAAAATAAAGTGTGGAAAAGATTTTTAAAATAACATACTGAGAGTCAAAAGTCTCTCTGACAGCCTTTCATAGAGGATCTGTGAATCAAGAAGGCAATTTTCGGGAGATTATGATTTGAATACTTTGTTTCTTGTTTACACTCTAGCTAAGAGTAGCTTAATACCCTGTTACTGACCACAATTTTGGGGGTTATCTAGGTTGGTTTTAAGATAAATACATTAAAAAAAAATTTTTTTTCAAGTTTTACTTAGCTTAAAGTGCAATAATGGGAAAAAATTTTTTTTAGAAATTAATACAAAATATAAGAAAAAATTTATAGATTTATACAAAATATCAACATTAATTTTCATATTGAGAAAATGCACTTTTCATCATTTCAACATTTATTAAATAAAGTTACGGTTCCTGCTTCAGAACAACATAAACAGCCTTGCATGTTTGGAATTCGGAAATAAAAAATAATTAGACTTCAAATATTACATCATTCGATGTTGTTCTTTAAAGCTCAACAACTCCTTATGACTTTGTGTGGGTAAGTTTAATGGGATCATTCTTAAAATAGATTAATTGATAAATGTCACGAAAATCTGCACTTTTAATTCATTTCACTAACAGTCATTTTATTTTTTATTTAAATTTTATTTTTAAAAAGCGAAAATAAAACTTTTAATGCCTTCCCACTTTTTTTACTACCTTTTAATTACTGTTACAGTATATATATATTGTAATTATAAAAAATGTTAATGACTTTATTGTTCGGGAATTCGTAAGAAATTCAAGCGCTAGAATCTGATCTCAAGTCGGACGTTCTACCAATTGGTTCAAACAGTGCAGGGTACCCTGTGACTACAATATATTTTTATAAGAGTTTTCCCCTTGAGTAGATTTTTAAATTCATTCTTGTCATTAGATAGGTATGTTATATTTGTGTTGTGTAAGTTTTCTGCAAATTCAGTAATCGATGTCAAGTGTACTACAAAGCATAGTTCATCATTTTCGAGAATGACTTGCTATGTAATATCTCATATTTGGAGCTTCATTATAAAATAATGAGTAGTGATCAGTGCATTCATCTGCTGCAACAATACTCTGGAATTAAATTTACATAATGTTTAAATTACTACATATACCAGATAAATTGTATTTAAGAATTTTTTAGGTAAATGAGATTTTTCAGGCAATCTTAGTATTTTTTCAATAGATAGCTCGTAGTCAACTAAAAAATATTATTTAGGGATGTAAGGAAGAAAAAAACACAATTCTTAATATCTTACAATTAATTTGCCTATTCCACTAGTTCTTTTGTGTCCTGCAATAAGCTATTTTTGTACTGTTTGGGTTTTTCCGTTGTTTTTGATGTTTGTTTACTTTACACCATTATTATTTATTGATAGAACTATATTACATTTGTTTTTAAAATCGTTAAGAGATAAATGTTCATAATAACATGTTGTTGTTTTTTGCACAAAGATATATTTTTATACTACTATATAAACTGATAGGAAATCATAATGCATAGTTTGTTTATTATATATATAAATAAACTGATAAGGAGTCAATTATATTATAAAGCCGCATTGTAATATATATATATTTGTACAAATATGCACAACTATATACATATCTTCTTAAATACCTACAAATAAATTTATATGATTTAGTTCATATTTATTTGTGAATAGATCAATATCATATATATATCCATATGAACATATTTGCATCCTGTAATGGTATATTTAAAATACACATTTCTATATATAATATCTTATAAAAACATTAATCTTTTTTAATGTATAAATTGAGTAAAAATGACAATCAGTCACCATAGAAACAATATTAACAATTACTATATATTAATACAAACTGATATCAGTGAATCATAAGAATTTGTTTAGTAGTGAAACAGTAAGATTCGTATTCGAATCTTAAGTTTCACCTTTTTCTGTCGTCTCTCACTGACCGGTCTATCCCGCCCAAATTTAAACTTTTTTGTATCGAATTGTGTGTGCAGCAATATTAAAAATGTATAAATATATGTATAATTCAGCATAAACACGCACACATTTCGATCTCAAATTAAACGCAATAAATAGGGATAAAATAATATAATTTAGATTTCTTTTAGTTATATAATTTTGTATAATTTTAATCATTTATTTTGGATTATAAAGTTCGTATTTATTGCTTTGTTTAAATTTCGTTTAATAATAATTCTAAAAAAATCTGATGTAATATTTAATTAAAAGTTAAAATAATCTTATGTTCCCTTTTTGTTTTTGAAATTTAAAAGCATCAGTCAGTGATAGATAATGGATTAATTAAAGAAAAATTCCCCAAAATATAATTAGTAAATGTAAAATGTAAACAATAGAACGGCAGCTTTCTTTAATTAAAAACCAACAAAATGCATTGATTATCCTCAGGGCAGATTAAGTAGAACCTAAAATATCTTAACAAAAATGTGAAAGATCAAGATAAAAAAAAAGAGGCCATCTTAGACTTGCTGGAGACATTCACTTAAACTTTAGCTTTGCTCTCGATCACTGAGAGTCTCCAAAAATAATAAAATAATTTGTTCCTGCCAAGGTATGACCGAGTAAAGCACCTAGATTATTCTCCATCAGGAGATGGCCTATCGGATGCCAAACTTTCCATTGCCCGTCATAAATTCACCATGAAGATCTGCTGCCTGAAATAAATGAAAAAGCTGCTGCTGCTGTGAAATTAAATGAAATATCTAAATACAAAAAAGACTTGCCACTCGTGAACTTTTTGCTGCTAAACTAATGGAATCAGAAAACTTCTTACAAAACAGGTACCTGTCTGTGTTCAAATTCTAGAGTACTCTAATAATATGCTATAGCTCTTCTTCATAATACTTATCTCAATTATAAAATATAAAAACTACCATATGTATAACTAAACTGAATAATTAACTTAATGTGTAAATTTCTCTACTAATCTAGCTTACCTCATTCTATCTTGGGTGCATATTTTTTAAAATCTACATTTTATCTATAGTTATTATTTAATTATTGCATGCTCATAATTGTCTCAATTTTCAAAGTTTAAATCTATGATCGCTTGGAACAATGAATGCGTGTCAAATTTTCATTAATATTTGCTTTCATAACTAACTTAACTTTCATATAAATCGACATGCATTCAATGCATCATTTATTGTAATGCAGGGGTCTACTACTTCGCAAATGGCTGACGTATTAGTTATAATAATTCCCAATTTATATATGTTTTGTATTTATTAAATCTTCATGAATAATTCCAGAAAATTACATTTCTTTGAGAGTCGCCAACGTTCTTTAGTAAATGTTGATAATGTAGGGCCGAGTCAGAAATCTACTTAAATCTCATCATAATCGTTTATACAGTATACATGTGTTACGTTTTAGAGACGCGATGACCCATTCCGCCATGAAATTTCTGGATTCTTCAGGGTTGAAATTAACCCCAGTCATCCTATACAAGCGGGCATAATGGGTGCTCCCATAGGACTTGACAATGTCATGCAGCCAGCTGGCAAAACTGCGACATGGACCGCTTGTCCCTGGTTATGCTTATGTGACATCTTACTTCGTCGGGCCGAGGCAGAGACCAGCCCGATACTCTTATAAACCCATTCGCAGCATTGCAGTTTCAATATACTGCCACTCCATATCGCCTTTCTAAAGCGTACCACGTGTTCCTTCACTTAATTTTATTATTCTATATATCACTCCGCCTCTGCATTATCTTCATAATTCACTCTCAAATAAATGTTTGCCCTTAGTTATAAATAAATATTTTAATTAAATAAATATATGTCTACCATTACTCTTATAACCCATACTTTAGACTCTTGCATTGCAAAGGTATAAATCCCTCCAGGCATGCATTAGAAATACTTACTCGAGAATTTTAGGTAGCTAGATTACGCCCTCAAATAAATGAATTCCTTTTGTAAACAAATAAATAAATGTATTCTTTAAAATATAATCATGTCACAAATCCTGCTACTGAAGCTTTTAATCCATAAATATTGTTAGTAAATGATCTTATTAAAATGTGTTAATAAATAATTTTAAACTATACGTCTGCAGTTACGTTTCACTTATTCGATACCCATTCTATGTATTTCCTCGATTATGTAAATATGAATGTTTAATTAATATTAGTTTGATTATTGGCTAACTCAAGAATAAAATCATGAGTCTCTTGCATATCCCTGACCACCGTGCCTAAGGAAATATTTACTAATGTTGCATCAGATGCGTTGTTTTGTGGAATGTATTGTGGAACTGATAAACTATGTTCAAACTCAGTACCACGGGTGGCTTCGCTACTCAATGGTGCTGCTGTTCTGTATGGTGGTCGAATTCTGCACTATGTTTACGAGTCACACATTTTCTGACCATTACAGTAGTTAACATATGCAAGTACAGAATATAATTATTAATATATAAAGAGCAGAACCCTCATTTTGACTCTTTCCTAAACTTGAGATATTATTTAATTAAATCCTGTAATAAACTGAATATCAATAAAATATGTTACATATTATTTCATCATATATTCTAATAATAAAAGACACAATATTATAAAATTAGAATGATTAAAAATGTAAAAAAGTATACTTAAAAAAATAATTAAAAAAAAACTTTAAATTAAAAAATTGAAATCTACTTTTAATAAAAATAATGCTTAATTGTGAAAATTATTTTTAAACTAAATAAGAATTAATTAAATATTGTTTTTAAGTTTAAAATGAAAATCTTATCATGTTAAAATAATTCCAGTAAATTCTAATAAAAGTTTTTATAATATTAAAAGGGTTACAAAAAGTAATAAATAATTTTTTGGTAAAAGTAAAATAACTAAAAGTTAAGTTTATTTAATAAATTTTAAAGATTTTCTTTTTTATTTAAAAAGTTAAAATTTTTAAAATATTATATTTTGTAAAGGTATTTCTGTAGCTGTATTATATATTTTATTATACTAAAAATGTTTATAATTATTTTTTTTATGTTTTTCAAACATATTTTTGAAGAACTGTTTTTCATGCAAAAACATTAAATAAATAAAATGCCAGTGTATGAGTAAATTATATATAGAGTATTTTATTCATATTCAATTTATCTACAGTATTTACTTTAGTAATAAAACCAGTTTAAAAAAGAATCAAAAAGATGATATATTTTTTATTAAATAATAACTATTGAAATTGAACTGAATTTGGAAAGAAAAAAGAAAAGAATAATTTGAAATACAAATATTATTTATATTTCATTGAATAGATAAAATAATGGAAATGAAAAATAGATATATTGAATTATACTGAAAATATATTAATAAAAAAATTCAAAAAGGAACAATGACCAATTATTTTTGTAGATATATATTTTTCTTAACTATAAATTAAATGAACTTTGTTAAAAAAAATAGTAAAAAAAAAACCTTTAAATAATTGAAAAGATTTAAATTAAATTTAATAAAAATAAACTTTAATAATATTGCATTTTTAAAAGATTGTTGAAAAAAGGATTATTCACAGTTTTTATATAATTTGATAATATAAGAAATTTTTATAAACATAAAAAATACTGAAAATTTAAAAGAAAATGAGTAAAAACACAAAATTATTTCATAAAAAATTAATTAATAATATTAAAAACATATATAATAATATAAAAAAAATAATTATATTGAAGAAAATATATTCATAAATATTTTTCTGTATAAATTTAAAATCCTAAAAAATAATATTAAAAACATATGCATCAAAAAATCAAAATTTTGATTGAGAAAGTGATAAAAAATAAGCATGGATTAATTAAAAAGAATAAAAAATTTGAATACGACATTAATTAATATAATAAATTTATTATTAACTTAATTATGTAAAAATTAATGAGAGTAACATTAAGATAGTAATGTTTCATATAAAGTAATAAAATTATAATAAGATATTAAATAATAACAATAATAATTTATTATTAACTTGATGCAAAATTTAATAATGATAAAATTAAAATAGTAAACAAAGATTTCAATATATTTTATATATATATTCATTAGTAATGAAACATTAAACAATAGAAATTAAGAATTAAAAATTGATATGTGATATGATATAACAAATTATAAAAATATTAAGACCAAAAAACAAAATTATGTTTGAGGAACTAAAATATAAACAAGTAATGTTATTAGAATAAATATCAACTAATATAAGAAAATAATTAATTGTAATAAACTTAAATTGATTGGCTATACAAATAAATAAAAAATATAATAGTCTTTTATTTTTAAAAGCTGAGAAAAATGTAAAAATGATAAATATGAAAAAAAATATATTTAATGTAATATTAAATTATGAGCATTTTATAAAAATAAATAAAAAAGAATTTAATAAGATAATAACTAAATTCTATAATAAAAGCAATATGATAAATTAGCTTTATTAAAATTAAAAATTAATAATATTATTAATAGGAGAAATATGTAAAGACAACCTAAAATTCATAAAATAAATATCCCATTAAAAACTAATAACAAATAATAAAGATAAATCATTTTGAAAATATATTTAAATTATTAAATAATTCTAAGAACATCAATTTATTAATAATAACATTAATAATTTACATGTTTTTATTATTATATTAGATAATTTTATTACAAATAATAAATATAAAACAGTTGTTTTTTTTAAATTTGACATTACTAATACAATTTAAATGATAAAGTAATAAAATATATCATAACACATATATTAAAAATTTAAAAAAATATAGATATAAATTATTTATGTGAATAACTTAATATATTTTGTAAAAATGTTACATTTAACTCCCTCGTATTGCACTAACATTGTGATAGTTTTGTTTTCTCTAGCTTAAAGCTTTCAATCTTAATTTTAATATTAACCCATTATTATTCATCAGAATATAATAAATTTGACTTCATTGGATAAATACTTTTATTCATAAAAAAAAATTCTACCAATTCCTTTTAAACTTTTGAAGATATTAAAATAATTACATATAATCAAAACAATGAATGTTTTTCACCATTTATTGCCAGGAAGGAGCAGCTTTATTTTAGAAAATGAATGAAATCTTCATTATTTGACTTTTATATTTAAACTGTGAATGAATAAATAGCAATATCTGATAAATCTAAATTATGCTTTAAAATTTTTAATTTTTTAAATAATTTTTATAATATTTTAATATATTTTAACAGATGGTCACTGATTATGTGTTAGAAAACAACTTGTAACTGCCTTTACTATAAATTGCATTGTTCAAAAATATAACATTCTATTTTTAAAAGAGTTAGAGACTGCCACTAGTCAATAGAAAGCCATCAAAGTGGAGTTTTTAAATCTTCCAAGTTACTGAATTTTCAGTTATTCTGACATCTACAGAATCATTTTGAAATTAAAATATTAGAATAAAGTATAAGTAATTTTAATAATATTTTAATAAACATTAATGATTTCTCTCAAAAGATGACAAATTGACTCTTATATAAAGTGCTTTGTTGAAAAAATTAAACAGTTAATCATTATATTTTGTAAAAAAAAATGTTATATTTAATCATAAAAATACATTTTGCAAATTTAAGTTATAGTGGTTGTCTCTACTGATCACATATGCTTTAAAAAATTGATTATAAACATTTTAGTAACCCTACATGTTATTACATATTTTACAAAATATATAAATATAATTTTAAAAAATTGTGAACTATTTTATGATTATACATAATAAGTGATGATAAAATTCAAATGCAAAATAAAGTAAATAATATTTACTTTGTAAATAGTATAATTAGTAAAATAATTATTTGAAAAAAATATACAAATAAATATATAATTAATATAGTGATTTATATATATGTAATATTGAAGAAGAAATTGTTTTTCACCACTTATGCTTTTAAAATATTTATTGATGGGAGAGTCAATAATTTTTTAAAACATGTGTGAAGAGTAATTTTCTTCCATAAAATTACATGATATATATACAAAATATATTAGGGAGTAATAAGAAGAGATCAAAAACATAAATGAGTGTTTACTGACATTGTTGAAAGAATTAAAAGACTGAAATGGAGTTGGGATGGATATATTTCTAGAAGAAATGATAATAGATAGACAATTAAAATCTTCAACTGGATTCCATGAGATTTTAAAAGACCACATGTGAGTTGTATTGAAGAAATAAGAAAGTGTGCAAGGGTGATATAGAGAAGAGATCAGAAAATATGGATTGAACTGGAAGAGACCTTCATCCTGCAGTGGATTGATAATGATTGACAATTATGATGATGATTGATACACTTTAGATAATAAATTAATTTAAAAATATACAATTACAAATTCTAAAATATATTCAAAGATATATAAGATATTAAAAAATAAAATTGAATAGAAAGAAAGACCATTGTTAATTACTGTTCTATTGATATAATACTTACTAATACTAGTAAAATAATTTTAATAATCAAAATAATATGTAGAGGTCAAACAAACAATTTATAGTAATATTATAGTTAATAATTAATAATATTGTGATTTTTATACATTTGAAGTATTGTGGATGGAAACTATACAAAAAACTGATATAACAAATTCATTAAAGTGTAATAAAGAAATAAAAATGAAAGTTTAAATAATATACATGATTTTCTATGTTGTCATTGTAAATGTGATAATATAAAAACAAATAATATTAACACAGCTAAAAATAAATTAAAAATAAAAATTTAGCAATTTATATTGAAGCAGTTGATCTTCGTTCAAGATCGAGCTTCACTGTTCTACCACTTAACCCATATTTCACCCTGCTCCTTTTTGTCATATGCATATAAGTTATATGTGTATTTCTGAGAAGCATCTATAAGATTTATAAATATAAATCTTAAATAAAAATTTTCTTCAATTATTTTAAATATTAACTTCAATAGATGTGACTCAGATATATACATATATTACAGGTGCATATATATATATATAATTAAAAATATTATATACTGTAAATAATTTTGTATCATATTTTTTACTTATATTTTTAATACTTTCTAATTATTTTTCTTCATATAATTACACAAAAATTCAAGATGGAAGATGCAACCTATTAACTGTCCAAGAGTAATTAAAGGGGTGGGAACATTAGTTTGTTTCATGGTTTTAAAAGGAATTTTTAAATCAAAGTTAATGAAAGTAAAATTTAAAACAAAGCTAATTGATTTTAAGTTAGCTGTTAACATTTTTATCAAATCTATTTCCAATCTGGAAATTGATTTGAATTTATTTTTGGACAGTTATCTAGCGATTGCATCTCCAATAACAATAGAGAAAATATTTCTGTAGATTCAGGATTACATTTGAGTTAAGAAGTTTAATTAAAAACATTCTTTAAATAACTCAAAACTTGTATAAATAGGGCTAAAAATCTATTGTGTTAGAATTTGATCAATAGTCACTAACTGACTTCACATCTGTTTGATTTTTGAAAAGGTTTTTGAATAGAGGAGCCTCAGATGCCTTCCCCTCCATCTTCAGTCTGACCTTTCACCATGCAAAGATGTAGCTCCTACTGATCAAGAGTGCCCATGCTGTCAGAGAACCGCCCAGGCCAAAAAACATGTTTTAGCTTAAGTAGAATTTGCCTGTCACAAAAATCAAAGAATGCCACCTTCCACAGAAGATTCATCTGTACTTCATTTCATAGAATCATGAGGTAACAAGCCCAAAGTCATTATAATCATATTACCTGAATTCTAACTACTAACTCTTAAAAAAATTCATGTTTCTTTATGTTAAATCTTCTTTTAATTTGCTAATCAGTGAGTATGTTAAAATAATAATTATTTTTTTTGTATCGATTCTCTAAAACCTTTCATCTAACTCACTCTTATTTTTCTTATAATTTAGTGTGGTTATAATTTAATTTTAATATTTTTATATTTTCACTTAATTTTTATTTGTAAATGCCAATCAAACCCAGTCTTACGAACTTCTATATCCCACTGTGGAATAGAAAAGAGAGGGGAATAATTAATTATTTTGTGTCTTTATTTCTAAATAGCTCGTAAGATTGAGTTTGTCTTTTAAATGAATATATGCATTTAAAAATTTATTTTATCATAAATATTATACAAAATGTATAAATACTTTTCAATCTGGGGTGGATATTAGTGTCCGTTAAATTTGTTGATTTCTTTATTTAAATCATCATTACCAAAAGGCTAGCAACCAAATACTATTTTGTTATTTGCACTTTTAAGTGCATGAATTTTAGTTTTTTTTTATACGTTAAACAAAATAGTATTGATTCAAGAAAGGAAAGAACTGCACACTTAATTATAGTTTTAGCTTTTGATAAATGACTATCTTACATGGGTCATTATTTTAACATATCATTATGTATTTGTTAAACCACTTAGGGTTTCATTTTGGTATTTAAATCTAATGATTTTATATTCTTATAATAGCATTGCTGGCATATGTCAAATTATTAATAAGCCACATAGAGCTTTGATCTGATTCACCTGCACCTCACTTCGGGGAGTCCTGATCATCTTTGTTTGTCATTCTTCTCCTCAAAGTATTTATTTATATACTGCTCATATCTGTCTGTACTCACTCCAGAAGATTTGAAGCCTTCTGTCCTTTTTCAGTGTTCTCATTTGTAACAGGGGTATAAGTCTACTCCCTGGAACAAGCCAGTTAGTGTATTTGAAGCTCTGCATGGACTTACCATAATCCAGATTCATAGCAACTTCCTATCTACCTTTTCCTTTTGGTACTGCTCAGACAAGAAGCTGGCATACCATATTCAAATAGAAGTATGATATTTTCTCAGCCGAAGTTGCCATTTTCTCTTTCACTGACATGATGCCACTACTACAATTTCTTATAGTTCATTTCATAGCCTGTTCAACAAAATAAATTGTAATGATGTGTAATAATGAAATGTTTTTCTCTTTAAATATTTTTGTTGGAGTTTTAGATCCAACCTCTCAAAGCTGCCCTGCCCTTTATGGAAATAACCCGTTTCCATATTTATAGAGTTTCGCAATATTTGATTGTTAAATGTCAAAAATGTAAATTAAATAAATGTTTTAATATACTTATGGATCATCGTGTATTTTTATTTAATTGTTATAAATAAATGCTATAGATGAAAACAAAGTTATGTATCAAAGACCAAGGGCACCCCATGAATTCGTATAAACAGCAAAACTCTATTATTGTATCTTTACATGTGTTTTCTAAATATATAAAATGTCCATCAACCACCCAGATAAATCTGTTTTTGTAACATTAAATAAAATCCAATTTCCAAATATACGTTCAGTATTGTAATGCCACACTAAATTGATATCTGTTAAAATAAAAATAATTGACTCAAGATTGTCAAATATTTGTAACCAAAATAAAGTTTAAAATGCATGAAGTTGATTATATATATATATAATCATCTTGAATTTTGTCAAAAAAAATATTCATATTTTTAAACTTAATCCATTGTGTTCGAATCTCATTAATATATTTATGTATGTTTTAACTTATATCTCAGGTTCACTCAATCTCTTATCATCATCATCACCAGTTGGATTCTCATGCAAAACATTGTAGCACTGGGCTGGGAGAGAATGAATTCATGTGGTATCACTGTAGGTGTTGTCCATAGTGTTATAGATTTAGGGAATGGGCAAATAGGTTAGAATTCATGATTGCTCCTGACTTGGGTATCTTGGGCATGATTGGATTTGGGGTACTTTTGTTCAGATTCTAAATCTTGTTGGATAGACATACATTTTCAACCGGTACAATATATATATAAATGAAAGTTTGTAATATAATTATGTTCTAAAAATAAATAAATATATATAAAATTAAAAAATTGAAAATGTAGAAAATATGATAAAAAAATTAAAAACTTTTGATTGATAACTAAAACCCATTCTTCCTTTTATGTTGTTTATTTAATTTTTTTATTCACAATGTAAATCTGCATACTGTCTTAGATTCAGTTATAATCAAAACATGACAGTAATTTTTATAAGATTATGATGAACTTCAAGCTTGAATATCTTAGTTTTAGCTATTGTTCCTTGATGTCAGTAGTCATCAGTAATCATGGAAAGAAAAAAACGACTCCAATTAAGAGAAAATATGTTTCTATTTTTGTACAACATAAATTTTGTTTACATCAAAGTTGTCAAAAAACTAGGTACATTTTTAATTTAAAAATTTTAAATTAAATGTTTATTTTTAATAATTACATATAACATGATAAAGTATACTTTTTAAACTGTTTTATTTTTATGTTACATGGTGTCAAATTAATGTTTTGTATAACACTTATATTTTTTTTATATTTGTAAAGATGATTTTTATTTTTAATAATATTCCTGAATTTGAATATACATTTTTAATTTTAAAATTTTTCTAAAGAATACTTTTTTTTTCATTAAATATATTATTTTAAACTGAAGGCAAGTACAAAATTATTTACATTGATCTTTTATTATTGTTTTTATTTGTAGTTATTTTTATGTTTAATAAGGTGTTGTTTATATGCATATAATCAATAAAATTTTGCTAAAAATATAGATTTAGTATTTTTTAAATACAATTGAATGCTACTTATATAAAACAAGAGCTGGAAGGACACCTAATGTGTTCCAGTAAAAGTTACAAAAAAGAATTAATAATAAAAATAGTATTTTAGCATTTTTTTATATTGACTAAGAAATAATTAATTATTTTTATTAATTTAAAACAGAATCTTATCAGGATACAAAACAACATAAATTTCCAATGAAATTCTTTATAATATTTAAATAATTAGAAAAGATATAAAGACATGATAAAATATATAAAAAGATTTATATAAAAAAATAAAATCAGTATCTTTTGTGAAATAATGAATTAAAAGATAGATTTTCTGTCAAGCATTGGTGGTAGAGAGGTCCCGGGTTAGTGAGTTTGCTTCCTAGCTGATGCTATGACACATGAGAAAAAAAAAGATAGATTTTCTAGATAAATTTAAATGTTTTTTTTTTATTTAATAAATTAAAATTTCAAAAATGGCATTAGTTAGGAGGGATAGTTATCTTCCATAGAATTACAATTTAAACTTTGCATTTGTAAAATTTATTATTACATAAAAATATATTTTGCAAAAATAATTCTATATTTGTATTTTATATATATATTGGTGCATTTTTATTGTTTAATACTTCTTGATTTTCATTTTTCAGACATATTTTTGAAATACTTGTGAAATACTGTACATTTTAATAAAAATATCAGTGTAAGGAGGAATAATATATAACACTTTCCTCATATTAAATTCATTTATAGCATTTAGTTCAGCAATAAAAACAAGTTTATGAAAAACAAAAACAAAGGAGTGCTTTGTTTTTTATAAGATAATTATTAAAACAGGACTATAACAGAAAGAAATTGAAAAAACTATTTACAAAAGTTAAATAATATGACAAATATAACACATTTTTAAGTTATTGCACTGAAGAAGGTTACTAGATAGTTGAAACTATTAGTAACATCAGTAATAATAAAAGTCACTGTAAATTTAAAAGTGCAAAAAAAATACAATAATTTATTTTCTGCAAAAACAATATAAAAAGAGATGAATATTAGATATAACTTTTTTAAAAAAGTAAAGATACACAGTATTTATCTAAAAAGATCATTGTGGAGAATAAAAGCAAAATTAAGTAAGAGAATTATGGAAGAAAATTATATAAATATGCATTCAGATGATGAAACAGAAATTATAAGAAATAAAAAATGTCACATGAATGACAATGTGAAGTTGTAAACAAATTTTTAAAATTAAGAGCCTCATCAGCTGAAACTTCATAGATATAACGAAAAAAATTTATGTATGCTTTAATTCTACATAAACAAATTATTATTATTATTATTATTATTATTATTATTATTATTATTATTATTATTATTATTATTATTATTATTATTATTATTATTATTATTATTATTATTATTATTATTATTATTATTATTATTATTATTATTATTATTATTATTATTATTATTATTATTATTATTATTATTATTATTATTATTAAAAAAACATAGAATTTCATAATAAATAAAATGATTAGTAGATAAATAATAATAATAATAATAATAAAACCTGCAGAAATCAAAAATACAAATGGAATAAATCAACAATTTATGTATTGAAGTTAAGATATAAAGTCTTTGAAAAATCAAGTTGAATAAGACAATAACTTATAGAAACAAAAGAAAATAATGAAATAAATTCTGAAGAGTAAGGACCATCATATTAGTCACAAAAAAGATAAAAATCAATAATAGAATAATAATTAGTAATTAAGCAAATCATTAATAATACTAGATGTAATTAGAAAGGATTTAAATACAGACTTTCAAGCTTTCTTCAGCTATCCACTCCATTTATATAACACACAGGACCACACTCATGCAAAAAAGATAAATGATCTTCAATATATATATATTGTGCTGAATCAGTCCTCATCAGTAGATTCAGATCATTTTCTACACATACATATGTATAATCAATGCTAAGTTTATATTAAGATAGCAAATCTTCAAACTTGAATTATAAGATTATAAGTTGGATTGGACAGCTAAAGAAAGTTGCAAATCTGTGTTCAAATTCCCTCTAATTACTTCTAAAGTTCAGTATATATAAGAGTAGATCTGGATATAACAGAGAGATGAAGTTGAGCATTGTATAAATTAAAGAATGTGGAAAAAATAATGTTTGAAATACTTTTAGCATTAAGTATATCTATTTTTCATAGATCATTGGAAAATGTAACGTCAGATATTGATATACTTGAAGAACTTTCAAATAAATCCAGAATAAAAAAACTTCAGATGACATTTAATTAAACCAAACAAAATAAATTAAGATAAATTAACAATTAGTTGATAATATTAAATTGTGATAGTCAGTAAAGTGATCTGCAATGTCAATAATAGTCCGAGTTCAAATCCATATCTAGAATTTCATTAGGTTGCTTCTTGCAGTACAATAATAAAATGCTGAAATTCGGTTAAAGATACTTTGATTGAAGGTCAGCTTATCGTTTTGGTGCTTACATGTCACATGATTTCATATATTAAATTAATTAAGAGAATGATCAATAGGGGAATATCTTTTTAAAATCTTAATAGAAGTACTAACGGTAATAAACGTACTTTACATTTACCTCCAAAAGTGGTAAAAAAAATGTGACTTCCAAACTTCATTTGATCTAGTAAAAAATATGACAAATAATAATTTCAGAAACAATTTTTAATAAGTATTGATTTTTAATCACAATTGGTTTCAAGTTTAGTTTTCCCATAACTAGTAAATACAGTCGTTTATATCAAAATTATTGATCTTGACACATTAAACAATTCAATAGTTTTAAACGCTAATGTTCCAGAAAATTAAGCATAACTAGATATATAATTTCTTCTCACAAGCTTATGTAAATAACTAAAAATCATTATCATCTTTGCTGATCTATTTTAAAATATATTACAATGGTATATCTTTCATTTTTAAGCTTATTGATGTCTAAAACATAATGCTAAATGATAAATATAACAATCTGGGCCAACATATATACTTTTCATTTTATCATTAAATATTATGTGAATTTATATATACGAATATGCAGAATATATAAATGCGTAGAGCAAAAATCAGGTTAAGCTTTTATATTTGGAATTCTATATACCGGTAATTACATTTTTAGTACAATTTTACAAAAAATGATTTACTCTTTTAGATGAATTTTTATTGTAGTTGTAACCGAGAATATAAAAGACATTAAAAGAAAAAAAAAAGCTTAAAGAAAATTGAATGCACTGTTTCTTTAAAAATTTTATTGAAAGATAATTTTTCAATAAAAAAAAAAAATTAAACTTACAGCAACATATTGTTTTTATTAAACTCGAAATAAACTCGGCAGCAGGAAGTCTTGATATAAACATTAAAAATCATTACATGAACTCACGATTTGATTCTTTAAAACTGGGATTTCATATTAATTCAATTAATCAAAGAATAAAAAAGTTTTTATATGAATGTTATTCTGAAAAATCTTAAACATTTGTCATTGATTTTGCAAATAAGATTAATTTTATAATATATATTCCCACTGCAAGAATAATGTTTATTCCGTTTTAAATAATAATCAAATGATTTATTGCCGGAAAAATCATGTGGCGTTCTAGCACCAGAAGTAATAAGTTGAATTTCGAGCCACAACCTTTAGCTTTCGAAATGTATCAAACTATACAGAATTACTCTATATTCTTCTTTGCAGAATTAAAATAGTACATAATATTACATGATCACTATCTCATACTAGCACATAATTGTTATTAAACAATTCAAAACAAAGCAAAACTCTCCATATAGTAGTGCCATCTTGTGCTAACAAGAGCAATCAATGGATGCCAGAAGGCTTGTGCATAAAATCCCTATCTAGTGCCTACTCATCCAATACCCCCAGACTAGTTTTTGATTGATTGCTCTTGTTAACACAAGATGGCACTACTATATGGAGAGTTTTGCTTTGTTTTGAATTGTTTCACAGTTTTTACAAAAACTTATCTTATATCGATAAGCACTTTTATAAGATATACATTTTTATTTAAAAAATAAAAGGCGAATCCTGGACTATACTCACAGATCAATTGCTTAAGTAGAATTAAGTGATAAACCATTAAGCATCGCATGATCACATTTGCTCTGTTTAGAATTAAGTGACTTCTTAAAAGTGAATTGTCATAACTAATTAAAATTTATTAGCGTGGATTTTTTTCTTTATTTCACACTATTTCTTAATTCAGAAGACTATCATTTGTAAAGTAATATTGATGTCTTCATTTGCATTTTCCTTTAACTATAGTAGTCATTTTCCATTTAAAATTTGTTTAAATTTACTAGGAACAGCATGTCCTATTTTATAGGTTACTAAAACTGGGCTTTACTTTATATTACTTTTTTTTTTCAGATTTTAAATGTTTTTAAATGCTGATTTAAATTAGTCTGATGTTGGCTTTCATCAATCTATCAGCAATAACTGTCTTCCTGATTTATATTCAATATCAGAAAATTCTCTGCAGGAGTTAATTTTTAATAGAGTCAACCATCTTGCTAGTTTAGTAAGACAGAAATAATGTATCTTCATAACAATAAATTATATCATTCTTTGTTTTAATGGATTTTTATTGTATTTAATTTTTTTTACTTGTATGCGAAATATATAGAAAATGCATTTTCTCTTAACATTGATTTTTTAAAATAAATTTTATAACATATTTTTATTAAATCATTTTAAAGTTTTGCTAATTAATTGCTTAATTCTATATCATAAGAAATGCACATATTTGGGTCATTCTTTTTTTTTTCAGGTATCTGTATTCATATATTTCAAGAATATATTGTGGAGTGGAGGTTTTAAGTACATCCTAATAAGATACTAGATATTATAAAATAGTTACATTTTGATTTACAAGTGTCAAAGTTATTCCATGAACAACTTTGACACAATCCACTTCAGATAAATACTATAATGATTATCATTAATCATTTACTAAACTAGAGATTGTCTCTAGCTCAGATATAGTATTTAAACCTCACTTAAAGATTAACATATCTGATTTTTTAATTAAACAGATATGTTAATCTTTAACTGAGATTAAAGTTTATATCTGGGATAAATATAATGTATAGTTAATAATCATTATTATTTAAAGAAATCTAGAGGTAATACTACAGAGTTGTTCAGCAATTTTTTCATGAGAATTGTAATTGAATGACTAATGTTTAACACACTTTGATTGGGATTGACACCACTTCATATTTCTTTCTATATGTATAAATTATTAACATATAAATTCTGAACATACACACATATTTAAGTTACAGATGAAGATAGGTTCTAATAATGAAAAGATTATTAGAAGTCATAGATTAGGATATATTTTTATAAAAAGAACAAGACATTAGTTATTTTCATTATGAATATATTTAATATACATATATTACTCTTTGGTTTATAAGCATCAAACTTTCTGCCCTCACAATGACACTATTCATTCCACATAATAGCAGTAATGATTATTAACTATACATTATGCTTGTAGTGAAATGATTCTAGGATACACTTATCTTTGATCTTGAAATATGATCACTCAGCAATTCTCTGAATTTTTATATAACTCAAACTTATTCCCTGATTTTGTTTTCCTTGAATTTCCTTCATATATTATTATTGTTATTATTATTATTATTAGAATACTTTTTCTTCTGTATATATAATTTCTGAAATCATGCTTTCTTATTTATTTACATGGGACATGCTTTTTAGCATAAATGATTTGTTTCATAGCCTACTATTAAAAACTGTCAAAACTATTATTCAAATATTTTGTTGATTGTTTTTTATATAATTATATTTTTGAAGAGTTTTGATTATTTGAAGTTATGCTTTAGCAAGATACATGTGTAAATATTAAATTTTGCAATAATCAATATTTATTCATTCACAAATAGTTTTATAAACTATAGGCTAAAATGAAGCCTTTTGTTATTGATATTTTACATTTGTTTATTAATCATTTTTGTTTATTTGTGAAGTTAATGTTTTATTTTTTTAGACTAATTTCACTAGAACAAAAATTGAAAACTAAAAATAGGAAATAAAACTATTAATTTCAGCAATATAACCAAGAAAAAATCGGAAAATAATGTACAATATAATAGAACTGTGAACTGTAATACACCTTGTCCCAATCCCCCCCCCCCCCATATATAAACATATACAGCATATAATAGCTCATATGAAAGCCTTGATTATAATATAATAAGTATTGGTTATTATACTGTAGATATACAGTGCAGTACTTTTCAAAACACACAAACACACACACATGTATATATATAACAGATGCTTTATGTGTATGATATGGATATATAAACTAAGAATATAATATAAGGAAATCTTTTAAAAAATAATAATTTAATAAATTGAAAAAGCACACATATATATTTACAGGATTTTGCATGTGTTCAATTCTGTTTGATCATATTAAATACCTGTTCCAGACATTTTTTTTCAATAAATTTATTCTACTCTAGTGATAATGTAATGGCAGTTTTATTATTTAAAAATGCAACATCACAAAAATAATACTTTTAAGATTGTAATGATATCAAAACCTATATAATCATCCCCTATTTGCAGTAAATACCTTGGAAATAGAGTAATCCAGATTTTTTAATGAAATTTTTCATAGGGTTGTATAATGAGTGTTAATAGCTCTTAACAAGCTTTTCTGAATACCAGTTTCTAACTGTGGTTGTCATCAGTGAGGCAATAGGATATTCAGATGTTAGATCTAAAAATACCAGCTGAAATCCAGAATTTATCTAATAGTTACATCTATATATCTTTACATACAGCTATCTAACTTAAATAGCTATATGGGACTGAACTTCATAAACACCATATATTGATAGACTTAGCAATATAACATTGTCAAAGCCTTGAAAGCAAAACTATAAGTGCCAGAAAATCAAGATATGCATCATGTGACTTAATTTAATAAGCTTGTACTACAAATATAATGAGCATTAATAGTTTTTAACAAGCTTTTCTGAACACTCTTATTTCTAGGCTGGTTTCTATCCATGGCTGTTGTCAGTGAGGCACTAGGTTATTCAAACATTAGATCTAAAAATACCAGCTCAGGTCCAGCATTTATATAATAGTTAACAATTATAATTTTGCTCTAGAGACTTTGGCAATATTATATTGCTAAAGTTATTAATATATGGTGTATCTGAGCCCATATGGCTATTTAAGTTATTTGGATTTGAAGACATATAGATGTCTGAAAATTTCAGATTTTCTACTTAATAATTAACTATTAGATAAATGCTGGACTTGAGCTGGTATTTTTAAATCTAATGTTTGAATAGCCTACAACTTCACTGCTGACACCCACAACTAGAAACTGGTCTGAGGATAGGGATATTCGGAAAAGCTTGCTAAGAGCTATTAATGCTCATTATATAACATTTGCAGTACAAGCTTAATAAATTAAGTCACGTGATGCATCCCTTAATTTTCTTGCAATTATAGTTTTGCTCTTGAATCTTTGGCAATGTTATATTGCTAAAACTGTAAATATATGGTCTATCTTAACTTAATTCAGGCCCAGATAGCTGGATTTGAAGACAAATAAATGTCTGAAAATGTCAGATTTTCTACTTAATAGTTAACTATTAGATAAAGCTGGACTTGAGCTGATATTTTTAGATCTAATGTCTGAATATCCTACTGCCTCACTGATGACAGCAGAGATATTTGGAAAAGCTTGTTGAGCTATTAATGCTCATTATTTAACATTTGTAGTGCAAGCTTATTAAATTAAGTCACGTGGTGTATAACATGGTTTCCTTGCATTTATAGTTTTGCTCTTGAGGCTTTGGTGATGTTATATTGCTGAAGCTATTAATGTATGTTGTGTCTGAACTTAGTTCAGTCCCATATGGCTATTTAAGTTAGCTAGCTGGATTTAAAGACATAAAGATGCTTGAAAATTTCATATTTTCTACTTAATATTTAACTATTAGATACATGCTGAACTTGAGCTTGTATGTTTAGATCTAATGTCTAAATATCCTAGTGCTTCACTGATGACAGTCATAACTAGAAACTGATCTGGGGATAGCAATATTCAGAAAAACTTAAGAGCTATTAATGCTCATTATATAACATTTGTAGTACAAGCTTAGTAAGGAAATCATGCCATGTATGGCTTGATTTCCTTTCAATTCTTCAGAGATTTAAGGCTTTTTGATGCAATACAAGAATGTCATTTGTAATGTTCTTATAATTTATATTATTTAACCATAGATTTAAGTCTTTTTATGTTTTAACTAAAATCTTATCTCACTTTAGTTACAACTTTAACTATTTCAGGACACAAGTGACATTAACATATCTTGTTATAATTTCTCTGAATGATAACTCATTGTTTTAAAACATACAACTGATTTCTTACTTTTCCTTACTGAGTCAATACTTTTTCTCAGTTTTATTTATTCATGATCCAATTTCTCCCTTTTATTTGAAAATTCCTAGTGAGAATTTCATTCACATTTGTGACATTTTATTTTTACAATTAAATCTCTTTTTCTACATCATATACTAATAATCTTTACATTATTTATTAGAAATGTAACCTTTCAAATAATAGACATTCTAAAAATTAATATTTGAATTTTGCAAAATAGAAAAATAATTACTAAATGAAATTCTTAACTATAACAATAGTATGTTTCTTTATTGCATATAATATTGTCTATTCATAAAGATTGTAAACAAATATTTATTTGAATTTCTTTTCTAAAATAGCTGTTAAAGAATGAAAATATATCTTTAAAAAATTAAATTTATTATTATTAAAATTATAAAATAAATCTATTTATCAGTATTTATAAAAGTCATTTTTGTTAGCCACTAAGAAATGTTTCTGCTTTGCTGTAACTATGTTTTTAATGACTTTTCTTCTTAAAAACAAATTTATTTCCAAATAAAATATTAGTCATATAATTTTTTGGTTTAAAATAAATATTTTACAGATATATTGCATAAATAAGCTTAAATATGGAAAAGTTACTGAAAATCAGAATTTTTCTTTTCAAAAAAGACATTTTAAAAATTGCTTTACAGTCAAATAACCCACTAATCAGAAATTGTCATTTGTATTGAAATCAGAATGAGGAATACTGATCTACTTGGCTACCTACATTCTATTGAGTCTTTAGTTGAATTTTTAAACATTGTTTCATTGGCATGTAAGAATACTGGAATGACTAATTAATAGTGTGATAATTTTTAGAATTTGGAAAAAAAAGATTTATAGTAGAACTACTTAATTTATAAATCCAATGTGTAAATTAAAACCTCTTATTACTTTTCATTGAAAGGCTTTTTCAAACTTTTAGTCTTATTTAGCTTTTTTAATTTTTTATTTGATTTTTAAAAAATGAGAGAGTGGGGTAGAGGTAGTAAGAGAGAAATAAAAATAAAATCAATTGTAAATTTTCAAAATTAATTTTGATTTCTCACAATACTACCTAATATCGAGTTACAAATCAATTTATACATAATTTCACATAACCTCTTCTTATTTGTAATTAACTGATTTGTTTGGAATTTATTTTATTATTTGTCTTTAAAAAATTTTAATTTCTTTCTTATTTGCTTTATAAAAAGTGAGGAGGGGATAGGGTCTATTGTAGAATTGTTGTTGTCTTACAAAAATAATAATTGTCTGCTACATCAGTACACATTACAAATAAAACAATCCAAATAAAAATAAATTGGCTGGCTTTGAAACAGCAACAAATTAAAATGAAACATTTATTTATTTGGATCCACACCAGCTGATAGTTGTTTTCTTTTTACTTCACAAAAATAAAAAGCACCCACTGCTTTATATGGACCAAGTAATTTGGCAGCCATGATGAGGATGGATAATACAAAATTGCTCTATATTCTCCTTAGTTTCATATGAGATGTATTTTTACATTTTTAAAAATTAAAACTAAAACAAATTACTAAAACAATTTAAGTTAACAACTCCAAAAAAATGTTTACTTTTTTTTTTCAAATAAAAACATTTTAACAATGTCAATGCAGAAAACAAAATGTATTTTTAAATTTATTTTTAAAAAGTCAAAAAAAAAGAGTACTTGTTGTAAAGTGTGGGAAAATATTTCATTTCTATCTTTACTTTTCTTTTCTATTTTTAACTATTTATGAACCTATATTTTATGTATGTAAAGTGTGTTGTTAAATTTACCCATTAGTTATTCCAGAACTATTTTATGGTGTAAATGTGATCTTTTAAATAAACAATTAAAGATAAAATAAAATTTAGATAACTGAATGAATTGGTAGCAATTGATTTTTTTTATATGCAAATTAAAGCTCTCATTTTTTAAAAATCTGTATACTGACACCTTCAGAAATTTTTGGAACTAATAATTTTAATAGTGACTTCTAGCAAAAAACTGTGTATGGTAATCTAATATTATAGATAAACTCCAAAATAGTGAAGAAAAAATGAAAGATATAGCAGCATCCCCAAAATGCTCAAAAATCTCAAAATAAGCAATTTTGTAGGAAAAAGCATGTTAATAAAAACTTTACAACTTTTTGTATTTATTGCTTATTGTATTACAATACATTTTGCTAAAGATACAATATGTACTATCATCATCATCATCAACCATTATCAATCCACTGCAGGATGGTCTCCCCAAGTTCAATCCATCTTCTCTGATCTTTAACTTCTTTTCTCCACATCATCCCTGCACACTTTCTTATTTCATCTATCCAACTCATGTGTGGTCTCCTTCTGGATCTGTATAAAACTTTTTGAAAAAAATGCAAAGAAAAATGTACATGCTTAAAATCAATACTTACTTAAAAACATCAAAACAATTTCCTTGATAATGAAACTAGTGTATGATCTTTTTGTAAGAGAAAAAAGTTGTTGAAAAATATAAAATAATACCATCCAGAGTGTATTTATTTGTGATGAAAGTCAGACCTTTCACTATTTACTTTATTTAAAAAATAAAAATATTGTACAGTATTTTACTTATTTTGATTTTTCCAGTAAATGGAAAATATATGTCAACGTGTCCTCTAAATTTATTATTAATAAATGTATTATTATCATTTTAAAAAATTGTTTATACTATAATTTTAATTTATATATACGTACTATATGTATAAAAAGTGTATGTGTCATATATATGTGAGAATTGAAAAATACAATACATTTGTAGTCCAGTAAACAATACATATTTTATTTTAATTAAAGTTTATTAACAAAATGTGAGCTATTTTACATGATATATGATGTACAAGAGGGGGACTTGGAACACAGTAGTGTTCATCATGGCTCTATTGCATTAATGAATTACAGTCTGTCTTCTAATGGAAGTTAGTTCTCAACTGAACAATTATCTTTTTAGTTTGAGAAAATTCCAGAACTTTATTAGCTTATCTTGACATTTTCCTTTAATGGCTTGAGTGGTTGCAGCATGATAGCCACTAGTGGCAGCTGATTCGTTGAAATTTTTTCTTTTTAAAATTGCATTAAAATTATAAGCATGACATCATCAGAAATCCCAGCATTCATTGCTGTTTGAATTCCTTTTTAAAATGGCATATCATAAGTTAAAATTTAAAATCGGACAAAATTTATATTTTTTATTAATATTTTTCTTAGCAGATTCATTTAATTTTTTTTTCTGATCAATTTACTAGATTGCAAAAAAAAAAAAAACAATGGCACAATTTTCATTTTGGCAAGACTCTGAGGTAAAATAGACTAATAATGTCTTGATGATTCAAGGCCCTCATCCCAATAAAAACGTAACGTCATAAGTATTCAATTTTAATTTTTTTTTGGTATTTTAAATTTTTCTATTATTTGCATAGTAAATTTTTTAATTTTTTTATTATTTGATAAGTTATAATTTATTAATGTGTTTGCATTTGTATTAGTGTGTGTCATAGATAAATTATACTTGTATTCCAATATAATATAGTGGTTTATGTATAATGTAATTTTGGGGATCAGAAGTATACAATGTACCTTTTTTTTGTGTGTGTAGTATTTTAAATTTTTCTAGTATTTGCATAGTTCTATTATTTTTATAAATTATAATTCATTAATATGTTTACATTTGTATTAGTGTGTGTATATAAATTATACTTATATATTCCAATATAACATAGTGGTTTATGTACAATGTAATTTTGGGGTTCTAATTCAAGTTTTAGGCAACCTTATTTTATAGACATAATAATTCTCAAAAGGTTTAATAATTTATTAATATGCTTATATATGTATTAGTGTGTTTGTGTTTGCACTTGCATATATATGTTTGTAATAACAAGTAATAACTTATATATATATATATAACTAAGGTACAAGTAATAACTTATATATATATATATAACTAAGGTATTGTAGAGCAGTGGAATATAAATTTTAAGACTGATTATCAAATGTAAAGGAAGATTGCAGTTGATAAAGCAATCACACAATTTACTGTGCATAGGACCATGTAAAAATATAAACTCTTAAAACCAACAGAGAGAGGTTTCAAGTGATGTGTGTGGTGATAGCTATAATGGTTATGTATACCACATGGAATTGTATTTGATTTTTGCCTATACCATGGTACTCATGCAGTGGAGTCAGTAGTTTTGCCACATCTTGCATCATATTATTTTCAAATCTATAGCTAGCAAATCAGCTATATGCAAATAAATTATATATCTGTGGGATAATAAATATAACAAGATAGTATCACTGGTGTGCATAAAGAATATAAACACCACTGGTGTACACAAAAAATATAAAATGAAGAAATGAAACTCATTTTATCAGTGATACAGACAGTAGCCTATAATTTCTAGTTTTAGATAGACAAAAAACCAACTGCTATGATGGCAAATGCATATCCATCTGGAAATGATTTCCTTCTATCTTTTATTAGGATGAATCTTTTTTATATATATATGCCTTGAGATTTGTTACCTTTTGGGGTAAAAGATAAAAATGAAGAATTTTTATGCAAACTAGTTTTGGAGATTCTGAAGCTATGGATTATCTCAGGTAAAAGGTAGTATATATGTTCTAATGAGAATTTTGTAAGGAATGCAAAAAAATTATCAAGGAAGATATAATTTAAACTTAATTGACTGATAAATTTGAAATTATGAACAAACAATAAAGTAATAATTATTTCAGATGTTGAAATTTTTTTTCCCTTATTTTTTAAATGGTAATCTCTATTTGTCTTAACCTTAGTTTCTTAAAAATTTCAATGTGGCGCCAAGGACCATAAAATAGTTTATAGAAGTAGTACCATTTTATTCATACCTTCTACTACCCCCCCCCCACCATCCCACCCCACAAGCAAGAGTTGTAATATTGAATTATGGATGACAGGAAATAATACTAAGTGATAATAGATAGGATGAATGAGTGGGTACAAAGATTTAAAAAAGAAATTAGGTTTACAAATATATGAGCAATAGAAAAAAATAAGATAGAATGAAGAGTGTGCAATATCTGATGGTAGGATGGGGTGATAAATCGTCAAATGACTAATTATTGGAGATATTAAATAATATTGGAGTAGTAAAACTAATAGATTGTGCTTCAGTTTAAGAATCTTTAGCCTTTGAGTGAGTTATTACCAATGCATTAAAACTTCGTAGGGTTGGTGGTTGATGAATCTGATCTGTAAATAATTGATAAAAATATATATAGCAATCGTTGCAAAATATGACACTAAAGTAGATTGATAATAATAATTTCATCTAATTTATTTGTAAGGTTTTGACTATTTTAACAACAAAGAACATTACTGTATTCTTTTTAAATAAGAAAATAAAATTTAAATGTTAACTGCTTCAATCAAATTTATTGATCTTTTCCAATTATGAAGCAAGATATTGCTTTGATAAACTATTGCAGAATATTTCCTAATTAATCTTCCTCATTTATTCTTATGAATCAAAATAAATGCATTTTACTCAACCGACCGGCTTTGTCAAATTTTTATCTTTAACGTTGGATTTATCAGTAATTCATTTTTATCTTCAAGATCTTGATAAGATTGTCTGAAAAAGATTACTGAATATTTAAAAAGTTGAATGGTTTTACTTTTCAGTTAAAAAGATTAAATAAACCAAGTAATGCCATCTATATACGATCATTTAATTCTTTACATAAAAATCTAACAATTTTAAATAACTTAGATATATGTGACTTGCGTTGGTGGTCGAGAGGTCAGCGCGACTGCCTTGCACTTGCAGGCAGTTGCCCGGGTTGCGGATTCGCGTCCCGGCCGATGCTATGACACTTAAAAAAAAAAAAAAACTTAGATATATGTAACAAATAACGACAAAAATTATTACTTCTTTAGATAAAATTCGGAATAAATTAAAAATTGGTCTAGAAAGTTTAAGTAACAACTGGCTTAGTAAATCAATAATACATATGTATAAGGACTGTGAAAATAGTTTTTTTAAAAATAGTATTAATAATCTTAATAAGGTAAATATCTCATTAACGTTCCTGATGTAGCTCTAAATAATAAGTTTAAAATGTTATTGCCTAGCGTAACTTCGTAATGCCAAGATATTTCGTTCACTTTCAAGAAAAAATTTTCATAGAGATACATAATAATAATATTGACATAAAAATATGAAATTAATAATGTTTACCAAAAGTAAAAAAACGGGGACGACGACGACGACAAATCTGTTAATTTAAGGCAAAACAAAAAAAAGATGAGCTAAAAAGAGATGAGTAGTAAACATATTTTAATTTGAAAAAAGCTCTCTTGATGAAAAAATGGTTTTAATAATTTGATAACAATTCTCTTTTCTAAAATACTTTTTGAAATCTTTGAATTTGAATTCAACATATCATTTAACATAATTACATAAGTAATAATAATAAAAGTAATGGCAAAGAGCAATTGGCAACCTATAGGAGACTTTTAAAAGCAAAATAACGGAAAGCTCTTTTTTGACAGCGCAGAAGAAGAGAAATGGTTATTGTGTTGGATTACCCTCCTCCTATCTATTCTCCCATTTGCATTTCACTGTTATTACAGAAATTTATTCATAAAGCTTACCAACTAGTAATGTTGGGATTTTATCAAGAATTTAACTTATGACTTAGTGTCAGAAGTAAATTTTTATTTCTCTAATAATAATGATAAAAAAGGTTTAAAGATTAACACAAGTCACCATAAGATTTTCTCAAACTAAGAAGTTGTTGTTTTGAAAAAGATATATCAACTTATGGTATTTTTACATACATTTTAAATTATATGGAAAAATTAGTGACCCATCAATTTCAACTACTTTAAATTAAAGATATTTGGAAGAAAAAAGTGTAATGATATTTATTTTAATTTGTTGTTACTCCATTAAATAATAAAAATAAAAGACATATCTTTGGATTCATTTAAATACATATATATCCTTTAGAGGTACTCGAAATAAAAACAAAGTAATTTATTTAACTTTTGTTTATTTCAATGCAAATATTTAAAAAAAAAGAAAAAAATCATGCCCCTTTTTTCTCTTTATTAATCCTATTTACATATTCACAGTAAGTCGCCATACGTAATATGCCAAGTTTTTCCAAGTGCTTGCCCTCTACCAAACCGGTTACAGCTTCCCCGAATCCATTTCTGCATGGCTATGTGTCTGGCTCATGATAAGATAGAAGTGCATTCTTTATATCTCATTCCAAGCAATTTTTGCAAGAGTAATAGTTTCTGTTCACTTAGGCTTTATATAATAATGCTTACTTAAGCAGCATAACATTCTTCAGTATTTCCTTTTGTTTTTCACAACTTACTTCCACTTTGTATTACTGTAATTAGCTTCCTATGTAGCTTTTTATCTCTTCATAAATAATTGTCAAATTGTTGTCACCTACTCTTAAGCATAAATCTATTCCATCCCGTCTCCAGGAGTGAACCAGGATCTTCTGCACCTGAGTCAAGTGGGTGCAGTAAATCATAAGCTAAGGAACTAAAACAATTATAAAAATACAATATACTATATATATCCATATGCATTTAGTATTTGATATACTGTTAAATATAAATTAAAGCAAATCTTTAGAAATATTTGTATTCAATATAAATAAATTACTGTGAGTTTGTTGAGTTGTAGTTACAATAAATCATAACTGACATGCAATTATGCAAATAAAAATTAAAATGTAGATTTAATTTGATTTTGCAACTTGATATTTCTTTACAATTTTGTATTACACTATGTGTGTTGTGAACTATTATCAATAAGAAGAAAAAAATTCTACTATATCAAAATGCCCAAAATAAAATGACAAAACTTCTGTCCAAAATGATTTTTGTTCTAAAATGATTGTTTACTTACTCTTTAAGTGATTTCTGAAAAAAGCAAGACTTCTGAATTCCTTTCTGGAAGTTAATTTTCAGTCCAAAACAATAACAGAATCATTAAAACTAATAATCATCAATCTTTCTAAAAATGCCTTCAGAATTGGCCCAAACTACCAATCAATAGTTATGCTGAATTCATCAACAAAATGCAACAAACTTACTAAAGATGTCAGAAATTATAAAAATAATATTATTAAAATTAAAATAAACTGAAAAAAAGAAAAAAGAAACAAAAATAAATAAAAAGAATATTTCCTTTATTTAATAATGCTTAGACTTATAAGCAAGTTCGATGTAATTGTATTTTAACTGCTGAAACCCACTGAAATTAGAAAGGAGTGGGGGCATGCAATGCATTTTCAAGGCTAAAAAATTATTCAAATGAAGCTTTTAGATTTATCAAAACTTCCTATGTTATTTTCCTCAATTCCATGAATGTTGATACTAAAAATATTTTTAATGTCAGAATACTTCATGCAAAATATTTAAATGTAGTTGGTTTTACATACTTATTACATGTTAAAGGTTCCTTGCTTTTATACACTTTTACATTGAAAATAAAATGAAGCAGAACAGAGTTTAAAGATTTGAACCAGATTGTTGTAAATCTAAATTTAATTTACAAATGTTTGCTGATGAATTAAAAATTATGCTGTTCATAAATAGAAAGTTGTAATTGTAGCACTAAAACACCCTTTTTTTAAAGACTAATAATTAAATTCAACAACCATCTCTGTATCCAAAACTAGCAGTATTGCTAAAAAACACATTTTGCAACCTGATTAATGTAACTCTTAAAATCAACCCATATAAAAACCTAACGTGCTTATTCAAAGTAGATTTAGTGAATGCTATTGTAGATATTTCTTGTATATTTTTATATAGATCCCTATATGCTATTAATTACAAAGACAGTATGACTATTTTAAATGCTTTCACATTGATCCTTCTGACTCTAAATGAATGACAGGATAATACATATTTTGTAGATTGGATGTCTAGGCCACACTAACTCAAACTTAAAAGCCATTCATAATTCCAATCAATTATTCATGATGGCTCTGATAAATTCTATTTGGTAAATGCATTAAGTCACTAGAAAATATAAGAATTTTATGAAAGCATTGGTAAACATATAACATCTAATGAATATGTTGTCATCTTAGTAATTGATGTCTCATCACAGATTCCATTGAGTATTGATGACAGTTTGCAATCATTAATATTATAGTTCTCTGACACCTACATATAAACTGGGTTTTTAAATCTCAGTAGACAGAAGATCACATTTAATTCCCTCCCCTCTCTTTAGATATACCATTAAAACATTAATTAATATATTAATTACTTTATCATATTAAATATTAATAGCTCGAGTACTGATTAGACTTTTTCTTATAAAATTATCCTTGATGAAAAAAATTTTGATTCATACATCTTCCTATCTCCTTAAATCCTACATAACATAGTTAACACTATATGTTAGTGCATAACTGCATTTTTGGGAAGTATTTTTATTTAATTTCATCCATACAATTACAAATAAGTTGAAATACCATACCTGTCATAAAAATATAGAGTTTATATTTCAATTTACATTTCATTACATTAGTCAAGTCTTATCAAATTTTCCTCAACATCTCCAATTTTAATGCAAATTTATAGGACGTTTATAACTTACTGTAATCATTTTATTCATAACATCATTAATGTTATATCAATCTACTTTCTTTTATATATATCTAAGAAGCTTAATTTCTAGATTTGCCTTATAAATAAAACTTAAAACAATCTTATTATTTATTTTGTAATAAGACCTTGTAATTTTAGTTCACTTTGATTTTTTTGCTAAAACTCAGTGATGCCAAACTGTGAAATCTCAAATTTTTTGCAAACGGTGAACATCATCATTACATCAATTGTTTGCCTGAATATATGTGATGATAGCATTTTAGTATTAATTATTTGTTCGATTATTTCTATCATCTAGTAGTAAAAATTAAATGTCTTTAGAAAAATTTTTAAACTTTATTTAAACTTTCTAAATAAAGTTTAATTTTTTTCTAAAGACATTCAGTTTTTAATATTAGATGATGGAAATAGTCCAACAAATAATCAATGTTAAATCAATTGTGTAACGATACCATCAATATTTACTGAGCTTGCTTTAATTAAGAAGTCGTATCAGCACGGTCATCTACTTACTAAAAATAATTTAAGTTTCACAAATAAAAGTCTAATTAAAATTATTTTCCTGACTTTATAAAAATTATTAGTATTCAAAATTGAAATGATACAACTATAAAGTATGGAATAGCTTTCTAAAATAAACAAAAAAAACACATTAATTTATTGCATTGATCTTTCATTCTTTATTTATATGTCATTAAAAATGTAAATTTCAAAATGTTGTTTTTGGGTTAATATTTTTCATGTATTGCACTCTTAGAATAGGACAAATTAGTCTTCTAACTCAAAATTTTTTATTATAAATCTTGTGCATAAAATCCCTATCTAATGTCTACTCATCCAATATTCCCAGACTAGTTTTTGACTTGTGGCCTTCATCAGTGATGAAGGCCACAAGCCAGAAACTACTCTGGGGATATTGGATGAGCAGGAACTAGATAGGAATTTTATGCACAAGCCTTCTGTCATCCATTGATTACTCTGGCTTGCATTAAGTGGCACTACTCTTTTGCCAGTTTTAATGTTCAGGTAACCAAACACCAGGCTGAGAACAAAAGTTCTATTCAATTGATCACACTTTATATATATATACTTTTATCCATGTGGCCTTAACTCTTGAGTGCGCTGGGCTAAACCATGTAGATAGAATGTTATTCTTATAAGATGCAAGTTTATATATATATATGTATTGAAATTGCATGATCAATATCATTTTACTTGGGCCTAAATACAATACTTTAATCTTTATCAAATAAGTAATATTGACTAATAAGTTTTGTATATTTCCAGTCATTACTCGGAAAAATCTCATGAATGGGTTCAAGAACGGGCTCTTCAGATGGATATACCTCAAACATAAAAAATTTCAGTAATATAATAATTATATAAATTAAACTTGTTAGCTTTAGAAAAAATAAATCAGGACTTTTTTTTAAAATATCTTATGTTAAAGCAGGTTTAAAAAAAATTTATGTTGTAATTCCCAAATTACACTAATCTCATCTTAGCCTTTTTTTAAAACTAGATTTCTGCATTCCCCAATCAGCCTATCATCATGCAATAGTTTCTTAGAATGACTTTTCAGTCAAAGTTTCATTTCAGTATTTTTAGTGAGATATTTGAGGTCTATTTCTCTCTCTGGAAAATGATTCATCAAAAAAAAAATCATCAAAAGCTTATTGCTCGTAGAAACCAATCTGTTAATATTTCACTTGAATCTAAATTAATTAAAGATTGAAAGACAGCACATATGAATCTCTTAAATGAAAACTTCACATTGTGAAATATTATGGAGATGCTAAAATCACCTACGAGTTAAAAGGATCCCATTTTGTCTATTATATAATAATTATGTTGCAACAAAAACTAGCTGCATAAAGTTTCTAGTCAAGATAAAGTATATGACATATAAAGGTAATGATAGTCTTAATGACAGAAATAATGATTTATGAAATAATATTCTCTATGCAAACCTTTGAAAGGTATTGCTTTACCAGATAACAATTGCTAGGTTCACCAGTATAGCACAATCATAAGCTATTTACAACATGCTCCCCTCTTTTTTTGAATAGTGTGCAGAAATATTCTGCTCTGGAAGATTAGGAAATGAAAAAAATGTTTGATATTAATTAATTTATGTTAAATGGATAATCTCTCAATTATTCCTTAAAGAATGTTATAACTATTTGCATTGAAATGCATAGTCTTATCAAAGATGGGTCAAAGATGCATTATGTTGGAGATTCTGAAAATTTACTATAATTTTGGTGGACCCCACTGAAAATGTACTCAGTTGTTACCAAAAAAAAAAAAAAAAAAACTAATTCATATGAAGAATTGCTAAAAATAAATTGCTATTTTATTAAAATACAAATAGAAAAAATAATATACAATTTCTTTCTAATAAAGTATGTAATCTTAAATTTCCCTTTCATTCTATCTTCAAATAATTATAGATGATGATTAAAAATGATATAAATAGCAATAAAGTCATAAAGTTCATCTTATCTAGAAAAATAAACCTCTTCAGAACACACATAGAATCAGGTTACGAAAGCTACTAAAGGAGTAATTCTTCTGTAGAACTATCAATTATGATTACATATAGGTTTCAGAGTCTTGTGAAGTTAAAAATTATTTTTCCAGTTATTATACAATTCTGTAAAATTAATGTGATTATTTTTTTAGTAACATAGAATGAGCTTTGAAAAATTTAATGATCATTGTTGGGATTATCCATGGCTTCATAATCTCTGAGTAGCTTAAACAATGATAGAAGAACAGACTTGAGCACTAAAAGTATATGTATTAAGTCTCTTCTACATAATGATGCAGTGTAGTGTGATGCACTATGGTTTCTCCTTTCTTGGAGTCAGGAATCTCTCAGCCACTATACCCAGAAAAACCTGTTAATTGTCTAAAATTCCCTTTCCATTCCTCACTCTGTTTTTTCCATATTCTTTTCTATCCTGCTCAATCCCATTTCCACAGCATTATCTTTGTCTACTTTATGGCCTTTATATCTAAATTTCCCTTATCTTTTTACAAACCCAGCATAAAAACCAAGAACCCACTTTCTGTATAATCACTTTGTTTATATTTATTCTCCCACAACTTCATTATTTGTACCCTTTCTGCTTGCAAGCATTTACATTCAATTAATAGACGCCTAATATTTTACATGCCTTTCTTTCATAACTTGCAGATTAAATCACCCAAATTTTCCATTTATCTGCATATTCCCTTGTTGCTAATAATCCTGTTCAAGCCTTAAATAGAAAACTACTTTCCGTGCTATTATCATAAATTAACTTACACCCAATATTCTATTTACTTCTATATATATTTAAACTCTTTTTTTCTCCATACTAGTTCTCCATCTCTTCAAATCCTCACTTTCTATTAATGCATCTATTCTTCTACCCTATTGTTTATCACTACAACTCTCAATTCTCTTAACATAATCATTCCATCTTTTGTTTAAATAAACTGACATAAACTCTTTATCCAAATTTTCTGCACCCCATACTACCATTCTCGCCCATCTTGTTGCCTGTCCTTTACTCATAACGCAATTCAATACTATTTTGGCTATTCACTTATTATCATAAATTGCAATCTACTGAGCATTTTCATTTTGATTCTTGCATCTCTCATATAAAAAGGTGGCCATCCCATTTCTCCTTGAATTGCCTCTTTTGCCATCCACACATCTGCATCTAATGTATGTCTTCTTACTTCTTTGTACTTTTTATAAGTAATCTAATATCCTTTATATAATACATCATTACCATAAGCTAACTCTACTACTGCCATTCCCTTCCATACAATTCTTGTTACATCATATTTATCATATGAAAACACTATTAATTTCTTTATCAGTCCCTTTCTTTTCTTTGCTTCATTCATCATTTTTTTTATATCCAAGCAATTTGTCTGATTACTTAAGACTATTCCCAAATAATTATACCTATTCACCACTTTTAGCTTTGTATCCCCCAATAAAAATTGTTTCTCTTTTCTTTCCCCAGCATTTATCACCATTACTTTTTTGATTTTTCTTCACTGAGTTTAATCTCCATCTCTTTACCACCTTTGCACATATTTTCAGCATAAATTCCATATCTTCCCTACTTTTTGTGCACAAAAAGATATCAGCAAATAAAATACTTGATAATATCTACACTGCCTTTCCATCTATTAATGGTATCTCTATCCTCTTCCTAATCTTTCTAATGCTTTCTCCATTTTTCTCAAATATAAAAAAATAGAGACATAGGTCATTCTTGCCTTAGTCCTATCTGACTTTTACTCTAACTGATTCTATACTTCCTAATTGATACATATAGTAATTATTTTTATACAATCTCTTAATAAGATCCACTAAAGCTCCATTCATTCCCAAATTTACTAGACTTACCCATAATCTATTTCTATTTAATCTATCATATACCTTCTCTATATCTATAAAGACCTAATATAACTGTCTATATGTATTCCTATTCAAAACTATGTTGTATGATTATAAATAAACTATCTACTATATGTCTATCCAGTTGAAAACCTCATTGCATTTCTCTCACTATATTATTTTCTTCCATCCATTTTTCTGCCCTTCCAGCCACCATGTATGTAAAAACCTTATATAACACTGGCATTACCACTATCAGTTCTATAATTGTTTAACTTTCGATGATGCTTACTATGTCTTTTAAATAATACGCTCTCTTCTGTGCCATCTTATTAAAACATGATATTAGATCTAATTTTGTCCTATTTTCTAAATTCATCACCATCTCTGCTGTCCATTCATCTAAACCTCTTACCTTTCTACTTTTCAATTTCTTCCCTGCTTCATTCAATTTATTTTCTGCAAACCTAATATTCCCAATTCTATATGATTTTATGTTTATCATCACTCTGTCCTTCACATCTAACATCTTTTCTATATCCATTACGTACTTGTTTAAGACTGTCTCTAATTCTTCTCTAGAGCTACACTTTTTTCCCTCATCATGTCTTTCTTCCTTACATTCATTCTTTTAATATTTCCAATTTTTTTTACTCCCATCTCTTCCAATTTTTTTAATATCCTTCAATAATTTACTAATTAATTTCATTCTCTTTCTATAATTATTTATTTTAGCCAACTTCTTTTTTAAAAAATAATTTTCTCATTTAATATTAACATCTTTTTCACTTTCTTTGTTTTTAATAGCACATTTATATTCTCTGCATGCTTTATTCCTCTCTTTTACACTTTTACTAATGCTCAATTTTCTATTACTTTTATTCTTTCTGAATATTCTCACCTAAAACCCTATTTGTCACTTTTTCTACTTCATCATACCAGTCCTTATATCACCCCCAATAAATTATTCCATGAATTAGTTCTACTTTTATTTTATATTTTTGTAACTTATTCTTATCATTCATTCTTCATTCACAACTTTCACTACCCTTTCTAGTACTTGAACATTACATGACTTCCTCTAGTGGCTAACCATTCAACTATTTATACTAATATAACCTTTGTTGGAGATAAAACCATGGACAATGTTAAATCAAAGATGTTTGATCCAGATCTTATATGTGTACCTGGAATAACCAACATACTGCCAGTTATAGCATACCAAATGGGTTCAAACATTTATTTTGTTCTACAAAGTTTTCTTTTTGTTATTATCATTCAGATTTATATTTATACAATATAGTCCTGTTTATCTTTCCTACTGAATTGTAGATCATTCATAAATTTTGCAAATCATTGGCTGTAATACATGATAACCATTCCTTAATCAGTTTACTAAAAACAAAAATATATATTGTCTTCATGAAACATATTTCACCATTAATAACCACAGTAAACACATTACTCTAATAGTAACAAAATGATTATTTTCTCAGCACATCTTGTAATATTAAGCTTTATATAAATTGAGTTTTAATATTTTGAATCTTGAATCTACCATCCTACCATGATATTAAACTATACAACGAGCAACTCTCTTTGATTCATCTAATTTTACATTTTATGCACAAATTCTCTTTACTTTCCCAAAAATATGAAGAATTGTTGCAACTTCAAAAAAAAAAAAAATCGTATATAATATTTATCAAGCAAGTATATATTGGTTTATCATATTCTGACTCGACTCTTAACTGCTGTTAAAGCGATGTATCTCAACCATTCAAATAATTTTATTTCCTCTTGAGTTAATATGTATATGGATTACCGGAAATGTTGTGTTAAATTCTGCGCATGCTTTTAATTTAGATCAAACACTTTTTTATTCTTTTGTTATAGTAAAGTTTTTATAGTTTGTTTACTGGAAGGAGGAGGTTTCACTATTATTATTAATCATATTTAATCTTTTATAATGTTACATTATTTATTTTTTCTCTTAAAAAAAAATGATGAAAATTAACAACATGCAAAACAACCACTATTGTGCGATAAAAGTTATTGGACTTATATTTAATTACTGCCGTGCAATTATAAATGTTCTTTCTTGATGCTAATGATTCATTTGGCACTACTTGTATTTCTCATATATCACATTTTCTAAAAAAATATCTATAAAAATATAAAATTTTAATCTTTCTTAATCATTATAAAATCTTTTCCCATGTGTTTTTCTGACTGTAATACTTTATTTTAAATTTCAGCATAAATAATAAATGAGATTATCTATTATAAAAGGTTTCTTTTAAACTTAATTTTATTCTATAAAAATGTTTATTTTGTTTCCATGTGTAGGTAGCTTTTTTGTAGCTAAGTTTTTACTTTGCACGCATGCTGATAAATGACATGCAACAAGTAATTTAAATTCCCATATCATTTTGATTAAAATGATGTAAAACTATTTACGAACGACTTTATCATCGTGTTAAAAATATTTAATAGAATAAGGGAGGAGGTGCATTAAAAAATAATTAAGAGGCAAACAATATTTATATGCAATATATAATATATATTGTTAAATAATGGGTTACTAAAGTTTATCATGTAGCTCTATAATTGCGACATTAAAGTGAAATGTGACGGAAAGTTGCTGAGAAATGGCAAACTATAACTGATGATGATCAAATGGTCTCATTGATTGTAATATTTATTGCCTATATATACGCTAAGTTATCTACACTAAGATATAATGATGAAAACAATAGGGTATATTATTGATATACTTAAATAAAAAATATATGTGAATCGTCATTTATTAATAAATAAAATACAATAAACACCTCCATACTTCCCCATTCTTTTTTAAATTCACTTGAATAAAGATATAATAAAAGACAAATGACCCCCAAGATAAATTTCGTGCTCCACCAGCACTCTTCAGTTGACCCATGTCACTTATCTCATATATATCTTTATTACATGAAAAGTATTTATTTAGAGTAAATTGTTACATTTTCATTTACCATTGTCAAACTTCACCACTCACAACTTTGACCTCATTCATTTCAGATAAATACAATAATCATTATTACTAATCATTATCGAAACTAGAGATTATCTCTAGCATAGATATAAACTTTAAACCTCAGTTAAAGATTAATATATCTGATTTTTATTTTATTTTACATATCTTGTAGATACAATAAACACCTCCATACTTCCCCATTCTTTAAGAATAAAGGAAATAAAGTGCGACATTTCCAAACTAAATAAACACTATGCTATCTGCACATTACAACAAATGGATTCTATATTGTGCTGTGCCACTTTCAAACTAATCACAAATTCTTTTCACATCAATAAAAAAAAAAAAAGGTATTTATTGCACAGCAAACAATTCAATCAATTAGAGTCAGGCTTTCTCTTTTTTCCAAATATTATTTTAAACTAGTGATTTTTATTTTTTTTTTACAAAATGAATCAATTACATTGCTACATACTATTAAAAAACTGTATCAATTGTAAAATATTATAATTATTTAAGTTTAACTTCAGAGGTTACAAAAATCACTGAAATTATGTATTTGCACAACCATATTTCTGAGTCAAATCTTTTTTGTGTATCCCTCCCCCTTTTTTTTCTTTTAGAATTTAGAATAACTATATTTCTTTGTGAGTGATAACATAGTCATCGATGTTATATTGCATACATTTGCATATATATGTCATGATCTTAATTGTTTAAATCTTCATAAAATAATGAAATCCTTTGCATATATATATTTGAAGTTACACATCGATATGAATTTCATACTATTAAAAAAAATAGTTTCACCAACATGGGACAGATCAACACTTTTTATCAAAACCAATCGATAATGTTTACCAAAAATATATTCAATAATAATTCTAAAAATCCAAAGAAAACGACAAATATTATATTAAAAAATGAACAAACTTCATCAATTCGTTATAATAACAAATAACCCAGGAAAATATCTTTTACAAACAAAGTAAGAAAAAAAACATACCTCAAAATCTTTCAAATCAAAAACCATAAGAATTAAAACTATTTTCTCTATTTTAAAAACCTACTTTCCCTATAGATATTAGTTCTGGTAGCTGAAATATTTGTTAAGTGTTGAATAAACACAACATATTTAAAAATAGAAATCTCATCTAACTAAATATATATATGGAAAGTGTTTTGGCATAGTGATTGACACATTCATATGTTATGTCCATGATCAAAGATTTATATACCAGATTACAAATGGATTTAAATTTTTCTTTCAGGTAGCCATCCCATAGTAAATAACCGTTTATAATTAAAAATTAAACACACATTAAAAAACATGAAAAATTTCATCTCTTGATAGTTGTAATGCCTTTTTCTTCGTTATTCTTCATTGGGACCATTTTAGATTTCTTTGGGCTTTAATAGACTATTTAAATAGTGATTTACCTTTTATTTTATATCTTTTAATTCCCAAAAACACAGCATGACTTTTAAATATTATACATCACATTATAATTTTTCAGAGAAAATTAATTGATGTCCTTCTTTGAGTGAAATGTATTCACTTAATTTAACTAACGGTTTTATTTCAATTCTAAAATCAACAAATAAAGGGAAATGACTTCCTGCTTCCTACTAATATCAAAAAATTTCGTCCTACAGTGAGATAGTTAATAGGAAAATTAAATCTAAAAATCTAAAAAATCAAACATGTTATAAGTTTTTCCTTCATTAGCTTTAATTAATATTACTCAAAAATACTGTCTACTTTAGTCTCTACAGCAGAAGTCCCCAACCTTTTTGCACTTAAGAGCACATTCTATAATACCAACCAGGTGACGGGCACTATTTATTTTTTCAATGTGAATTTATAGATGGATATTGTTAATAATACACATAATGTACAAAAAAATATTTATTTCAAAAATAAAATTTTAACATAATTAACGTTTATATTTTTACACAGTAAAAGTATAGTATGCCCTACAATTTGATTACAGTATAATACAATAATTTATAAGAAATTTTAAAAATTAAATTTATTTGTATCAGATAAATAATTTTTTAGCATGTTCGGTTAGCGGCGGGCACACGTAAAATGTCTGCGGGCGCCGTGGTGCCCGCGGGCATAGGGTTGGGGACCCCTGCCCTACAGATTCAAAAACAAGCTATTCTTAATGTGATTTTTTAAAAATCCAAATATGAAACCTAACTATAATCATTTTATGGATTAGGCTTAAGAGGTGTATCATTATATCTCTTTTCTGTTTAAAACATAAAAAAATCAAACTGCAAGAAAATTTATAATGCACTAAACAAAGCAATTTGAGTTCTTTTATGTGAACTATCTTTATATCAGTGTGCCAACAATAAATATTTTACTGAAGTATCAAATTAAGACTGAGATCACATCTCTATATTAGATTGAGATTACATCTCTATTTATTTTCAATTGATTTATAGTCACAGTCATTATCAAAATATGTAAAATGCCACTTTCTCACTGATCCCTAAGAATAATAAAGAATCCAGAAAAAAAACTGTTTATTCTTTAGGAAACTTGTGTATTCACACATCTTAACACTGCTACCTTGAAAAATTGATCTTTAGCAAGCACAAAACAAAGATGTCATTCAAAACAAAATCACTGAATTACAAAACAGATTTTGTTGATATTATTATCTTTAGTGATTTTAATTATATCTAGATTGCAGTAACTCAGATGTGATAATATGTTGGACTTCTCCATCATCTATCATTAAATGTTGAATATATAAGAAAATTAATCTTTATTTAAACTTTGCAAATATGAACAACTTCTTAGTAGTAACACAAAATAGAATGCATTCAGTATTTAATAATGGATGATGGAAATAGTCCGATATATTATCACATCTAATATACCATTATCACAAACCTTCAAACAAATTCAGTAACTCAGTTCTGATCCATCAAAGTCTGATTTCAACTGCAATCTCTTAAGGAATTGGGATCCAAAAAAAGGCAAAACAATTTACTTTTATTGTTAAATTAACAATAACTAATTCCTTAAAACTAATCATATATTATTCAGATAAAATGTCAGAGTTATTACTTAATCATAGTATTGTTTTTCACTTGCTATTGGATGAAAAAAAATCAAGAGTTGGTGGCCTAGCAGTTAGCATAGTTGCCTTCCAAGCAGCTGGCCTGGGTTCACTTCCCAGTCAATGCTTTGACATATAAAAAAAAAAAAAATTAATGTACATAATAAACATTTTTCAGTAAACCTTTGATAATAATGAATGAATAATTTAATATTTTATCTCACATGTGGAATTTAACAGTCACTAACTTACTCAGGGCAATAACAAAGCATAAATCAGTTAATAATTATCAAATTTATGGCTATGATAGCAGAATTAAATGATTTAATCTAATGAAGCGATATAGTGTTTGAAATTTCTGTAGGTTTCTTTATAATACTTTGGTAATAGTTGAATGGCAGATATAAACATTTAGTAACTTATGTAATTAATTTATAAAAAATTACATCTGAGTCATTTTTGCTTACATCAATCAATTTATAGTGACTATTCTATTGATACTGCTTTAAGAATTATAGAAATAATCATAGAATGCAAATAATTAGTCTACATGTAAGTATATTCTTTCTCCTCTTCCAGAGATTTCATTGTGTTTTATTAATGATCTAATTAAAATAATTTATTATTCTATAATAGGTATTATTTTTGCATATTGTTATTAACTAATTTTTTTTTAACTTTCAAAAAAAAAATCGCCTATGATTATATACTTCAAACTTTATAGCTGGATCCATTATATTACCTAGAGAATGGTTAGTGAAATTCATTCAAAATAGAAATGGTATAATAGCAATAGCAAGCAACCACACAGATGGATTAATAAAAAAAACATAATTGCATCATTTATTCTTGGATACCTTTATTTCAATATAAATACAGACATGCACACACATACATATACAAAAATACTATAACAGAGAATAAAAATAAATTAAGTAAAATACTTTTGACATGTGTGTCACAATCATAGTTGTTCCGTTAACAATCTATGAGAGCCATTTCTTGCTAATTTGAATACTCTTAGATCTTTAGTTCATTACATATTCACTTTCTGCAATAAACCAGAACTCTTTTGATTTTTATCATTTCTTTCTTCACACATCATCTTAATGGTACTATGGTGGTTAAAACTATGTTCATATTTCTTTCATGGTTGTAAAATATTTATATATTTGTTGAACGTTTTGCTTGAAAATAAGGTGGAACAACAGCTCACTATTTTATAAAATGGACCACCAAACCCTCCAACATTAGACAGTGCATCAACATGAAATTCCAGGTACTTCCATCACAAAAATCTGAAGGACTAAAAATCTTTTCATGTAGCAATAACTACTTGTGTCAAATCAAGTCAGACAAGATTGAGATTCTACAGACTTAATTGCTAAAATCAGGTTATAATGCAACATTGAGAACCTAGAGATGGATATGATAAAACAGGTTGTATCTCAACTGAGATACAGAAATACATAGAACAATCTTAGAAAAACATTATAAATGGTATTGAAAATACAAAGAATGTCAAGAAATGGATAGTGCTATCATACATACCACACACCAGAAACAAAATTGTAAAAATCTGCACTGATAAATTCAACATTGGATTTAAAATTCCCATTAATTTAAATAGACTGATTAAATAATACAAAGGATAAAATATACATTGGATCAATCTAATGTTGTGTTTGCAGTGGGATACAATCAAATGGACTGATGTTACACCTACTATAGTCGAACAAAAGCAAATCCAAGAACAAGATTGACTCAACACATCTTAATATATAAAAAAGCCAAGACCACTTCAACAAATATATCTCTAATTTACAACCGCAAAAGGGAATATGGACACAGTTTTGACCGTAGTATAATTAAGATAATGTGCTAAAAAAAACAATAGAAAACATAACATCAAAGAGGCATGATTTATCACACAAAATGAATATATAATGAACCAAAAAATTAATAGTATTCAAATTAGCAAGAAATAAGGTCTCATAGATACTTAACAGAACAACCATAATTATGAAGCACAGACATTGAAATTATAATCAATTTATTTAATTTAATATTTTTGTTCTCCATTATAGTAATGGAAGAGTATTAAGATATTATATATATGTTAATTCTAATATATATATATATATTGTAACGATATATAAATATGCTGTTACATTAAATTGAAATAAAAACTTTTAAGTTCACAAATAAAAATAAATGTATTAAAAAAACTAAACGCTAAAATTAAAATGTTTGTTAAACGTATATATATTCGCATGGATGCAAAACTTTAAAAATATTTTTTTTATAAATAAAAAAAGTATTTGAACGTTCTTTTTTATAAAAAAATACAAGATTTAAATATAAAAATATTTTAATAAAGAAATAACATAAGTAAAAATAAAAACAGGTATTAATTAATTCCTGTAAATGGAAATGATTGTTTATTAATTGAAAAGCAAGCTAGCCTTGGGGCTCTTGTGTAATTAAAAAGTCAGATGAAAATTAGATAAGAGAATAAAGAGAATTTAGCTTGACCAATGGAAGCACCAAGCCTCTCGGACCTTAATTAAAATTTGGATTAGTGACATCTTTGTTCGTTCAATCTGGAGATTTACTATAAAAAGAAAAATATTGAGTTCCAGTCAGTTTCCAGCTTGTTTTGGTGAGACGAACGATAAGACGCACTTGTCGTTCTCTCTCACTTATTTTAAAAATGAAAAGACTGTGATACCAGAATGGAACCAGCTAATGCTGACCGGTCTTCCATGAAAGTCTTCGTGGGAATTGCCAACAAGAACCTGGACTCTTCTACCGTAAGCAATTGAACTGAATGATTTTAAAATCTGAAGTAATTAAAAACTTTAAAGATTTGATCAGTTAATCTAAATTTTTAAAAAAATAACTTTTCTCTGACTTATGTTTCAAATTAATTATAAATGTTTAATTTTTACAGTTGTTTGCTAAAAAAAATCATTTCCATTTTATTATTTTTATTTGTATTAATATTTATTGTTTAAATTTTAAATGATGAAATTTAAATTGGGTATGGACGTTGCATGGATTCGTTAGTGGTTAATTATGTTGTGGTTTTCATATTCGATTAGAATATATAGGCCATCGATGTCACTGCAGCATCTTATGATGAATGCTATTGGGTTTCTTGTATTCCCTTTGCAATTGAAGGTTATCGATGACTTTGTATTTTGATCGGTTATGTTTATTTTGTAATGTTTTTAATCATGGAATCTATGCAGCCGATCTATACTCAACATTATAAAACAAATTTTATAAAATTCATCTGTGCGAACGTATCTAAATGTTAAATTTAAGTCGGGCGTGAATGGCTATATAGTTTTGTAAAGTTATATCAAGGGAGGGTAATCTTAGGTTATTCGTTTCATAGTTGAATTAGGTCAATGGATTGGATCTATTTGTGTAATTAGTAGATCTAATATGAGTTTCGCTACATGCAGAATCGCTGTATACGCCGCACCAACCCTTTGCCTATGGATGGGATTGTAAATTGGCAAAAAGGACTGTGGTCCCTTCCTATGGAGTTTTTATTTTATTGTTCTTCTTGCCATTCAGATGTAACATTCCTGTATTGGTCAAGAGTCAATGTCTTCTCTAACTATACTGTTCAGATGTCCATTCCTGACAGTATAGTATATATGTGCTGTTGTATTTTCATGCTACATTGAATACATAAATATATCAGATGGATTGACGCTGGTTTGACTGCGAACTTTTGGCCTAAGGTTAAATAAGGGATAGAATATTTTCTTTTCAAATGCAGATCTATGTAGTCTATTCATACTCGACCCTCTAAATAAAATATTAAACTCATTGCAATCTATTTAAATGTAAAATTAAAAGTTAATATATAAATCTAAATGTTAAATCTATTCCTCAAAATTTAAAATGATTCAAAATTTATATGTGCGTAAATAAATATTTTTATGTGTTAATTTCTGGCAGTGGCTTTTATTTTTTTTTATTTAAGATATAAAGTTATATTTTATTATCTCTGCTACTCCCGGAGCTAGTGACAATGGGCTAATGGTCTAAATATTTTAATAAAGTGGAATCTTAACAGCGCGTATCTGCCTACTTTATAATTTTTTCTAGGTTCAAATGCCTAGATGTGCCCTTGTAGTGCAGATACACTTAGATTCGATCTTCACTTTTGTTTTGATCGTTATAATATATATATAAAGAGCCTGCTAATAGCTTTAAACAAGCTTATTTATTTATGTTTTAATGATAAATGCTACAAGAGAAAGTATCTGAAGCCTTTAGCTATAATGGTCCCCATCTCCAGACTGGTTTTGAGCTATGCCTCTCATCATAGATAAAGGCTTCAGGTTTTTTCTCTTGTAGCATTTATCGTTAAAAATTAATAAATAAGCTTGTTTAGAGTTATTAGAATGCTCTTTATATATTACATATTAGTAATGCAAGCTATATAGGTCATGTGACAGGTGACTGATTTTTACTAATATATATATATATAATGTGCTTAATATTCTACACTAACACACATAAAGTGCATATGTATAAGAATAAAAAAAGAACTCATAAAAGGGATTGATTAATGAATATATAGAAAATGGTTTTAAAAAAGGGTAAAACACATTGGAATATTTTCATGGTAGCATTTTCAGAATTTTTAGTACTTCTATAATACACATATAAATATATAAAAATATTTATACTTAATATCTTATTTAAGTCCTGACTTAGTGCATGCTTATATAAATATGTAGATATAATTATATTTCCATATTCTGCCATTCTAGATTTAATGTAAAATAATATTCATACAGAGTTTGAATATAACATTTTTAATAATAATGTGCTGAGAATGCTTTACAGACTGATCATGAACATGACATGAAAACAAATATGACATGAAAACATTGAAAGTTTTCTTAGTACAACATTGATATGTAGATATATGTAGAGAGAAAAAAACCCTAAAAACTAGGCAATAAATTAAAAATAATTTGCAGTTTAATAGATTTAATGATATTTTTTTCTCCATGTATCAAAGCATTGACCGGAAAGCGAACCCAGGCCAGCTGCTTAGAAGGCAGCTATGCTAACCACAAGGCCATCAACGCTTGACTAGATTTAATGATATATTGAGTACCATATTTAAAATAAATGTATTTTGTTATTAAAGGTCTCATGATGTTAGTATAATTTATTTCTTAAATTACTATAATCTGATTTCTAATTAATATTAGGTAAAACTTGAATTTTTTTTTAAGATTTTAATTAAGCTAAGATTTTTTTCTGATAACTGGTCAATATCCACCCTAGCTACATATCTAATATTAGTTGGTAAATGTATATATATATAACTATTACATACTTCTAGAAGAGTTGATAATAGAGGGACAATTGAAATATTAAACTGGATTCCAAAAAATTGTAAAAGACCTAGAAAGAGACCACATGTGAAATGGATGAATAAAATAAGAAAGTGTGCTGGAAATGAGAGGCTAGAGACTAGAGACGATATTGAACTTGGAGAGACCTTCATCCTGCAGTGGATCAATGATGGCTGAAAATGATTATATATATATTGTTACAAGATGGTGAAACAAGGATGTAAAACTGTTTACTTTCCACCACTGACAATAATCAAAATAATTATTAATACCTTTTCCTCCCACTAGTCTTCTCTGAGGAACTGTTGGAAAAATAAATACCATAGAATAAAATATTCCAAGACTGTTTTAATTATTTGCCATAGAAGAAAAATAATATTAAATAGTACATTACATTGCCTGGACATCTTCAGCATCTTTCCACACAAAAACAAGCAACGAAAAATACCACTTGCTGGTTTGTCAACTGACAGCTGGTAAAAGATTTTACCATTTTGTTTTTGTTTTGCCACCTGGCTTTGCTGGAAAATATTGAAATTGAAATGAAAATAAAACAATTCTGCTATAATAGAAAACAAAATGAGTAACAAAAAAAAAAAGAAAAAGGAAAACAGAAATCTAATCCACATTAGAGCTATTTTATACTTTTATAAAAATAGTGGAAATTTAAATGAAGATGGAAAACTTGAAAAAAAGATAATAATTAATAAGTAATAACAATTATTATTGATATTTAATTTTAAAAATGCAAAAAAAATTAAGATGAGTGAGATATATGAAAATGCTGGTGATCAAATATATAACAAACAAACTATTACATGACATTTTTGCTTATTTTTGATGTCTGCATTAAAAGCAAAAATGTACTCTATTTAGTCAAAATAAGAGTCATAGATCAATTCATAGATCACATGACCCTATCCCTTAAGCTTGTAAGTTATAAACAGTGAGGATTGCCAATTCCTCTACAAGCTTTATGATAAATGCTTAGCCAGAGCCAGCACTTAAAATATCTCTGTCAGGAACCCCTCCCCAAACCCCTGACAATGGTTTCGTGCTTTGGCAATCCTCATAGAGGTGTCAGGGTAGGTTCTCTGAGGAGTGCCAAAGCACAAAACCATGGTCAGGGGTTTGGGGAGAGGTTTCTGACAGAGATATTTAAGTGCTGGCTCTGGCTAAGCATTTATTATAAAGCTTGTAGAGGAATTGGCAATCCTCACTGTTTATGTACTCTATTTGTTTTATTCAAGAACCATCTATTGTAAATTTGAGAAATTGGTGGATGCTAGATAGTAATGCAACATTCAAATCCTCAAACTACTTTCTGTCTATTGTTATTTATCATTTGAGACAGTAAATAGAATGAATTACTTAAAAGCTTATAAGGCAATATTTATAAAAGATTGAAAAGAACTTTTTATAGTAAACTCTCTATAACTGATAAAATGAGCCTCTAATCAGCAAACTTTAATGAGTTAATATAATGGTTATTATATCTGAAGTGATTTTAAAATAGTAGTCGGACAATAGACGTAAAAGGCAAATAGAACCTATATAAATATAAAGTACTCTTTTATAGTATATCTTATAGACAACAGATTTTTATTTTAATGATTTCAAATGTTAAATTGCAAAAAATCACAAAGTTTAGATTTTCGAAAAAATCTGTGTTGAATTCCAGTATGTGTATATTTTTTGTAAAAATAATATGTAAATATAGCACAATTAAGTCTTACGATATGTTCTACATTTTTATATTTTATCATTAATCAATTCTATCACCCCGTATTTTCCTTGTTATATTTTCTACGATTAAAAATACTATTTACTTTATTGATTTTTGTGTATTGTTTTAATAGATGCGATATAGAAGCAAATAATTAAAAAAAAATAGTAGGGACCTCTACAGGTCTTAACCACAAGCTTTTCTTCCAAAAGGTAAGCTTGTTGTTAAGACTTGTAGAGGTTCCTACTATCGCATTTTTACGCGCACATTCTTGAGGTTACAGCTTTAATAAATGTTAAAGTAAATCGGATATCTTATACCATCTCACAAGTGGGAAAATATATATTACATTAATGTTTTTATTTTACTGTCAGTGTGTTGATACTCATATCATCAACTAGATATTTTTGGCACCTGTTATAAATAGTTAGATATCATTTACAGATAAATTATGAAATAAATCTAGCAGGAATTCCAGCAAAAGTGCACAGTTCTTTCGATTTCTACAATATTTCAAGTTTATTTTTATTACTAAATGTTTTCTAAAAGCAATTTCATATTATTAAATGACTCTTTCATGTTTATAGGCAATGTAATAAGAACACCAAAAATTTTATTTCCAAAGAAAAACTACTTTTAATCTAAGTTGAGAAGAGCCTGTGAACAAATGTCACTTGTCCATGCTACATTTACAATCAAATATACCCATGACAAAATTAATATATACAAAACACAAAAACATATTCTTGAAAGAATCATTATTTGAATTCATCATGGCATTTATAGAGAAAACAGACTTTACTACCATACATCAACAGATTTCAATCCTTAATCTTGAACTTAACAGTATTGTCAGCTTCTTAGATATATTCTAACATGAATTAGTTTATTCAAATCTCCTTGTGACAGACAGTTATTATGCATTTCAGGAAGTCTGGAATGTTGGATCAGGAATATTTTAATTTCTCCTTTGAGATATTATCCAGATTTATTTGATTTTTATCATTTTAAATGATATGTTCTGGAGAATTTGATATAAGAAATATAATACTGTAAAAATCCTAACTCCATTTAAATGATGAAGTATTCAATAGATTTTGTTTGTTTGTTTAGATTTGGTTAAAATTATAGGAATAATAAATGATATTGTAGAAAACATTTAGTCTTTCTGTAATTAATCATGCACATAACATTGTGAATTTTTATACATAAAAAATTCATATAAAGTTTAAGCACTAAACCTTGAGTTCCCCCCTACCATTGCACTAAACCATGTAGACAGAATTTGTGGCTTGGTGTAACATATATATATACATAAACATCAATTATCTGTTAATGCTATAAATCTTACGTGTCGAATGGGTTTAAATATGTTTTTAATCTGGACATTTGCTGCACTAACAAATTTATAATGACAAAGTTATTAGACTTTCTCTTACAGAGAAATAAATTTAATTAATTTTAACGAAAAATTTTTGTTTAATTTTATTAATATTTTTTTATATTTTATATTTATGATAAATGAGGTAAAAAATAAAATTTCTTATTTGGCATCTTAATATTGGACCCACCAAAGATGTGTGTTTATTTATAATATATTATTTAGCTAATAAAGAGCATATGAGAAATCCTAGGGAGACAAGGACTCCAGTTAACTCTGTTTCTGGCTCCCCGTTTCATTCACTTTTTCCTAGTTTAGGGAATTAATTTTCTCTAAAACTATCCCTATTAAAAAGGGGAGTTTCATAGCTCTCTTTTCATATACAAGCTATATCAACAATGTAATCATGAGTAAGAATAATTTCAACTTTTATAAAAACGCTATCTAAATATATGGCAGTCATTGAAATTACAAAAGATTTCTACAGAGATTTTACCTTTTAATGAAAATTTTCATTTCACTTAATTTTGTTGAATGAATGAGAGAGTCCGGTTGTTGGGAGGGCCTTCAAGTGCCAAAATCCTAGTTCTTTTGGGGGAAGAGGCTGGTATGAGGGTGCTATGGTGATTGTTACCAATGTTGGTTTTTCTCATTCATAAGATAGGAAAAATAATGTTATTTATGGCAATTTTTTAACGTTATCGTTGTAAATTATTTTATCCATGTATTATTGCAAAATAAGTTGCAGTTTGGCCTCATGATTCTAATTGCAAGTGATTTACCTTATTTAATTTTATTACTTCCAATGTTGTTATTGATAGGGCTGGACTTTTGCTGTTCATGTGATTTTCATGATGGATTAGAATGATTTTCAGCAGAGACATTTTGAAGCTTGGATTTTTTTTTCATGTTCTCCATAGTTTTTCCATAATTTTTCCAAAGTATTCGGAATTGCTCTCTTCCATTTCTTCTTTCTCCCTCTATATTTTGCTTCTTTTTTTATTGCACTATAAATTCATCAATACTCCTTCAACACTTTAAGCAAATAACTTTATTTATATATTTTACAGTTTCGAAACTGTAAAATATATAAATAAAGTTATTTGCTTAAAGTGTTGAAGGAGTATTGATGAATTTATAATTGCTCTCTTGCGAAGATATTCGAGGTCATTTGGAAGAAGTGAATAGTAGATTGATTTAGTCCATATTTTATATTATCTCCAAGTGTTTTCCATATTTCTCAACTTATGTACCATAAATTGGATTTCTCAATATTGTACACCTAAAACACTATTCATATTTGAACTCTAGACTTTACAAATAATTCCTAATTGTACCTTTTAATTAAAATTTTCATTACACTCAACTTTGCTGGTTGGATGAGTGTCTGGTTGGTGGAAGGCCCCAGAGGCTTAATTCCTGGTTCTTTTGAGGGGGAGGGCTTGGATGAGAGTGCTGTGGGGATTGTTACCAATGTTGATTTTCTCGTTTACAAGAAGGAAAAAAAATGCTATACAGGGTGTTTTTTTAGCATTATTGTTTTAAACGATTTTATTCAAGTATTATTGCAAAGTAAGCTGCAGTTTGGCCTAATGATTTTAATTGCAAGTGATTCACCCTATTTAAATTTATTCTTTCCAATGTTGTTGTCTCCCAAGTGTTTTCCTATTCTCAATTTATCTATCTCAATATTGTACTACTAAAATGCTACTTATATTTAAACTCTAGACTTTACAAATAATTCTTAATTGTAACATTCATTTGTCTTTAATGGTAAATCTTCTCATGGATTAATGCTTTAAGTTTCCATGGGTTGATCAATTTCTGGAAATGCTATGGACAAAAAAATTCAATATGTCATTTCAAATCTCCATATTACACTATGTAAATCAATATTTACATTGTAAAATATTTTATATTCAATAAAGTCTCTTTAAAAAAAAAAAAAAAGAGCATATGAGAAATAATAGCGTGAATGACATTATATAATTAACTATCGTTTGGTAGACCGCTTGCTCCTTCACGCACATACTAATGTATGCCATTAATTTATAAATGTATTAATAATTTGTCATTATATTAAACTATTTTTTTGTTGCTTAACTTGTTTGAGTAGTTCGAATTCCTTTTTTTCTCCACTTCCACACATATAGCTATGCGTATACAGTATATATTTTAGTTAAGTCATAGTTAATAGATGTCTCATTGTCTTCTCCGCTCTGCTAGTGGACCGAATTTAAAATTAATTTTCATGTGCCATCATTGTTATGTTATCCATTAGGTGTTTGATCTGGAGTTTAGAGAATGGGTTCAAATCCAAGCTGGTCCCTGATCTAAATCTCAGGCTTGACTGGGTTTGAAGTACATTTTGTGAGTTCCAGCTCATGTTAGATGGGTAAACATGTTTTGACCCATACATAGGATTTTTTTTTTTTTGCATTTATAAAAATCTTTGAGACAAAAGTATTGGTTACTATGTTCTCAATGAAAACAGGTATGAAAATAAATAAAACTTTGCTAAGGTTACAATTAATTAATCAGAAGATCAAATATATTTTATATTTTAAAAGATCAATTTTAAATTGTTTTTATTGACATTAAAAAAAAAAATCAATTTGAATGGTTTAATGGCAGAAATGAAAATTTCATCTTTTTAATATGCTTTTGATTGCACTATTCTTGAAAATTCAAAAACTGATCTATAGAATGATCTAATTGTTTCAACTGGTTTCGTAATTAATATTCAAAAAAGATTTATCTGCAGTCTATAGTGAAAGAAAAATTCTTAGTAACTTTTGATATGAATGATTATTGGAATATATATGAATCATTTAGATATCTTCATATGAATAAAAGATTCTTTGAATCTTCAGTTACAGAGCAGACTCCAATATGCTGTAAATTACATTTAATTTGAATTTTTTTTTTTTTTTTTGCAGTAATATAACTTTAGGTAAATTATTTGTTCAAAAAATATATATTGTGCAAAATTTATTATAAGATAGCAATTCATGAATTCCCAATGTAGAATATCCTATTCAAGCATGGTGATAAAATTATATGACCCATCAATAAGTTTTTCATCTAATTGAATATGAAATTGAATCTATGATTACAAAGGCACAACAACTATATTGGTTTAAATGTATAAAAATTAACAGATTTTCTAACAAAAAGTGTTTTTATATTGAATTTTAATACGAGTTCTATTCCAAAACCTTATATCTCTTTTCTGTGTAAATATAATATCAATAATATAAATGTCCAGGCATTTATACAAAAAGTAACCAAATATTTTGTCTAAACACTTTTATTCATACTTAGCATGCTTTCAATATATTATATAGCTCATTCATTTCTTTAGTTTTCCTAATCAGTAAATATGCTTGATATCTTTATTCATTATTTAAATTCATTTAAATTTGTTATTTCAGTATTCAGAGATAGGAAAAGGGTAGATTCTTTTTTATTTATGGCAAATCCATTTTTAGCTATTGTCCAAGTCTCTTTTCTAAACTTTTGTTTTCTGTTGTTCCAATAATTTCAGCTTTCATCAGATTGAATTTATCTTCTGATGCTTGTGGTCCATAAAGATAGAGAATATTCAGAGCTTTTGATGGCTCTGTTATACAAATATTTGTGCTGGGCCAGCCTTGTTGATAAATTGGCTCTCGATTTACCATAATATGTGGCTTTACAATCAATTTGATTGCATTTAATTTTATAGATGATCTGATGGTCAGACTCCATGGAAAGTTTATTTTTAGAATTGTTGAGTAGATTGTTAAATGAAGAATGAAAATGAAAAATTACATTGTATTTTTTAGAACATATTTTTTTTAGCTTTTTAGAGCTTTTGGTATATATGAAAGACTTATTCATTTTTTATCCTATTTAGTTTGAGGCTGTACTGGTTTATTTATATGAGTTCTATTGTAAACAATATATTAAAAATACTCTACAATATTAAATTAATAATAGATTTTACTGGAAAAATGTGATTCAAATATATATTACAATGGAACTAAAATTGGGAAAGATTTGAAGTTTTAAAAGTCAGCATTACAAGATATCAAAAAACAGAACAAAAATCAATGTATGATATATGTAGATATATTTGCAATTAACAAATTAGTTTATATAATCAGTACAAAAGTCATTTTTAACTTTTCATTCCTTTCTTCGTTCTCTTTCTGATACACTATCAAAACCATCTGATTCATTTGTTTTATATTCTCATTCAAAATTTTAAACAGAATGAATCAGATAAACATATTTTCTTAAAATTCAAAAAGCTAAACTAATCAATATAATAAACCAAATATATCTTCAAAGTTAAAATACTAACCTAATTAATAGCAAATTGAAAAGATAACAAATTTCCAAGTATCATGTACAAGTATATATAATATTTTATCCATTACTACATTGATGAAATATTGATCAGCCTCTATAAGGATTCATCTATTTTTATTGCAACAATCAAATGTTTTATTGCTCAGAAATCTAGTATCACTATCTTTATTGAACTCCCATGAGAGAAGACAGTCCCACATTAAACATAGTAATTTCATTTCTACAAATGTTGTTCATTTAATGTAGAATCTTAAATTTTTAAATTTACTACTTTTATTTTAATTTTAATCAGGACTCACACATGCATAAGGCACAATCAAATCAATATGTAATAAACAAAAAATAGCACTGTAAATAAAATAAAAAATTGAACTGATATAAGATCTTAAAAGTGGCATCTACAAGAATGCAATCTTTTATCTATTGCTATGATGAAAAGTCAAGCAATCTCTGCAGGATATATATTCCAGACTCAATTGTCAATCCCACATTAAACATAAAAACTATTCAATATAATTTGATGTTAAAACTTGAATTTTTAATTAAATGGTCCAATTTTGATCAAAATTATTTGAACCAAAATTCACATTTTCAAAAACAGATATATAATTTTTTTTCCAAAGAAACTTTTAGATTCATGCTTTAATATCAAGTGGATTATATTAATAGTATTTAAATAGAAGTAGTTACTATGCTTGGAATGATATTGCTCTTCTATCATGACTTTTAAATAAAAACAGTTGAATGCAAAACATATGTCTTGCAGATATTGGTTAATTTTCCCATCATGTCACAATGAACAAAATATTATATAATTTGTAGATAACATTTTGAAGACTGGCATTACTTCCAATTTATTGTACATTAATTACAACCTGTTATTTATTATATATAATATTTACATACGTATAGATATATATGTAAATACATATAGATTGTATGTGTATATATATATAAGTAACAGGTTAACGTATTTAATAATACCTGTCAATTATTCTTTCTTTAACTAACACTGTGTAAAACATATATTTCTAACAGAATTAGCTAAGTAGCAGAAAGCTTTTTGATTGCAATTTCAGAAATATTTTCATAAATAAACTTTTTTATAAAATGCAAATATCCATGTTATTGACACTAAACTTCTTAAAATCTGTTTGAACTTACTGTCTTTTTTTTTTTACGTATCTTAAAGTTATAAATAAATAATGCAGTTAGTACTAAATACATTTCGATGTGTTTTATTATATCCAAACTTTTCCGTAATCTTATCAATCATTGCATTTTTTAATGACATCATCTTTTTAAAAATAACAATTTTACGAAAGGTGAAAAATATTGCTTTTTTTTTGATAAATCTAAAGATTTATACATTTTCAACTTTTTTCTCAACTTAAAAAAAAGTTTTAAATATATTTATGTTAATAAATCAGCCATTTTAGTTATATTTTTATCAAATATTGACAAAATTTATGTGGAAGTTATTAAAACCCACCAGTGAGCTACATGTAAACTAGTACAACTCTACCAAAACAATAAATGAGTCCACCTGTATTTTAGCTTGGTTCGTATAGCTATTATTATAAAGATCTGAAAACGGAAATTATTTGAACGGAAGTCAATCTCCGATAATGCGCTACTTCTTAAATATTATAAATTTGTACGCACTCACCGGCGATGGATAATTTCTTAGTTTGTATATAGTTTTTTAATTTATTGATGTGTTACGATGCAGAGCATGAATTCTATATATTAATGTAATTTCAGTATGACTTTAAATTATTCTGAAATCATTATATATAAAATTCACACTTTACTTTGCAACACATCAATAAATTGAATGCTTATATATGGACCAAGATAAAGTACAGATGGGCTCATTTCTGTACTATTTCATTTATTGATTGATTTGTATATGGCTCGCTGTGGGTTTTCAGTAACTTCCACATAAATTTCATCTACATTTGAGCCATCACAACTAATATTTGCAAGCACTGACGAAGTATATTAAAACTAAATAATAACATTTCTACGAAACTAAATTTTTGCTGATATCCAGACAGAAGCATTTTTTCTTTCTCACATTGATTGATAATGCATACAGTAATAATATTTTAATACTTTGTGTGTTTTTATCTATATATTTAAGGGCCAGAGTTTTGCAGATATTGAAAAAACTGTTGCTTGAATAATATAATTTTTTGAGAAGCTGGATTTATAATTACTTTTTATAGTTAGCCATTAGATACCTAACTTTTTATCTCACTAAATATCTCTGTATAAGATGTCCTCATACAATGCATTATTTTTTTGACTTGCTAATTGGTTTATAATTATATATAGAAAACTTGATATATATGTAATATTACATAACACAAATATGATTTTACTTTATAGAAGATTTCTATGAAAAATAATTATTATCCATACATATTTAATATATATAGAGAGAGATAGATATACAAAATGCAATATTTTTTAAACAGAAAATAAAGATTGATTTCCGTTTGTAGTGCTGCAAATTTATTCACCATAAGAATAAATTTCCTTATTTTTTAAACATAAAAAAAGGAGAGAAAAAAACATCATTAAACAAATATTTGCAAAAAATGAATGTTTACTAGGTAACAAGCAGTTTTAATATAAGAACTTTTTTTGAAAAATTATTATATTCTAAAACTAATATATGATACTTAATAGAAATAATCACACCCAAATTAAACAGCTTTTCATTGGTGCAATAAAATTATCTATGGATTCACTACTAGTGAATTGAACTGCCATAGCTAAGTATAATCTTTTTCATCTCGTAATTCTATTTCTTATACTGAAATCTGTGCTGAATTCATCTCTTTCTCCCTAACAGTCTTTATAAAAAGAATTTGTACTTTTATGGCAACTTATTAGCTTTCTCCGTGATTTTTTAAATTTATTTACTTTCTGTTTCTTAATGGTTTATCCCCTAATATCTATATTGTGCAGCAGAAACATAGGATATTATTAATGAACAACTGATTACAATCACATCATCATAAAAATATTAGTTCAAAATGTGAAAAAAAAATTATCATAAATATATAATATATTGAAAATCTTAAACAAGAAGACAAAATAGTCAAAGCTGAAAAATGGCTTCCTTAAATTGAAAATCCCCAAATTATTATTAAGAAAAGTCCAAGGTTTAAAGGCATTTGAAAGTTTGAAAACCCAAGGATTAAAGGCATTTGGGAGTTACTATGTAAGAAAGAAATATTGTGATGAAAAAGATTATTAAAACAATTGGAATTTGTAAATTTAGAGATTAAAAATGGTTGATATAATAAATGTGGTATAATAGAGCATTTATATATTATCAATTTTGGAATTAGTGAGTAGATAGAATGGGTGGGAGTTTTTTTACCAGATGCACATACAAACTATTATTCAGACAATGATCAGTAACAAATAATGGTGAGGTTTACATTATTAGAAAGATATTTTATCCTATAAATAATCACTACTTTACTGTAAGACAATTCCCAACATAGCAAGCAGATGAAAAAGACATTGAAAAGTTTTGCAGAAAGATAATGAAAATTAACAAAAATTATAGATAAGGTATATTTTTGTGATAGATGAGTGGAATATTAAAGGTGGAAAGCAAGTTATTGGTCAATATGAATTTGGAAGCAAAAGTGAAGAAAGAGCTCAATTAGTATGTTGCTTTTTTTAAAATTCAATGACACTTTTTATTACTAATACATTTTTAAACAGCACTGGATGGATTTCATAAGATTAAATTGATTATATTTTTAAGCAATGTAAGACTTAATTTTTAATTAAAAAAAAACATGATCAGGGCAAAATGCAAATCAATGACAAATAATATACATAGAGGCTAAATTTTCCATACAGCAGCTGTGTAAGCATAAGAAATAGTGATCATGTGACAAATGATATATGTATAAACCTCAAAAGAAGTTTAAAAACAAGTTTAAACTTGTCAAATACTAAAACAATCTAGAAAACATAGTCAATTGTTTTGGAAATAGCTTCAGAAATTAATTTGAGGTTGTAGAAATTTACAAAAAGAGTATGTCATAAAAAATATCCGTCAAGATACATTAAATGAAGTGCCCTAAGCATAGAACTATACTTAATAGTAGAGAATGTGGACATATTAGCTTAGAGATCATTGATACAATGTGAGGGGATGGGAATTAATGGGATTACATCATAAGTTTGCATGAAAAAGAATCAATACAAATATTGAATACTATTCAATTTACTGATTGAAAATCAATCAGTTCACATGAATCCCCCCAAAGACAAAGTATTAACTATCACATATTCTCTTTTATATCACATCCTAGTAAAATTATATCAAAAATTTGAGACATCATTGGTATTATATATTTAGTAAAGCAGACCAAGAAGTAATAAACATAAATGCTCTATTAGTTACAATAAGATCGTTAATTACATGGAATTTGAATCATGACTTTCAAACTCCCTTCAGTTGGATCATCAGAATGGATGGCTAAAAGGATTTTGAAAGTTTGGGTTGAAATCCCATCTAATTACTTCTAGCTTAAGTATATTCAGCCTATATTTTATCCATCCCTCTTTTGAGTATTTAAAATGGTTTTAAGGTCCTACATGTTACAAGTCAGAATAACATAGTCAACATGGGTATGACAACAAAATTAGCAAACAAGGCTTTGAACATGCCATCATCAGATTCTTAATGATATGAATGGCTGAAGAGTTGAAGAGGAAAAAATTGAACTTGTTCATTAAAGTTTGAAGATTTGTTTTCTTAATATAAACTGAGCACTGATTATATATATGTGTGGGAGATAATGATCCAGATCAACAAATAAATGCTGGTTCAGCACAAAATACACATATTGGAGATCATTTATCTTTTTACACACATGTTCTCATGTATATTAGTTATATAAGATGAAGTGTAACACTGAAAAGAGATTGAAAGTCTGAGTTCAAATCTTCTCTAATTACATCAAGTTTAAACAGAGCAAAACTCTCCATACAGTATTGCCACCTGTGCTAAACAGAGTAATCAATGGATGCCAGAAGGCTTGTGCATAAAATCCCCATCTAATGCCTACTCATCCAATATCCCCAGACTAGTTTCTGGCTTGTGGCCTTCGTCAGTGAGGAGCTTTGAATCTGAGAGCACTGCATCTAGATCTTAGGATCTAATGCAACGAAGGCCACAAGCCAGAAACTAGTATGGAGATATTGGATGAGTAGGCATTAGATGGGGATTTTATGCACAAGCCTTCTGGTATCCATTGATTACTCTGTTTAGCACAGGTGGCAATACTGTATGGAGAGTTTTGCTCTGTTTATCAACAATTAATGTGCAAGTATAGGAAATGTGATCATGTGATACATCAAGTTTAAGTATATATACTATACTTGTATTTCAATAAAACCTTTAATAAAATTGGTCATACTAAATTTTAAAATGTTATTTAACAAATAAATTTATTAAAACACTTTATTGCTCTCTTGAAGAATTATATGTGAAATTAGATTATATAATTAAAACATTGATAAATGAGATAGACAGATCTGTGCGGGGTCACTCTACCTTTTCCATTTGCATATTGAATATGCCTAGCTTGAAGAACAGAATTAATGAAAACATATGGATTCAAAAATAGAAAAAAAACAAAAATTTGAGTATGTTATAGATACTATATTAATAGCTGAAAATTAAAAGTACTTTATTTTTTATTAGCAAAGTTGAATAATAGATATAAAAGTTGGGATTATTTATAGGTGTTGACAATTTTTGAATCCTTCTATCAGTCATCAGTATCAAAGAATCCAGCAATAAAAATATTTATCACAGACTTTTTATATAGATAATAACAAGTCTGGAAATTTTTTTTAAGTATAGGAATTAAGTCCGTTTTTCATTTTTGAAGTTATATTAAACTACAATTATTTTCAATGTTTTTTTATGGATGGTTTTCAACATCAGTGATTGAAAATACCATAGATGGCAAAAAAAAGGATCAAATAGACACTTGACCAGATTAGATCAGCTCTTCTTTAATATATAAATATATATCATATTGTGTGTTATTCTAAAATAATATAATTCAGCAATGAAGTAAATAGATAGTAATTGGTATTTCACTCTAATATGATCTATTTTTGATAATGGGATTACTTTATATGTGTTACAGCGTAGTAAAATGCTTAATTTATTCCACAATTTGTACTAATCATCATTGAATATCATTTGATTTTGGGGCTCAAATTGAATGTGTTATTTCACATATATTTGAGAATCTCAAACTATTGAGTAACAACTAATTTTTCTTATATTTGATGAATAAAATCACTTATGCATCTGAACTTATTCAAATTACACGATTAATAAAATATACTACCTCTTCTTAACTGATATGTACATTAAAAGATATAAATATTTACTGAAATGATGCAAGTCTATACTGATAATCAATATAAAACATCTCCTATGAGTTTGGAATTCATCATCATCATTTCATTAGCCATTTCCCTCTATTTTCTCTCTTCATTATATCTGGGTTAACTTTAGATATGTCTTAATCTCACCCACTAAACTTTAACATCTTTTAACTTATTTTAGATTGAATTAATAAAATAATTTTATTGAATATTAATTAAACAATAAATGCAAATATTAAAATTTTACAAACACATAAATCACATTTGCCACGTTTTCCACTTTTTCACTAATTTGGATTATAACTATACAATTAGATTATTTCAAGGTATATTATTATCTCTTTAATCACCATATTATTTAAATATCACCTTTTTAGTTTATAAAAAATTAATTTGACAAGAATTTATATTATTTAGCTTTTCTGTTTTCTATTTTTTAAATTAATCTGATCTTTATAAGTGAACTATATGTGCAGTATTTAAATATTATCGATTACCCAATAATCAAATGTTTTCATGATAAAGTATTAAACAATTGTATCATTTTTTGAAATCATGTCTTATGGTATAATCTAGCATTAACTATTAAATGGACTTGTTGGCAATGATAATGTAACTTTCTTTCTAAATGTAGTTATACTAGATGAAATCAAATTAAATTAAAAAATATGAATTTGAATCTTGTCTTAGAAGGTTAAATGATCAGTTTTATATAAATTCTAAGTCAAAACGTTGGTTAAACTCAATGAATCAGTTATTCTCAGAAGATTGCACAGATTTCCTTTAAAATTTCTTTCTTCATTCATCTATAGCATATATAAGTGATTTAACCCACTGAAGAAGAAGCTGTCAGTAGTAACAAAAACAAATTAAATTAATCTAGGCCAAGTACTTTCAAGGTTTTTCCTCATATTCATGGTTGAAATAGGTTATAAACCATTGCTGTAATGTTACTAAATAATAATGTATGCAAATTAATTTGTCCATTTTCTTGAAATACCAAAACATGTGTCATGTCTATTGGTGGCATTGTTATCAATGATAATAAAAAACATCTCCTTGAACTTTCTTTTACAATTGTTGGCTTCGGAACACACTGTCTAGGGATTACAGGGTTCAAACACATGACCGGCCTGCTTCTCATGTTCAAAAAATATTAAGAAATTATCATTATTCTTTTTTGCTCTTCTATACGTATACATGTGTTGAGCAGCTCTATTACAGACAGTGGCCTTGGTTTGCCCATAGTATGTGGCACTGCATCTAGCCTGCATTCATCTATATAAATTATCAGTTCTCTTAGCTTATATGTATTTTCATTATTTCATAAAAACTACATATGTATTATCTACAACTTTTTAAGCTGAAAATCATCCCAAACAAAAAAACTTTAGAGTCTGTTCATACTTGTGGTTACACTTTCCTAAATAAATGCTAGTAATAGGCTACTCTTTCTAAAAGTTATACTTATAATCATGAAAGTGTAGTAAAAAATGGTAAATTAATACAATAATATGTGATATTTCAAATTAAATTAATAAATAAAAGATCCCATTTGGTCAACTATTATTTCTAGATAATGAATACAATAAAATTCAGAAATAATTTATATATACATATTTTATTATAACTAACAATTAAATATAAATAAATCATTTAATTGTGATATGGTTGTGTAATATCAAACATTAGACGACTATATCATTTAAATAAATTAATCAACTATCCATTTTCATACTTCAATACCAAATACACCCAAACATGTAATTTTTCTATCGATTATTATATATCAAAATATTATTTTTATCATAGAATATATAAATTTACGACAATTTATATTAAATCATCTGTTTTATTGATTAGAAAACTTCCATATTTCTCCATTCTTTTTTATTTCATAAATAATTTCATATAAAGGTACTATAAAAGACAAATAACCCCAAGATGCATTTCATGATGAACCAGCACTCATCAGTTGGCCAGGTCATCATCTCTCATATATATCTTTATTACATGAAGAGTATTTATGTAAAGCAAATTGTCTCATTTTTATTTTCAAGTGTAAATTTATTCCACTCCCAACTTTTATGTTATCAACGTTTTGATAAACATGTAATGATTATTACTAATCATTTATTAAACTAGAGATTTTCTCTAGTACAGACATAAATAATCCAAGTTAAAGATTAATATATCTGATTATCAGCACACACATATGTCTATTTAGGTTTCTCTTTCTCCCATGCTTAATATCTTTTTTATAGATTAGACAACTTCCATATTTCTCCATTCTTTTTTATTTCATAAATAATTTCATATAAATAATGATATAATAAAAGACAAATAACCCCCAAGATGTATTTCATGCTAAACCAGCACTCATCAGTTGGGCTAGGTCATCATCTCTCATATATCTTTATTACATGAAGAGTATTTATGTAGAGCAAATTATCTCATTTTTATTTTCAAGCATCAATTTAAATCATCTGTCTTAAAATGTAGTATTTTAATTTTAAATTAGGGCATGACTTTACTTATTTTAAATTGTCATATATGCATTAAATTTTAAAATTTAGGATTAACAATATTTTTACACTTAACTTCCAATCTATAATTCCTTTTTCTCTTTCTTTTAAATCTGAATAACAATTTGCTTTTTACATATATATTTAAACATTAATCCATAAGATTGAAATTTTAATCTTTTTATTCAACAACTAAAATTATTAAATTTTTATTTTACCATATTTAATTACTATTTTTAAATAAGTTATTTACTGCCACATGCAGACATATTGATTACTTATAAACTTGAGTGAAGATATATTTTCTACCTTACATAATATCAAAAATAAAATAATACATTTCATAAAGTTAAAGTAGCACAAAATGCAATAAAATTGAAAAATGTAATAATTATTATAAAACAAAATTAAAAAACAATTAATTTAAATATTTTTTAAGTTATTAATTTTGAATTTATTCCTAAATTATTAATTTTAATATTTAAATTTTTATATAAGAATTTTATTAGTAACATTAATAAAATCTTAATAAAATTTTGCATAAAATAATTTATAATGTATGCACCAATCATAGTTTATGCAAGTCTTTATAGACAATGCAGAATTTTTGTGATTCATTTTTAAACTATGATCCATCTAAGAAAATCTCGGTAGGAATATGTCTTTTTTTCTAAGAAAATAAATATTATACTATGTAATAATTTGTTTTGAAATGTTTATTTAATCATAGGCTTATTAAATTATAAACTAAACATGCATATACATTAAATAAATCACCTGTTCCAAATGTAAATATCCAACATGTATATAAATATTAATTAGAGTAAAAATTTAAAATAAAAAATAAATAATTCACCAAATGCTTTCGGTACTATAAACCAGATTCCCATGTAGCAAAAGCGTTTGGTGAATTGTTATTTATTTTTTATTTTGAATTTTTTACTGTGCATAATATTTACATACATGTTGGTTATATACATATACATTAATAACACAAGTATACTTATATTATACTGGTCAATATATTATTCACCCAACACAACCTGAACCCCCAAAACCGGACTTCAAATCCAGTTAAACCAAAGAATTATATCAAAGACCAAACTGAATTCGAACCCAATTCACAAGCTCAGATCAAACCTAATGGATAACACATATTGATGGTATGTGACTATGTGCCAAGGAACTAGCTCAATGGATATGATGATTTCTGAGACCCTTATCTGATTTTAACTAATGAACAATAAAATGTCTATAGATATTTCTAAATAAATTCATATATGTATATTTGGGTTGCCAATACAGACAGCGAGCATTAAGATTTAAAAATAGTTAATAAATAATAAACAATCAAGCCAAGTATGTTATATAAAATATTTAATAATAAGCAAATATTTGTTCAAATATTTCTGATGAGCATTATGTATTATCTCTAGTCTTTGGAGCATGAATTACAATATACAATAAATAATGGCAGTTGTACTCATATGCCAATAATTAAGATGCAAGTATTTAAGATATATATATATATATATATATATGCCCTGACAAGTAGACAAAGGTAAATAAAGGTATTTATGGTGCTTATGCCAAATGAATGACATACCTTCTTTATTATCTGGTATTTTATTTGGAAAACAAAATATAATTCTAATTTTATGTAAGAAAGATGTGATATTCATTTTCCACATATCCATAAATCAATTCATGAACAGCATGATAAATATATAGGGTATACCTTCAACACTTAATAAAGAAAAAATATTTAAATTATTGATAAATATAAACTTGTTTGATTTTAATAAATCAATTCATTATGATTTTCAAAGCAAGAGAGCAGGCCTTTATTTGAAATAAGAAATAAACGGTACTAACGCCTTATGAGCAGTAAAATGAATATGAAATAAAGTGGTTTATCGGTGATTCAAAAAGCAGAAGGGTGGCTTGTATTCAGCAAGTCTTTTCTGCCCTACAAATGATTCATGGAATATGGGGAAAGCCAGGTCAGGACACAGCCGTGAACCTTTGGTGTTCCAATATAGTGACGAACAAGGGGGGAAGTGATTTCTTCCTATATTTTTAAACTAGCAATAATATTACCAATTTGACAAATCTAAGAAGCAAGAGGGTGCCTCATGTTAGCAATTTTCAGAATGGTGAATACTCAATGATAATCATATTTAATTAATAGAGCCCAAATTATATAGGAAATGCTTAACGTAATGACCTGATCATGTCAGATTAAAATCAAACTTACACTGAGCAAAATGCTTAAATGCAATTATGTAATTATAATAGTCATACCCTCAATATCATGCTGTCCCTGAATACTAATATAAAATATGAGATTTAAATTAGAATATATTTATTTTATTTCCCTTATTAACCTTTAGTAAAACATTAATAAATATTATCAACATGAATAACTATTTCGTATAACTTCAATGAAATAGCCAGGAGCATAGGTTATAAGCTGGGCTAATAATACTTATCAGCCGTTGGTAAAAAATATCAAACATTAAATAAATCCTTCAACTCGATAATTTAATAGAACCATATTAATTTAGTTCTAACAGGCAATAATTAACCTATAAAATTTAATATCATATTATTTTATTAGGGTGAGTTTAAATGAAAGAGATTATTATCAAGTTGAAAGTATTATTGCCATATTATCAAAAATAAATGATATTAATAATCATTCAAATAAATATAAATAAAGTTAGTTAAAACAAACCACCCTAGTAAGATAAGAAAATTGACAAGGTATTAATTTTAAGACTAGAGATATGAATAGAGAATTACTATACAAAATTTAATACATTATAAAGTGAGAAATTTTAAACAGTAGTTAACTTAAATTATGATTTAAGGTAGAGTTCATAAACAGACCAGAAAGTTGCAGTTTATAAAATAAATGGTTACCAGTTCTTCCATGGCTTGCTCCTTAATTTATACGACAGAGTCCAGTTGGGTTTAGGGGCAATGTAGGCATGCACTTGATTTACGTGAATTTCATTTTATGGATCAGTTTCCTTATGTATTTTGGCAGCTCAAGATTGGTATTGGAAAGTTCTATTTGGCAGCTAAATTTTGAAGATTTGAAGGGAACTTTGGAGTCCAGGAATCAGATCCCTGAAGTTAGCCATGTACCATGCTGAAAATACTATCAAAAATCATGATTAAAAGTGACATAGCTTCTGGTAGCAATTCTTAAAAAAATAATGGCTTTTTTTTTTCTAGAAACTTTTACGGGCTATTTATACTTTTCCTACAGTTTCCCGCCCATTCTGATTCTGATGCCTTAAGGCTAAAGCTTTTACCTTATTACACATTAAAATTTTCTTTAATTGATTTCCGATCCATTCCTCCGATAAGACTTTCAAATCCATTAACTTTGAATTCATTTTCTATTTATTAAGAACCGTCCTTACAGTTTTAAATTATCATTTTAACTAATTAATAAAAATTCCCTATTGTCTTTGGGAAAGAATGATCTGAAAGCTTATTGAAAGAATGTAGCTTTTAATCATATAAATTTAAACAAAATAGTAAAGTATGAAATAAAACATTCCATTGTAATAAAACTTTATAACGAATATATATTTTAACTATTTATAAATAAATACGTTCAATCCATGCAATTACAATATATATATTTTCATGAATATTTTATCATGAGGTGATTAATAATACTAACAAGTTTAAACATAAAATAATTAGCTTTAATAAATACTTAAATGATAATCTGTTTTAACTGAAACTAGCGTGTATTGAAAATAGTATAAAGCCCCATTACATTCGAAAATATTCATTGTTAGTGACAGGGTTTGAATTAGGTTAAAGGTGGGATTTCATGAAGCTCAGATAGAACTTAGATCTGACCACTTCAATATATATACACACACATATATTTATAAGTTTCACATAAGTACATATTCATAGACTTATTACCTTTAATTTATTTTACCATATCGTAAATTTATATACAAAAAGTATAATAATTAATGTCAATACTTATTTGAAAGTATCTATTAATTTCTTTTAAAATGTTCATCTCATATAAATTAGTGGTGGTTTCTTCTTTTTTCTTCACAAAAATCCTTATATAAAATAAAAAAAAACTTATAATCTTTAAAAAAACCCAACAACCTATAAATGCTAAAAAAAAACATGTGATTTTTGTCATTTTATCAGAAATAGACCTGCCTTTCAAATAAGATATATGATATATGCAGCTATAAATCATTTCTCCCTACATTTAAGATAATGATAAGACATAAAAAAATTATTAATATTAATGCTTAAAGTCCAAATAGTAGACAAACAGTTTTTTTAAATATGCTTGTTGGTTACATATACCCATAATAAACATAAAAATAAAGTGATTATTATTTGTACTAAAATTTCTTTTAGTAGAAAAATGTTCCAAACAACACATAGATTTTGTTTGATTTCCTGTAATCAAGGAAATCCTTTTCATATAGATAGAAACAAACAGTTATACTTTTTTTGATCTTCCACATTTGATTTGATAGATTCTCTATAATAGCTGCATAATATTGTGTTCACCTTTTTACTGTATCATCATCATTTTCAACTAGTATGAATCCACTGCAGGATAAAAGTCTCTCCAAGTTCAATCCATTTTCTTCAATCTCTAGCTTCTCTTCTCCACATCATTCCAGTACACTTTCTTATTTCATCCATCCATTTTACATATGGACTTATTCTAGGTTCTTTATAATCTCTTGGAATCCAGTTTAAGATTTAAATTATCTATCCAATATCATCTCTTCTAGCAACATAGCCATCCCAACTCCACTTCAGTCTCTTAATTCTTTCAATGATCTCAGGAACACATGGTTGTTCTCTCACCCATGTATTTCATTCTTGTTACTTCTAACATACATCTTTCCATACTTGTTTGGAAGTCTCTGTGTTGCTTTTCTGTTAAGTGTCCAAGTCTCAGATCTGTAAGTAAGAACTGGCAACACATTTATTAAAAACCTTTTCATACACATAGGCATATTTCCTTTTAATATTAAGTTATTTCTACCAAAAGCACTCTAAGCAAGTTTAATTCTATGACTAATTTTATCCATTGTGCTTCCATCAAAATATTTGTAAAGGTTAACTTCTTCTAACTTATCATTATCAATCTTTATTTTCTTACTTTGAAAAAATTAATTGATTTTTACTTTAGTTTTTTTAACATTTATCTTAAAGCCTACTTTCTTACTTTCATCTGATAACTCTTGCAACATTTCCTGAAGCCCTAAAGCATTATTTGCAAAAAGAACTACATCATCTTCAAAATCTAGATGACTTAAATAATCCCCATTTATTTTTATTTCCTTAGATTCCCATTTTAATCCACAAAATATTTATTTAAAGATATGAATGTACTATATTGTACATTCTACTTAATGTTAATATTTTAAGTATCATTATGTAATCTAATTGTAGCTGTCCCATATTTATAAATACTGTTCAGAATATGACAATATCCTGGGCATTTACTTTGAAGAAATGCTTATAGAATCAAATGCCTCTTCATAATCGATAAATTATAAGTGAAATGGTAAACTAATATTCATCAGTCCTTTCTATAACTTTTCTCAATAATTTGATATGATTCACTGTATTAAAATTACTTTTAAAATCAGCTTGTTCTTTTGGTTGGTTAAAAGCCAAAGTTTTCTATAGAAGAGTTGTAATTATTTTGGTAAAAATTTTGTATAGAACTGATAAAACTGATAAACTGATAGGTTTGTAATTTCTAATATCTACTTTATCATTTTTTTAAATATTAATATTAATACTACATTTTTAAATCATCTAGTACATCTTTTTCATTTAAACATTTGGTATATAACTTTGCCAAAAAAATTCAATTTCTTCACCTGTTTTGTTTTAAGATGTCAGTTATAATTCCATCATTGCATGGAGCTTTACCCTTCTTTAATAATTTAATTGTATACCTCACTTCATTTAAAATCCTGGGCAATTCAGAAGATATAGTAGTTGTAGAAAGTACTTTTCCTTGTTCTTTACTGATATATAATTTCCTGTTATATCTTTCTGTTTAATAATAGTTACATCTTTTTTTATTGTGGAAATAACTTTCCTACCAATACCAGAATGTATTTTACACTCTTGAGATTTTTACTCTCTTCTATGGCTCTCCTTGCTAGTTCACAATTATACTTACTTATATTCTTATCAACTCATTTTAGCACCATTTTACAAAATTTTAGATATTCAGTCCTTTTTAATGCATCATTTTTATATATTTTCATATTCTTTTCTTCTTAAATTATCTTGACTCAATAGAAATTTTACTGGTAATCTACTTTTTTGTACTAGCTATCTTTGTTGCAGTTTCTAAAAATGTATCAGTTACCTTCCTATTGATTTTGTTCAAATCTGAATCATGTTCATAATCTGTTAATATTTAAAAATCATTTGTAAGTTTTATTTAAAATTCATTGAAATATTTGTGAAGATTTGGAAAATCAACTGTCAAAATTGTTTTTATTTTATTTTTTTAATATTTTTTGTCTCTATAGTTTTGCATTAATATGTATCTTACATTTCACTAATCAATGATATCTTTCTATGTGGAATTAATTAACATTACTTATATTGAAATACATATTTTCTGTTAGTCAAAATATAATTCAATTCAGCTGTACCTTCATTTGGATGCTTCCATGTCTATTTCCATTTAACATTTTTTCAAAAAAATAATTCAAATATAAAGTTTTCTTTTTCTGTAAACTCCACAAATCTATGGCCTCTCTCATTCCTATCACCATATCAAAATTAACCTACACACTTTTATCTTTCAATTGTATACCATTAAATAAAAAATAGTAACTTTTTAAAAAAGTGATTAAAGTTTACTGTTCATTTTAAAGCAATCAATTTTATAGCAACGATTACTGGCACTTTTTATGACCCTCGCAAAGAATTTTATCAATGGTTATTTTGATAAACTTCAATACAAAGACTTATTATACTTGAATTTTTCTTTATGCAGGGAGATTTCCAGGCATTTGATAATGTCTTAGAGATCGCTGATAGTCACTATACGTCTTATAGCCCAAAGATATTTGTTTATGATATATAACAATTGTTATATTACACAAAATTCTATCCATATAAAAAAAAAACCCCATTTAATCATGTAGCTGAAAGTTGTTTTCAAGAATACAAGATTGTTATAATCTCTTTATAATAGGATGTAAATATATATTTATACAGGAAATTTTACTCGTAATCTTTTTAAAACTTTGTAAAACAATACATCTTGTCTTATTTATATATAAAACATAACTTTCAGGTCAATATCATCTTTAATCCCTAAATTCTAAAAAATGTGTTTTCTACAACACTGAGTCATATTTTGTACAATTAGTTAAACTTAAAACTAGAAATTAGAACCTTCTAAGTAACTTAATTTTATATCATTACTTGAAATTACTTATTCTGTATTGTTTTATACGTACATATATTTATCTACACCATTTATATACATGTAAAGGATAATTTTAAATTGATTTCAGTTTTTTTCCCAATCTTTGAACATGTCTCCTAGAACTTAAATAATTTAATAATTTTAATTATAAAGATGTCTAGTCTCTAAATATTACAGCCAACTGCACTCTTTCTCCATTTTTAAATTGTGAATATTATTATTATTATTTTCGTATTATATAGTTTCTACATGATGGAATGAGAGAAAGTGTTATTTGCTAAGATAAAACCTCTGAGATATTCGAAATAAAAACTCGTGTTAAACAAGGATGCGTGGCTGGCTCCAACTTTATTTTCAATTTTTGGAATTGTTTTATAGGCAGCTTAGGCACACAGGGATCAACTAAAATATAGAATTAGTGGTGGAATTTTTAACTTGAATTGATTAAAAGCAAAAACAAGAACTTCATCTTCTTGGATTCTAGATTTACAATGTTTCTAATGATTGTGTTATATTTGCCAATTTTAAAGAAGATTTACAGAATTGCTGGCCTATATGCACAGTGACAATATTCGCTTAGAAGTTGAACTCGCACCTTTAAATTCTTGAATATCGAATTTTAAGGTAAACGCTCTACCAACTGAGCTATTCTGTCAGAATGTTTTAAATACAACTTATAAAGATCTCACTTTAATAATTCATGTTCAAAAAACAAATTTTATCAGCCAGTGATGGAAAAAATTATCACAACTTACAGTTTGAATGATTATCAACTTGAGAATGAAAATCAGTTTAAATATCTTAATAGTTTTATAAGTAGAAAGGTGGACTTGGATATTGAGATTCATCACAGATTACAAAGTGCTGCTGCTTTTAACGAGTTAAAAATAAGAGAATTTCATCATAAGAAAATAACTACTGCAATTAAGTTAGCTGTATATAAAGTTGTTGCTTTATTTCATTTATTGTATGGATGTAAAACTTGGACATATCTTTACAATATAAGGTATTGGAAAAGTTTCATTTAAAGATGCTCAATAAAATTTTAAAAATACAATGACAAGATTATAAAAGAAATCATTATGTTTTTTTCAGCTTGCAGTATGTGATACTATTGTGTTTACTATTGTAAATTCACGCCTTCATTCGATTGGACATGTAAAATGAATGAACAATAAAAGTTATTCAGAAAGGTGTTTTATAATAAACTTAAATATGGGTTTTATAGAAAGGTTAGACCCTGTCTATGTGATAAGGATTAACTCAAAGACATCATGAAGAAGTGCAATGTCAGGCATTTCCATTGGGAAGGTATGGCAGAGAATAGAATACATTGAAGGACTACAATTGGACATAGTGTTGAAGTATTTCAAAAATAAAAGTTTTTTGCTGAGGAAACTAAAAGACAGCATCATAAATTAATGAGTAATTAGAAAATTGTATCAGCATGTTCTATATGTGAAAATATTTGTGTTTCACAAATTGGTTTGAATGGCCACTGAAAAACTCATTTTTAGAAGTTTTTTTTTTTCTCATTTATTTTCTTTTTCTTTTTTTTGGAATTGGAATGGCATACTCATTATTTAGTGGCTGTTTTTCCCTCTTTCTCCTCCTCCTCATTCTTCTTCTTTTCCTTCTTCTTTTTTCTTCTCCTCCTCCTCCTCGTTCTTCTTCTCCTCCTCCTCCTTCCCAAGCACAAATAATTTAAATAAATAGACTTATCACTTGCATATACATTCAAATTGTTAATTTAAAGAGAGATTAATTAAATTAATATTAGAATATCACTTACTTCCTTTTTTAATAAAATTCAAATAATATTAAAAAGACTCAATAATAATATTTTTCTCATTACCATTGCATCATTATTTCCTATATAAACATTAGATTATGAAATTGTTTTTTTAAAAAATAATATGCAAAAATATGTTAAATTTCCTTTTGTTTAAAAATGTTATAAAACTTTTGGAATGCTTTTTTAATTAATAACATCTTCATGAAATAAAAGATTTTAACTATAGAAAATAATCACTATAATCCATTGAAGCAAACTTATCTTTTTTATGATGAAATATTTCCTTTTAAATTTTTATTGGAAATTCTTTTATGCTTCCATTGTTTTTGTTTACTCTCAGCATTTTGCAATGTATGCTTTTGTGAAATGTATCATTTTCACTCCAAAAAGATCAATATATAGATGATTTACTTTTTATTCTAAGCATGAAAGACAACATGCTTTTTTGATAAATAAAGTCATTGTAAATAAAAAAATTTTTTTATTGATATGACTCTAATAGACTTTAAAAGTTATTGTTATTTGATTATGCAATTATACATTTATCTATTACATGTATAGCTTACCCTTTTTTGCATGTTTGCTTTTATGAGAAACATTCATTCCACATATGACAATTTTTAAAATATAGCATATACCTCTGAGAACAACGAGAATAATGGTAGACATCTTTCACTATAAAAGCAGAATTTGTTTCAAGTCAATTTATAACTTAACAATATATTTCAAAGTTGTTAGTACTTATGCAATTTCAAGTTCCCCTCTTTTCTTCCAAAGAGTAAGCTTGTGATTAAGACCTGTAGAGGTCCCTACCTTCGCATTTTCAACCGCACATGCTTTAGGTTTATTGCCTTAATAAATATTACTTAAAAACAAAGATTTTAAAAGTAAATTTTCTGACATTTTTTTGCCTTCACTAAAAGACTAAGGGTTTCTTAACATTAATTAATGATAATCAATGATTCCTAACTGAATATGTATGAAAGTTTATGAAACTTGATCTTTATAGTATTTTAAGGAAGGTAAATACAGTGCACGTTTTATTGAAAAAGAACAACCAGCCATTTTCTTTACGTAATTGGTTTAAAAAACACATTCCAATGATAAAGAAAAGATAAATTAATATTATTTAATTTGTACTTTAATAAAATAATTCCAGGTTTCTAAATACATATTAGCTCAAAATTGTATATATGTGCACAAATATTCACACAGATAAAAAAAAAATACATTCATAATATTAGATCGCTAAAAATAATGAAATGTGAATTATACTTTAGAAGATTAAAGGAAACAATTATTTGGTTTTGATTATTTAGGTATTAATATGATGATAAATCTTGTGCATATGCAAGCCCGACACTTATCTACTCTTGGAGTTATTCTTTATTTCTTTTAATAAAAAGTATGCCATCTATTTATCAAGTATGTATCCTATTATAATATACATTTTTAAATTTACTGTACAATACTTTATTCTTTCAAACAATGAATAAAGCCATTTGTAGATTGTTATATAATTATTATTTTCATATATAGATGCAAAAAGAAATTTGTTTAAACGGAAATGATTTCTTTTTGTGACTTTAAAATAAATATAAGTGATCAAATCTTAATGTTCTTTCAAAATATTCTTGTTGTTATATTTGTTATTCTTATGCAGTTATTTATATAGGAAAAAAGTAAGAGTTAATAACTATTATGAAACAACGAATAAAAAGAGTTTATTGGATTTCATTTATGATTTAAGTCCAAGAAAACACCATGATCTTCTTTTTTAAATGCATGACAGTTCTTAAGTGTCATATTAGTTGGGTGTTTTGAAGTTAGACTAATAAGCAATTATAACAAATAATAAGAAATTATTTCTTTCCTATCTCAGAGGCTGTAAAGTCATTATCCAAAACAGTGACTAGAAACTGAAGAAACTGAATTTCAAGATCTAGGTTTCTATTAAATAACATTCTTCTAGCTACTGACAACTGTAGATAACTCTTAAGTGATGGAAGCTTGTATAAATCGGAAGAACTATTTAATAATAAATGGGGCATTGTATAAATATTTCAATCGTAGTAAAGTTGGATTTATTATGAATAAAAATTAAAAGAATAATATTATGGAGGTTAATAGTATATTAGATAATGATGGAATATTAATTATTCAACTTATGAAAAATACATAATAAAGATCATTCAGATTTATATTCAACAGGATCTTATTTTAAGACCATGGTATGAGATTTTTATATAGATGAATAAAATGCTTTTCATCAGTTGAAACATTTCAAAATTGTCATGGAAAATATTAATGCTAGAATTAGAAAATGATTGATATGTGAAAGTATTATAGTTAAATTTATTTATGACTCTAGAAATGATAAAGAACAGATTTATGGAAATTGGAAGGGGGGGTTGAATATTATGATTTATTTTTTAGAAAAAAAAATTCAAAGCAGAAATAAATATTAAAGCATCCAAATAAAAGCACAGTAGAGTTAAATTATATTTTAACTTACAGAAAAATTGATATTTGAAGTCCAAAGTTTACTTAATGGATTTAATACAAAAAGTGATCACTGATTAATAAAATGTAAAATAAATATTAATGCAAAGCTAAAAAGATAAAAACTATTAATAAGGACAGTTATTAAAACAGGCAAAACTCTCTATATGTATTGCCACTCAGTGCAAGCCAGAGTATTCAATGGATGCCAGAAGGCTTGTGCATAAAATCCCCATCTCTGGCTTGCACTGAGTGGCAATACATATAGAGAGTTTGCCTGTTTTAATAACAGTTAAGAGCAAGTATAAGAAGTAGTGATCATGTGATGTTTATTGGAATAAGGACAGTATTAATATTTCAATTTAGAATTAGTAAATCATTTTAAAATATCTGATGATGATGATTCAGACTTCTGTGGGCTTAATAAAAAGTTAATTTACACTCTACTATAAACCCCTTCTGTAAATTTTTAACCATATAATGCAATGTATGGAGATTTAAGAAAACAAGCTAATTTTAAATGCTCCATTTGAAAAAAAAATTGTAAAATGCAATGAAAAAGAGTTTACATGATATAAAAAAATATGTTGATTGGCAAGGAAAGCTGCAGAAAAGAACAAAAGTCTCAAAATTATAATACATCTTGGTAGCAGAAAAAAAAATTGTTTCAGCAACAAAAAGATAAAGATGGTTTATAAGAATAAATATAACAATTTATCAATTGTTAAAACAGAGTTTATTTAATATAAAATAATGACTAAATAATTATTGTCAAGCACTTTCAACTCTTACAAGTCCTTATCAAGGCAATGTAAAAAATTCTATTTTCTCCTAGGCGATGAATTCAACATTACATTATATTGGTCAGGAATAACTAATTGGAAAGCTGGTTAATTTTGAATTCATAGTATAAGATAAATTTTGTATAAGATACAATTCTTTAATCTTGTGTTTTTTATCATGTGTTTCATGCATTAATATTGTAAAATCCTTTGGACTACATATATGGCCTGTGCTATTTTGGTGAACATAAAAAGCTGAATAAAGTGTATCATCTTCTCTTGCTCTATTATACATATATTTATGTTGTTGAAGGCAATATTTAATATTTATCTTGGCATCCCCAACATATACCGCACTACAATCTACCTGTGCATATCCAATAGAGTATACAACATTGCTTTTATTCTCCTTATTTATTATTCCCTTAGAATTATTTATTAATCTATTAAGGTTAGGTGGAGTTCTCCATGCTAATCGAAAATCTTGACTTAAAACTTTTATTATACTTTTATTAATATTGGGAATAAAAACTAATGACATTCATGGCCTATTATTCATATTTATATGATCACTATTATAACATTGTTTATAATTCTTCAATACAATAGACACTAGCATTTGTTTATTATAACCCACTTGTATCAAATCTTGCATACAACATTTTATATTATCTTTCTTATACATTTCATTTGAAGACAGTCATTGATTATGTGTTAAAAAAGCTCTAAAACCAGCTAATTTGTGTACTAAAGAAACAAATGAAATGTTTAAGAGGGATAATATAAAATATAAAATGTCTATTGTATTGAAGAATTATAAACAACATTATAATAGTGATCATATAAGTATGAATAATAGGCCATGGACATCATTAGCTTTTATTCCCAATATTAATAAAAATATAATAAAAGTTTTAAGTCAAGATTTTCAATTAGCATGGAGAACTCCGCCTAACCTTAACAGATTAATAAATAATTCTAAGAGAGTAATAAATAAGAAGAATAAAAGCAATGTTGTACACTCTGTTTGATATCCACAAGTAGATTGTTGTGTGGTATATGTTGGGGAGGCCAAGACAAATATTAAATATCACCTTCAATCACATAAATATATGTATAATAGAGCAAGAGAAGATGATACAGTTTATTCAGCTTTTTATGTTCACCAAACTAGTACAGGCCATATGTGTAGTCCAAAGGGTTTTACAATATTAATGCATGAAACACATGATAAAAAATGCAAGATTAAAGCAATCAAATCATATCTTATACAAAATTCACCTTGTGCTATGAATTCAAAATTCACAGCTTTCTGATTAGTTGTTCCTAGCCAATACAATAAAATGTTGAATTCATCACCTAGGAGAAAATAGAATTTTTTACACTGCCTTGATAAGGACTCATAAGAGTTGAAAACACTTGGCAATAATTATTTCATTATTATTTTATATTAAAGAAACTCTGTTTTAGCAATTGATGAATTGTTATATTATATTTATAGTTATATATTTACAGAAGTATTATTTATTTATTTATAGAGTTATAAGAAAAAAATAAAATGGCATATACAATTATAATAAGGACTTGAAATACTAACTATTTCAAATGAAAATGTAAGTCATGCAAATTAATATATAAAGAACGAAAAAGCACCAAGGAATGCTAAAATGATTATAAATAGTTGAAAAAAGACAGATGAAGAAATAAAAAATTATTGGCAAAACTATATATCAAACAAACATCTAAAAAATAAAGATATATCAAATGATTGGAAATACTGTTAGCGAAGAAAAGAGAAAAAGAAGATATAAGTTCTATGTAAAAATTTTATTATGATCATACAGGTCATATCCAAAGAACTTTTGATTCAAATATACTAAAAGAACAAACTGGATTTTAAAGTGCTTGTAGCATATCCATATATTTATTAAAAATCTTTTTTTTATATATAAATAGGGTGTATTTAATATTGAGTTCTTTCTATCAAAAGCATTCCATACAAGTTTAATTCTATAACTAAATTTATGCTTCCATCTATACTATATATATATATGCTTCCATCTATATTAAGAATCTGATCAAGATATTTATAATTGTTATCTTCTTATAATTCATACTAACAATATTTATTTTCTCTTTTTTAAAAAGCTATAGAACATTATTTAATCTTTTTAGCATTTATTCTTACTTTTAGGAGCCACATATTAATAAAAGTTATATGAAGTATAAATGAGTATGAGTTATCATTTTGTATTGTAGATTGCGAAAAATCATTTGTATTTTATAAGTTCCCCAGAATTATTAAAACTGTAGAGTATAAAAGAATAAAAATAAATGTTAAATTCTGAAGACTATTTATCATGATGATAATTAAAAAAATTAATATATGTAAAGGTGAAACATGGTCATATCATATATTCAAATTTTTTTATAGCAGTTTAAAATATTTGGGTATTAAAATATGAAGGTAATAAAATAAAATTATGAAATATGATTTAGATTTTGCAAATATATATATATATTGTTTTAAAAAAGGTTGCTGTGAAACAGATTGAGATTGTTGATTGTTATTTATAATGGTATTATTTAAGTATTGACTACTTTCATATATATATAGTGAGATTATTATGTGTCTTACAACATATAATGATATAGTAGTAACTATAAATAACAGTTAAGGATAAATAATTTTGAATTTAATTTTTTTACTATAAATTGAACATTTAAAAAGGTCTAATTAATACTTTATTAATTCTGATTTTGAAATTAAAACAAGCATGTTCTTATAATACAATAGATATGATGGTAATGATAAAATTCCACTATCTATTTTGATTAGCAAATTTTTTAAATTAAAGCTCATATAACACATTTAAAAAAAAATTCCCACACAGTTGTTTTTCAAAGAATTAAGTTGAAGTGAAAAAGTGTCATTAACTTTTTTCAATCAAGATAGGAAATTTATTTTTAATTACTGTACTTTTTCCCACCATGACAATAAAAGGGTGGAAAAAAGTGATTTTAGTTTTTACAGTTTTATAGATTATGACAAGATAGGGTATGACAGTGCAAGTCCATCTGCTGCTACTAGTTCACCAAGGTAGAGTTTGATTCACATGGAGGCCTGGATCAGCTTTTCTATAGTTCATTAGCTCATATATATGTATTACACAGCATAGACAGTGAACAGAACTCACTGCAGGTCAATAGTTATCTGGATTATACATTTCCTGAAAATGACAATAAGTCATTCTACTGTTTTAAAAGAGACATGCTCACAAAGAGAATCCATCAACTTGCTGAAGAATTGGTTTATATGTATACTGTTTTATCTATATGTAGAGAACCACAGATAAACATACTGCATTATATATATATAAAGTATATCTGATGAGTAGTGTTATGTAGATTGATAACAATAGTATTTTAAATAATTTCTTGAAATAACATTTAAAATTTCTAATTAACAAATTTTAAAAGTAAATAACTTTTGTCAACTAAAACTAAAACAAGTAAATAATTTTTGTTTCAATTAAAAGTCTAAAAAACAAATGATTGATTCATAGACAATTTTATTTTGAAAAAAGAAAGTAAACTCCAAAAAAATAATCTTTTTATATCAGGGAACAAAAAAAAAACTTGGAGTATTTTTCTTAAGAGACATTTATAATTAATCAAGATTAGCTTGTCAAAGATATGATATTACTTTTTTTAAAAAAATAAAATTGTTATGAAGAACCATCAAAGAATTAACATTACTTTAAAAAAAAAGAACATTTTTTTTGTTTACTATTAGATAATGAATAAATTAATAATTGATTCATATTATTTTTTATATATCAACATGTATAAGTGAATTTTATATATACTTTCAACATGGAATTAATTGTGAAAAATAAAATTTTAATAATTTTATTACTTTGACAAATTAAAATATCATGTGATATAAACATCAGTGTAGACATGCATTTCCATATGCAAACGCATATATGTTAAATCAGTCATTAATTATGTATTACAAAAAAATGAATTTCATTTATAAGTTTATGACAATTCAAATATTTTCATATATTATTATATTACATGTCTATGTGCTTATATATGTATGCATTTTATGTTTTTAGACATGGAATTAATTATATATTGAGAAAATATAATCTGACTTATTAGGTTTATTTTTTTTATAAATGTCAGTGTGTGCACATATTTCAATGTACACACACATATATATTAAATCAGTTATTATTTATGTATCATTAAAATATAATAACTTATTTATTATTAATTATATGACAATTCTCATGTCTTACAGCACATCTGTATGCTTATATGGATGATGTCAGGTAGACATATATATGTTAAAAATTAATCATGTTTTATTATATGACAATTCAAATATGTTCATAAATTATTATACTATACATCTGTGTGCTTACATATGTGCTTTATGTTAAACCTACTGAAATATTTTCAAATCACAATGTTATAACTAGTAGTATATAAAAAAAAAAATCAGAATGAACAACTTTATATTTATGGCATACTCAGCAGATCTTAATTTCGTTTTGTTATTAATAATTTGATAATTCATTGATAAAATTATTTCAGTGAATTTATTTAATCTCAAAATATTATAAATTATTATATGTAGTATTACTATATATATATATATGCGTGTGTGTGTGTGCTGTGCACACAGATAATGAAGCTAGTATATATAATCAAAAGCAAATATAAAATACTATTTTAGCTGAATGCTTTTGAGAGACTTCTTGCTCTCATATTCATAACTACTATTTGTTAAAAGCTATGTTATTAGAAATAAAATGTATGCAAAATAATGCAAATTAGTTATAACTGCTATTTTCAGGACAGGGCAAAGCAGGCTTCTCTTTGATTAATGGACTTAGCTCAGCTAAAATAGTATTTTATATTTCTTTCGATTATATATACTAGCTTCATTATCTGTGTGTACAGCACATATATATATATATATAGTATTTTACAATTTAATGAAGTAAATAATTCAATTATATGTTGTATTATATATCTTATTCACAATAACAATTATAGAGCTTTTGTTCTCTGAGATACATTCATGCATAACAATCTTTTATATAAAAAGAGTTTATATTTGTATTTATGAATATTCAGTTGATAATGTTCTGGATTGTCACAAAATGGATATTCTTAAAGTACATGCACTATATTTTATTTAGTCTAGTATTTCTGAGAAGTTTAGTTTATAGTTGGTCAGTACATTAGTGGCAGTAAGTAGCCAGAACATTGATGATGGTCAGGATGTTCTTATTATCTCAGAATTATTTGACTTATTGTTGTAGTTTGATGGAGTAGCACCTAAGTATGTGCATTCAGATAATTATTGTTTATATTCTTGCCCTAGGTTTGACTGGGCTAAATAATTAGCCTGATCTATAGTAGACCCGTTTCAAATCCAGTCACAATATTGATTGTTGATTTTATTGTTGATCATTTATGATTATGAATAATTATTGCTTTTGGGTAATGCTGGTGAACTTGTAGTTACTTAATATAGTTAGCAGTCCTGGTCTTTCATTGCTCATATTCATTTGTATTTAAATTTTATATTTCAATTTTGTAGTAACTTGGTGTTACTTAATTTAGTGCTGGTATTGATATCTCAGTCTCATGCTCTTCATATTCATTCCTCATATACTCATACTCATTCCCTTTATATTTAATATTTAAATTTTGTAGTAATTGGGTTGATGATGATGAGTTCCATTATGCCAGGTTCTACCCTAAATTCTCCATACATAAATGGCTGATGAATTTATAGTTATGAACTTAGTTCTGTGTTGATCTCTCAGGTTCATCATACTCATAGTCATTACTCATTATATTCATTTTGTACTTAATTTTATATTATGACTTGGGATTGATAATGATGTTCCATCAGCTCAGGTACACCAGAGTCTGTACCATTACAAATGGCTACCTAACTGTGGGCCAATGATGATCACATATTGATGTCCATTACTACAAAATTGCCACTCAAATTGATCTCAATAATCACATCTGAGAAAGACAAGGGTATGCATTTTATGCCCAATTAATTTTAAAGTATTATTATGCAATATGTGACAAGAATATTGATGATTATAGATTATAAAATAGTGGTTTGAATGTATATTTAAAAAGTTCATGTTTAGATTTGAATAGAAAATCTATGGGTTTGGAGATTAGATTGGGTGTTTGATTATTGGAGTTTGTTTAGCTGTACTTTTAATTTTTTATGATGGATGAAGGTTTTATTATTAGCTTGAGGATACAATGTTTTTATACAATTTTGAAGTGTGTTTTATTTAAGGCAGTGATCCAATCCACTTTTTCATTTCCTATTGTTTATCGTGATGCAGTTAACATAGTCCTGTCATGATCATCAGCCTCTACATCTTCAACAAAAGGAGCAAGGCATAGTTTTATATTTTCCAGACCCTAAGACTCAAAGGAGCAGGGCTTAGCACATATTTTTTATATTATTATGTCATATCAAGGGTTGTGATACCTTATAGTGCATAAATTGAGGCAGCCCTTTTGGTGTTCATGGTGCATTCTGTACTATAGTTCGGTGGCTGACTTCTTTACCTATCTCAAAATTACAGGGTACTATTCATTCTGTTATCTATCAGATGTCTGTCAAATCTCTAAAAAAATTGAAGAGTACATAGTTTGATGTATAAACTTTATTTTGATTATACATGTATATTATGTAAAATATTGTTAGATGGGTGTTTCATTTTTATTTTTCTTATCCCCATGAGGCTGGTTATGAGATCATTATGAGTCTTGTAGTATACAACAACATTGCAGTGTGTGTGCATGTATACATATAAAGATGAAAGGAAGAGTAGAAATAAACAGACAAAAAAATTTTGTAGATATTTTCTATATTACACTGAAATAACAGTTAATGATTAAATAATTTTGAATTAAAAAAAGCATATTATACATTAAACATCCTTTTTTTAATTTAAGAAAAAAGAGTTCTAATAAATATGTTTTACCAATGCTTAAATTGAATTCGAGATTTGAATATTTAATTAAAAAAATGCTTCAGATTCCATTATGAAGTACAGAGAAGTGTATGTTGAAAATAACAAGTAGAGATAAAAATAAAATATACATGAAAAAACAAACATGCATTATTGAAAGAATTAAGAAATTAAAATGAATTTGGACTATGCATATTACTAAAAGAAGTGGCATAGATGGGCAACTGATATCTTAAACTAAACCCAAGAGATTATAAAATACCTAGTGTTAAGAAGAAGGATGAGATTGTATCTTGTAGAAAACAAGATATTGATCAGAAAAAGGGAAGAATGTAAAATGCTAAAGTGGGACTACAGTTAGAAAAATGAATGTAATAAAGAAATTTGGTGGACTGAAGTGGTTATATAAAAAAGATTATGAAACAGAGAAAGTAGATTAAATTTAAAGGATCCTAATCCTGTTATAGGTTGAAGAAAAATTCTCTTATTTTCTCTTTTTATCTGAATCAAATACTAGAATATGATATGACTTTATAAATGTAATAAGATAACATTTCAGCTACAATGTAAATAGGTAACAATGCTAATTAAAATCATGTGATTTTGTATAGTAATAATGTTTGTCTGACCAATATAAAGAACTTTGAGTTCCAATTTATGAATTTATCATTTGCTATATTATATGAGTAACTAATTAGGAAACTGTATTTTTAATTCAGTTATTTTCTTAAGACTTTTTGTATTATATTGTTATGGTTATCATCTTTTCATAATAACTTTTTTTAATTTTTAGTGGGATATATTAAATTAAGTTATGATATTATGGAGATAGATGTTATGTACTGAAATATCTAATAGACAATTAAGAGTTGTTATGGTATATAATAACCACAAAATCAATTTTTCAAAAAAAATAATTATATATATAGATAGATTACAAATTTGGTGCACATTTGAAAATGTGGTTTCTTTAAAAGTTTAAGTTTTGTAATACTAATTAAAAGTTTTAAAAAAATATCATGCTTTAAAGTGAAACTCTTGAGTTAAACCATAATAGTAAAATAAAAACAAATTTGAAGTACAATCTTATAGAGCAAGGGTAGGCAAGCAAGATTGGATTAACTATGATCCATGAATTATATGCAGTTTGCAATCATCGTTTGCATGACCCGATGCCCTAAAATATATATTTAAAAATTTTACTACAAAAACATTACATTTTGTTTCATAACATTTTTTGTAAAATGCATAAAAATATTTATTATAATAGTGTTTGTTATATCTCAAAAACAATTCTTTCTATCAACAAATGCTTTAATCAAAACTTATTAGGTTTGCAATTCTATGTAATTATTGTCAAATAAAGTTTTTCATAAAATTCATGCCTATATGAATTATCATGAATGGTAATTTTCCCCAATTATTTTATATATTATAATAAATTTCACAGAAAATTGTTTCAAACAAAAATGTTTTAAATTTTGAATCTGAACGCTTTTTGACAAATAATTCGTTTTGTATATTATATTAGTTTTGGAGTTAGCAATAAACCAGGAGGTGAGTTGTGTCAAATTGGAAGATCCTGTGAATATATAATGTTGCCCAACAATAGTCATTTAGGTTATCCCACAAAAATTGCAACATCAAAATTGCATAAAAACTTTTGTTTCATTCTTGAGTTGTGGGAATAAAATTTGACTACATATAAGCACACACACACATTTAACACTGGACATCACCCTAAAATTTCCTAAAACAGATTTTAAAAGGTTTATTTCATGAAAATTTATTGAAAATAAAGTCATTTTCCAATGTGATTGCAATACTTGGAAAGTAAATACATTTGTTTTACATGTACAGTAGTCTGTGTGGCCCATGACCAGAAATGTTTGCTGTTCATTTTTTTCTGATAATAATCCCTCAAAAAACGAGCTAAATAGATTTCTTATTGTGAAAAATTTTTAAGCAAAAATGTCAAATTTTTTTATTATTAAAACATCAAAATATGATTTTACATTGGCCAAAACATGATTAAAAGACTAAATGAGTTCATTGATATGTTTTGTGAGCTATTCATTCATCTAAAAAAGGGAATGCAAAAAAAAAAAAAAAAGAACTATTTAATTAAGAACTTAAAGACCAAAAAATGTTTGTCGAGTATCCAGAATTGGATTTCACAACAATTAATTTTAAAACAAACTAAAATAAATAAGCAAAAAATTTTTCTATAACAGGAATTGTTTAACAAAATGTTCAAATTTCCAAAAAAAAACCCACAACTTTGTAAATTAGGTGGCATTGGAAATAAAAGTAATTTACAATGTTCTAGATTAAATTTATCCTCTATTATAAAAACAACAGGAAACAATTATTAAAAAAAGTGTTTAATGTATGTAAATATTTTAATTATCAGTTAACAGAAGGATTGATTGGGGAATATCAAAGCTTAAGTTATATTTTTAGAATCTTGCAGTTTCTCAATTAAACTTCATTCCTTTATTTTCATAAAATATTTTTTTCTTTTTCATATGTCAAATGCATTGACGGAAGCGAATCCGGGCCAGCTGCTTGGAAGGCAGCTATGCTAACCGCTAGGCCACCAACGCTTGACATATTTTTAAAAGTTCAATGAGAAACAGCAAAAGTTTATTATAATAAAAAAAATTCAATGTAAAAAAAGTACCTAGAAATACGATCGATTGGAGATTAAACTACAATGTAGGTTTAGAGACTAATATTGCACTACTTGATAATTAGAATGTCCACCAAGCACAACATTATATATATATATATCTTGATATGTAAGAACTTTTTGTTAGTTTGTTTAATCTAAAAGCTTTTGTTTTTGTCAACATTTAAAATAATTTATAAACACTGGGTTTGATTTTTTTATAGTTATTACAATTCAAATATAATAGAATTTGTATTAATTAATTTAGATAGTTACTACCTAGTATACAGCGAATACCGAACTTTAAGATGTAATTAAAGAGGATTTGAACTCAGACTTTCAAGCTTTTTTCATCTATCCACTCCATCACATGTATCAATTATATAGTATGGAGTGAATAGATGAAGAAAGCTTGAAAGTCTGAGTTCGAATTCTTTATAATAGTTACTACCTGTAAATCTGATTTTAAGATTAATCAAAACTCAGACTTTCAGCTTTCTTCATCTATCCACTCCATCATGTGTATCAATTATTTAAGAAGGAATGGATAGATGAAGAAAGCTTGAATATATGAGTTTGAATCCCCTTTAATAGGTACTACATGTAAATCTGATTTTAAAATTAACCATAGTAGTACATTAAATGCTATAATTTATTTTATAAATATATTTCACATTCAATTTATTATTATTATTATTATTTTTTATTTATACTTGAGATGATTATTCATTTTTTTATATGCAGTTTAAAAAATTTGCAGGCAATAATTTGCTTTGTAATATTTATTATCATAGCACATCATTCTAATTTTATATTGTATAAATGTTTTCCAGTCTTCTTACTATTTAATTCTTGAATATTCAAATTAGCACTGATTATATTTACCTTAACTGTTGATCAAATTAACATATATTATCTATGAAAAAGAATCTTTATGATTATATTGTATCCATAAATTGATTTATCTGTTGTTGGCAGTGCTTTTTAAAGAAGGATGAAGGAATGCTCAGAATTATACTATGCATAAAGAACATGCATCTGTATTATATAATAAAGATTTCGAATTTTTGAGATTTTATTAAAAAATTAGTTGGCTGATTTTGAACATTGGTTTTGTATTTTAAGACTAGGATGATTGTACCAAAAATCTGCATATATATTTAAAGGTTGACAAAAATGTACTTATATTTTTAAGCAGTGGGATTAGAACTTAGGATTTTCCAATCTATTCATCCTTCATTCCACCTCAAACAACTGATACATATGGCACTAACACACATTCAAAAAATACATGATCCCCAATATACTTATTTCATGTAGAACCAGCACCCATCAGTTGGGTCAGATCATAATCTCCCACACATATATACAATCAGTGCTCAGTTTATATTAAGAAAGCAATTCCTTAAACTTTAATGAACAGGCTTCAGTCTTCTCATTATTCTAGCTATTCAACAATCCATTTCATTGAAAAACCAATGATGAAATGCTCAATGCTCTTATTGGATTTAATAGTGCAGTCATATCTATTGTAGAAATTACATCAATCTAATTCCTTTTAATATCAGACTATTATGTATTCATATATATTAATAAGAGAGAAATGGTCTGAACTTATATTAAGATATAATCTATTTCCCAAGAAATATGTAATTATAAGGTGGTATGTAACTTGCTTATATTAAATGTCTCATATATTGTGTAATGATATATAAATATGTCGTTACATTAATTTAAAATAAAAACTTAAAAGTTCGCAAATAAAAGTAAAAAACTAAACGCTAAAATTAAAATGTTTGTTAAACGTATATACATTCGCACAGATGCCAAACTTTAAAAATATTTTTTTTAAAAAAAACAAATAAATAAGTATTTGAACGTACTTTTTTATAAAAAAAAAGTACAAGATTTAAAAATAAAAACAGGTATTAATTAATTCTTGTAATCTGTAAATGGAAATGATTGTTTATAAATTGTTTGAAAAGCAAGCTAGCCTTGGGCTCTTGTATAATTAAAATGATCTGATGAAAGATAGATAAGAAAATAAAGAGAAATTAGCTTGACCAATGGAAGCACTAAGCCTTGGCTCGGACCCTAACGAAAGTGATGGATTAGTGACGTTTTGTTGATTGAATCCGTGTGGATAATATAAAAAGGGAAATACAGTTTTTTCTGACAGTTCCAGCGTTTTGTGTTTGAGAGATGTGGTAGGACGCACATACCACACTCTCTATTTAAAAAAAAAAAAAAATGAAAAGACTGTGATACCTTGAACCAGCTATTGCCATCTCCAGAACATTATCTTCCAATGGAGGCGTCGCGGGAATTAAAAGCAGAAACCTGGACTCTTCTACCATAAGCTATATTGACATGAACTCTAAATTTAAAAATAATTAAGAACTTTCGTTCAAGCTTATGAACTTCTATCTGACTTTTTTAAGTTTAAAATCAAATTAATAATGTTTAATTTTATATGTTTTCCGATTGATAAAAATCATTTCCATTTTTTTTTTCTTATTGTATAAATTATTTATTGTTTAAATTTTAAATGATGAAATTTAGGTTGGGTATAGACGTTGCATAGATTCGTTAGCGGTTGATTATGTTGAAGTTTTCACATTTGATTAGAATATATAGGTCAACGATGTTAATGCGGGCATCTTACGATGAATGCCATGGGGCCTTGTGTATTCCCTTTTGCAATTGACGTTATCGATGATTTTGTATTTTGATCGATTGTGTTTAATTTGGATGTTTTTGACCGTGGAATCTGTGCAGCCGATCTATACTCAACATTTTAAAAACAAATTTATAAAAATAATCTGTGCGAACGTATTTAAATGTTAAATTTAAGTCGGGCGTGAATGGCTATATAGTTTTGTAAAGTTATATTAAGGGAGGGTAATCTTAGGTTATTCATTTCGTAGTTGAATTGGTTCAATGGATTGGATATATTTGTGTAATTGTAGATGTAGTATGAGATCCGCTATGGGCAGGATTATATATATACGCCACACACCTTCTGTTTGCCTATGGATGGGTTTGTAAGATGGCAAAGGACCGCAGTCCATTCCTATGGAGTTTTATGTTTATTGTTCTACTCGCCAACAGATGTGACATTCCTGTTGGTGGAGAGACAATGTCTTCTCTAATTCTACTTACTGATCAGATGTACATTCCTGACAGTATAGTATTTTGTGTTGTCGTATTTTCATGCTACATTGAATACATAAATGTATCAGATGGATTGGCGCCGGTTTGATTGCGAAATTTGTTGCCTAAGGTTAAATCAGGGAAGAATATTTTCTTTTCAAATGCAGATCTATGTAGTCTATTCATACTCGACTCACTAAATAAATATTAAACTCATGGTTGTAATTTACTTAAATGTAAAACTAAAGATTAATAGAAAAATCTAAAATGTTGAATTTATTCCTCAAAATTTAAATGTTATTTTATATGTGCGTAAATAAATATTTTTATGTGTTAATTTCTGGCAGTGGCTTTTATTCTTTTATATTTAAGATATAAAATTTATATTTTATTATCTCTGCTACTCCACTGAGCTAGTGACTTGGGCTAACGATCTGAATATTTAAATAAAGTGGAATCTTAACAGCGCGTATCTGCCTACTCTATAAATTTTTCTAGGTTTAAATGCCTAGATGGCGCCTTGTAGAGCAGATATCGTAGTTTGCGGTTAGATTCGATCTTCACTTTCATTTCGATCGTTATAACTGGCTACCCAACTTGGGCCGATCTTTAATAAACACGAGTGCCCTGAGAATTTTAAAAGTGAATCATGCCCGTAGTATTTTTTCTGAAATTAGTATAAATATATTTGTTGTATTGACGTGGAGTTACAGTTTGAATTTTTGGTCTTAAAGGTACTGCCAGTAAGAAAAATTGCGCATATGTAAATATAAATGCGAGGAATAAAACGTAATAATAAATATAAATCATAATTTTTTTTAAAAAAAAAGTCTTGTTAAATTAAAATCTAATCGTTCAACTTGCCTAAGTAATAGTTAAAGGTAGGAGAAATGAAACTTGGAAGGGAGGGGGCAGAAATTTAGCTGGTAATAGGGAATCAACAGTCAACTTTTTTTTTTAATCATTATATTTGTGTGTAATTACTGTTTTGTCTTGTAAAAAAAAAAGTTTTGTCCTTTTGAAATTTTCATATATAATCAATTTGTGTAACGTAATTACTAACACTAAGTAAATTCTTTTTTTTTTTTAATGTTTTTGTTTTTTGAGGAAGTTTACTGATATGTAACGATATATAAATATGTCGTTACATTAATTTAAAATAAAAACTTAAAAGTTCGCAAATAAAAGTAAAAAACTAAACGCTAAAATTAAAATGTTTTGTTAAACGTATATACATTCGCACAGATGCCAAACTTTAAAAATATTTTTTTTTTAAAAAAACAAATAAATAAGTATTTGAACGTACTTTTTTATAAAAAAAAAGTACAAGATTTAAAAATAAAAACAGGTATTAATTAATTCTTGTAATCTGTAAATGGAAATGATTGTTTATAAATTGTTTGAAAAGCAAGCTAGCCTTGGGCTCTTGTATAATTAAAATGATCTGATGAAAGATAGATAAGAAAATAAAGAGAAATTAGCTTGACCAATGGAAGCACTAAGCCTTGGCTCGGACCCTAACGAAAGTGATGGATTAGTGACGTTTTGTTGATTGAATCCGTGTGGATAATATAAAAAGGGAAATACAGTTTTTTTTGACAGTTCCAGCGTTTTGTGTTTGAGAGATGTGGTAGGACGCACATACCACACTCTCTATAAAAAAAAAATGAAAAGACTGTGATACCTTGAACCAGCTATTGCCATCTCCAGAACATTATCTTCCAATGGAGGCATCATGGGAATTAAAAGCAGAAACCTGGACTCTTCTACCATAAGCTATATTGACATGAACTCTAAATTTAAAAATAATTAAGAACTTTCGTTCAAGCTTATGAACTTCTATCTGACTTTTTTAAGTTTAAAATCAAATTAATAATGTTTAATTTTATATGTTTTCCGATTGATAAAAATCATTTCCATTTTTTTTTTCTTATTGTATAAATTATTTATTGTTTAAATTTTAAATGATGAAATTTAGGTTGGGTATAGACGTTGCATAGATTCGTTAGCGGTTGATTATGTTGAAGTTTTCACATTTGATTAGAATATATAGGTCAACGATGTTAATGCGGGCATCTTACGATGAATGCCATGGGGCCTTGTGTATTCCCTTTTGCAATTGACGTTATCGATGATTTTGTATTTTGATCGATTGTGTTTAATTTGGATGTTTTTGACCGTGGAATCTGTGCAGCCGATCTATACTCAACATTTTAAAAACAAATTTATAAAAATAATCTGTGCGAACGTATTTAAATGTTAAATTTAAGTCGGGCGTGAATGGCTATATAGTTTTGTAAAGTTATATTAAGGGAGGGTAATCTTAGGTTATTCATTTCGTAGTTGAATTGGTTCAATGGATTGGATATATTTGTGTAATTGTAGATGTAGTATGAGATCCGCTATGGGCAGGATTATATATATATGCCACACACCTTCTGTTTGCCTATGGATGGGTTTGTAAGATGGCAAAGGACCGCAGTCCATTCCTATGGAGTTTTATGTTTATTGTTCTACTCGCCAACAGATGTGACATTCCTGTTGGTGGAGAGACAATGTCTTCTCTAATTCTACTTACTGATCAGATGTACATTCCTGACAGTATAGTATTTTGTGTTGTCGTATTTTCATGCTACATTGAATACATAAATGTATCAGATGGATTGGCGCCGGTTTGATTGCGAAATTTGTTGCCTAAGGTTAAATCAGGGAAGAATATTTTCTTTTCAAATGCAGATCTATGTAGTCTATTCATACTCGACTCACTAAATAAATATTAAACTCATGGTTGTAATTTACTTAAATGTAAAACTAAAGATTAATAGAAAAATCTAAAATGTTGAATTTATTCCTCAAAATTTAAATGTTATTTTATATGTGCGTAAATAAATATTTTTATGTGTTAATTTCTGGCAGTGGCTTTTATTCTTTTATATTTAAGATATAAAATTTATATTTTATTATCTCTGCTACTCCACTGAGCTAGTGACTTGGGCTAACGATCTGAATATTTAAATAAAGTGGAATCTTAACAGCGCGTATCTGCCTACTCTATAAATTTTTCTAGGTTTAAATGCCTAGATGGCACTTTGTAGAGCAGATATCGTAGTTTGTGGTTAGATTCGATCTTCACTTTCATTTCGATCGTTATAATTGTAACGGTCAGAATCGTCTATCTCGCTAACACACTGCAGAATTCAAACACGAAACTGAACATTCTAGGAGGAGTTGCCTTCCAGATATACTAAGTTCGAATGTAAAGTCCAAATTTCACAGTGCCACCTATGTGATATCGCATCTGATGCTACTACTAGTATAACCTTTTACCGGTGCCTGGTGGTCAGGGAGAAACAAAGAGACTCTATACTAAGATAAGTTTGGGTTGCTAATTAACATCTATGGATGTACAAAAGAAATGTAGAAAATAGATATATAGACCGAGACAGTGATAGGAATCAATAAAATAAAAGATCAAATTAGTTTTAAATGATTTCAAAGATTTATTTATATAGAAATATATATATATATAATGCCACTGTCTGCTTATATGAGACAGGGAAGCTTACTAAATAATCGTTGGCATTACATTCCATTAAATGACAAAAAGGTTTTTAAGAAAATATATTCTATCCCTCGGGCTAATAGTATTATGATAATGTGCTTAAAAGAGATGGGAACATGTGCAAGGTGCTTTGAGTAATTATAAAAGTTTAATAAAACATTTGAAAATTAAGTGTTATAGAATATTTATTGATTTCGAGAATAACACGGACAAAAGCTTAGTAAGCAATAAAGTGGGAATGTGATCAAGGCATTTATTTTAAAATTATAATTAAAGTTACATTGGGAGGTCAGTATTGCTAATAATGAATTTATTAAAGGATGGAGGTTGTGATACATTTAAATCATGGATGCTTTGTAAAAATAAATATATAAATAAAATAGTGAATATTGGAAATGACTACGGAGGGCATCTCGCCGCTGACCCATAGGAATGTGTTGTCACAAACAGCCGAAACTTAGCAACTGGGTGACAACTGCATCTAATTCCCAGGTGTGACATTTGAGTACACCCTCTACCTGGGAACCACAGAAAACGAAAAGGGAATGGACTTGGCCATTTAAAATCCTTGGAAAGAAAAACAAAGCAGTCTCAACAACCAATTCATTTACCAGCAATACTAGACTAATGTATATAAAACATACAAGATGGATTCACTTAGATTGGGGAAAATGCCCAATCAAATTCCCAGAAATTCATTTAAAAGGGTCCGCACATTTTTGACGTCAATGACGAACTTTGAAATTAAAGTACAATACAGTATTTAAAAATAGGAAAATGCATGCTTGTGGGTTTGAAAAGAAAGTATAGATTTATTTATGCAATCATGCATTTGTGGCACATTTTAATCATTGACCTTGCACATACTCTCATATTAGGTTAAAATCAATAAAATGTAGATTTTAAACTATTTGATTATTATATATATTAAAGAAGATTAGAATAGCTCTCGAACGAGTGATTTGCAAGATAATAAAATTGGGAATTATTTATAAATTTAAAATATGCCTTAATATCAGCATCTTACTTTCAACAAAGGAATAATTCACTCGGTCAAAGACTATTTTGACACATTATCATAATAAAATAAACGATTAATAAATAGAAAATATTAACCCAAGGATAGAGAGAAAAACTGTTGATTATATTAGAACATGTTAGAGACATACATAATAAAGTCAAATGAAGTAAAAGAAAACAATTTAAAATAGCTATAGCATGTTAGTTAGGAATAACAAGAGCTCTTGAGTTAATTTGGATTACCTCTGGATAAGCATTTGCAGGTAGATTGATGGTCGGCAGGTTTTATACAATTCAGCAGCAAAATCTAGAGTTGTTCATATTTTTGGCAGCAGCAATTCTGGGGTTCCTTATGTGATAGCTTTCGATGGTCTAGAGCAGCTTCTTGCCACTCTACTCCATCATTTCAAGGTTAGCAATTTTGAAGGTTGGGTGATTCATAGGTAAAACTGTAAATATGGTCAATTAATTTGGAGACAAAAACTTGGCTTCAAATTTAAGTTCGCAGGCACATAGCTAAAATCTCAAGAAAATATTCTTTTGAAATTTTGATCGAAGAATATTTTTACTAGAATAATTTCACTAAAATCATTTCACTAGAATCATTTTCATTAGCAAATCACCAGAATCATTTTCATTAGCAAATCACCAGAATGGAGAACAAAAGAAAACCCTCCTTTTTATAGTGGAATTGAACAATACAACTGCCCTGGAGCATTACAAAAATATTTCAGACTTTGCTTACTTATCAGCTGTAATTAATCCTATCTGAATGTCTAAAGGAATTCAACAAAATTTTAATTAATTTCTATTGTTAATTTCCTTGTCGACATTCGAATTACAAACTTGATTTAATTAAAATTACTTTTACTGATTGAAAGAAAACCTTAAGTGGACATCTGCTGTTTTCTTAGATAATAATTAAAACTATTGTTCCTACCAGCCCTCATTTATTTTAACAGAAAATATATGGCGTGATTTTAAATTCAAAAGAAAATTATTTTACTTTTTAAATTTCAATATTTGAATCTATTTCCTAAACGAATATGAATTTTATTTTAAATCAAAAATATATTATGACTGTAATACATTTTTGTAAACAGATTCAAACAAAATAATTTTAACTAACAATTTATAATTTTATCATAAGTTTTAAAATACATATCACAGTGTGTGTGCAATTACGACTTATATAACCTACTTTTAAATAAATCTAAATTATGTGAACATATTATAATGGTCGGGGATGATGATGAAACATCCAGTCTTATCACATCTGCTGACAGAGCACCACTAGGCTACTTTGAACCTAGAAAATTTATAAAGTCGACAGATACGTACTGTTAAGACCGCGACCACCAGCCCTAGTCACTAGCTCAAGTAGACACAGAAACATATATTTATTAAAATATATTTTTAATAATAAAGAATAAAAAAAGCAATCACTGTCAGTATTAATAACACAAAAAAGATTTTATTTACGTATATAATCAATAACACACAAACTTAAAAAAAATTTTTTTTTATAATAAAAAAAGAAAGTTGTTTTAGCCTGTTTCATTAGTTATTATTTTATTTGTTTTTAACTTATTTTTAATCCTAAAAATGTTGAGTATAAATGAGCTACCTAGATGCACTCACAAATTTTCAAGTCACTTGACTCCAGACTAAAAATCCTCAGCACTTGCTTCCAGATATATATCAGCAACCAATGCAATGTGAACATGCTAGCATAGAATCACCTGACAGGAATGTGCATCTAAACAGCGTGATATTATTGGAGAAAACATGGCCTTTGTCCCGCAGGAATGTGCATCTGTCAGGCAAAGGAAACATGCATATAAAATAATAAAAAGAAACACTACATATGGATGGGAGAGTGGTCTTATCTTGCCGGCTTATTGTCCAAAATCCATAGAGCTGGAAGGGGTCAATGGCACAGGAAATACGTCTGCATCCATTTCAATGATATGACTACCTCTTTGGGGTCATGCATTCAGTTAGGCTCGTTGCCCTAGGTGCTAACAAACTTCACATTTCATTGATATAAACGTCCATATATCTCTCCACCAGCATTGACACAACTACGAAACAAATAGTCCGAAATCAAAACCCTCTTTAAAAGTAACATATTTAAACAAGTCTAGCAGCCATCTACACTCAACTAATATTTAAATCATTTTATTAATTTAATTCAAAACAAAAAAATCTTTAGTTTAATTAAGGTTTTAAAATCATTTTTAAGATAACAATTTATATTTTAACTTATTTTTTTACTGCAAATATTATATAACCTACTTTTCTTTTAAATTTAATAATACACAAATAACGATGTGTTTCTATTTTTAAATTTAAGTTTGCAATCGCAAACCTCCATCATATTACAAACAGATATTAATTAAACATGAATAAACAAAAATAAAATACAATACATTTTTTTTTAAAAAGATCACGTTGAAAACTTTAGCTAAGAGTTTAAAATCGCAAAGTTTATAGAAGGATAAAAGTTCAGGTTGGCTCAGAAAGAAAGTCTATAGTTCATTTTAAAAAACACATAAAGTTTGAAGATTTTAAACTTAAGAGAGTTTATGTTTCATTTATAAATTTATACTTTCCTTTGTTCGTGCTCGTTCCTTCACGAGGAATATCCAAATTTATACAAGATCCATTTCTTATGGGCGATGATGATTTATGAAGACGCATTTACGATGTTTTCTAAAGATGGTACCAGTGGTTTGATCCTGGGATCCATGGAGATGAAAGCTGCCTTCAGTCAGCCACATCGAAGGAAGCACGATGAAGCTAATTACATTTTTTTTGGTGACGGCGATAACTTTTAAAATTATTTTTACAGATGAATTCAAAACTTTAATTTTCTGATTCTCCAACTCTCCAATTATTTTATTTGAATTTCTTTTTATAGTACTCTGGTACCTTATCTCTGGAATGCAGGATTCATCAAACATATTCCATATCTCTATTTTATTGGTTAATTCATTTTGTGGCCAAGTAGATTTTGGGTTTATGGCTAAGTAAATTTTTCCACTGAGGTCTGTGTCTCTATCTCTAGGCGGGAACTCTTATCTATTTTGTAATCATTTCTTTAATTGTGATTTTGCCTTAAGGATCTGTTTGTAATTTTTTTATAATTAAAAAAAATCTTCGCTATTATTAAAAAGGTTTTTATTTCATACTTTATTTAAAGATTAGAATCTTTGTTTCGATTCTATAATTTTTTTTAAAGGTTTGATTTAATATTTAAATCAAACATATTAATAAATTAATAATTCGTTATTTGTGCATTTTGAACGTTTGTGTTTTTAATTCAGTATTAGATATTTGCAAAAAAAGTTAGTATTAAAATTTGAATGTAACGCATATATATATATCCCATTACAATATACATAATTCATAACATCTTATTTATTTGGGAATGAGTTATACTTATATATAACATGAGCGTTGTACTCGTGGTTTAAAATTGGGTGAGATTTTTGGTATATAAGCGCATTACAGACACACTACGATATATTGGGGTTCAAACTAAAGTATGAGAGTAGGAAATAGGTGAAAAAAGGTGAAACTAAGATCTGAAAAGTAGATCTTACTGTTTCAATATGTAAATAAGGGATTTGAACTCAGGATTTGTACTCATATCCAAAAAAGATACATAATCTCCAATATACATATTCCATGCAGACCAGCACTCATCAGTTGGGCCAGATCATAATCCCCCACACATATATTACAGTTGGAACTTAGTTTGAGCATTCTATTATTGGTTTTTGAATGAAATAGATGGATGAATAGTTGGAAAAGTGAGAAGATTAAAACTTGTCCACTAAAGTTTGAGAAGTCGCTATCTTAATATACACTGAGCACATATTGTATATATGTATGGGAGATTATAATATGCCTCAACTTATGAGTGCTGATTCTGTACAAAATACATATACAGGAAGCATTTACCTTTTTTGCATGTGTGTGATTAGGTGTATCAATTACTTGGGATGGAGTGGACAATGAATAGACTGAAAAATCATGGGTTCCAATTCCTCTACTTACATATATGAAACATTCAGTATAAGCAAGTTACATACCACCTTAAAATTACATATTGCTTGGAAAATAGATGACAGCATAAGTTTGGACCATCCTTCTCCTATTATTATGTATGGATACGTAATGGTCCAATAATAAGAGATGTTAGATTGACATAATGTCTACATGGGTATGACTACAATATTAAATCCAATAAGGACCCTGAGCATTCCATTGTTAATATTTCAATGAAATGGATAGTTGAATAATTGGAGGAGTGAGATAATTGAAGACTATCCATTAAAGTGGGAAGAATTGCTATTTTAATATAAACCAAGCACTGATTGTATATATGTGTGGAAAATTATGATCTGGCCCAACTGATGAGTGCGGGTGCAGCACAAAATATGTACATTGAGAATCATGTATCTTTTTTGCATGTGTGTGGTCATATATATCAATTTCTTGAGATGGAGTGAAGGGTGAAAAGACTGAAAAACCTGAGTTCAAATCCTTTCTACTTACATATATGAAAAAAGTTACATACTGCCTTAGAATTATTGCTTTTTAAGAATTTCTTCATTTCTAGACAACCATCACGATCGATTCCTTTAATTAAGATGTTAATGAAAGCATTTGGTATCAATGAGATATTAAACTTTTTGAAAAAAAATGTAAATTTGCTATATATTATTGGAGAATGGACTTATAGTCTTTAGTGCATATTTCCACACAAGTTTATTACAATTTAGATGTTCTTGTTGTAGCATTTGTTTAATTGCATTATGTTGTCATTAGTTTTGTTGTTTGTTTCGATTACTTTTTTCTTGGAAACTTCATGGTTATTTAGAAAGTCTAATTTAAGTAAATTCATGAAGGGATTTATATCTTATTCTTTAAAATTTAATGTTAAAATTTATTTCTGAATTTACAGTTTTATTTTTTACTTTTAAATAAGAATTACTTGTTGTTTTTTAAATATTGTCAGCAATTTTTGACATTCCAAATACAAAGCATGGTTTTCTTTTAAGTTGTAATTTATTTTCATTTCTCTCTTTTATAAAATTAATTAATCAGTGCAAAAATAGATTTCATATTTTCTCCCTTCTCTTTCCTATTAGTCTTTTTTTTTTTTTTTTGCATTTTCTTTTATTTGACATTTTTTTATTTTTTCACATTCAGAATAAAATAAACTAATTATCTTAATTTATCTTCAAAATATACTCCTTTTTGTTAGAATTAAAAAACTGCATCCCCCCCCCCTCAATAAAAGAAGACATCTTGAAATTATTTAGTTCATTATAGAATATAGTTTCTTTTTTAAAAAAAACTTTGTTGATGCTTAGCTGTTTAAAAATTTGTTTTTTCTAAGATTTACTGTGTTTTTTAAAAGTACGTATAAAAAAACAGCATTGCAAATTTGACATTTTGGATAAAATCAGTGTAGAAATTAATAATAATTATTGATTTTTCTCTTACTACAGCACGTATGTGAAATCTAAGAACAATTAGGTTTTGATAACTATAACATTTTTATCTGTAAATGAGTAAAGTTATGACTTTATTTAAATACATATACAAAATATCATCAATCATTATCACTTCACTTTCAGATGAACATCTTTCCGAGTTCAAACCAGATTCTGTTGTCCATCGTATCTTTCTTTCACATCACTTCAAAAAACTTTCTTAAACCAGCCATCTAATTCATAAGTGGTCATAATCAAGCTGAGTTGGACATGTTTCCAGAAGGAATGATAAATGATGGATAATTAAAACCTTAGATTGTATAAAGATTTTGGCTGGCTATTATTTTGTTTCTTCTGGCAACATGTCCAATTCTACTTTGTTAATTAATTCCAATAATATTATAATACCTTTTTATTCTTTCCCACATGTAATTCAATTATTAATCCCAATATAAATCTATCCATCCTTTGTTACATGATGTGCAATTCTTGTATTGCTTTGCTATTAAGATTTCAACTTTCAGACCAATAAGTAAGTACTGGTAAAAATCTGTTTGTTAAAATCTTTTGAATATATTAGTCATATTTTCTTTTAGAATTAAATTATTTCTATAAAAAGTATTGAATCAAAGTTTAATTTGATGATAAATTTCATTCAGTATGTTCCCATCTGTATTAATAACCTGATCACTTAGAATAGCAATTACTATATGAATTTTTACAATGGGATTTGGGCAGAATGCTTTCATTTTTATAATGAATGTGTTCATGATGTGTTGTTTAAATGATGGTGTAGTTGCATTTTAGGCAGATTAATTGAAATTCATGAGAAAGAATAAGGAGTTGCCCATGAAAAAAAGGGTAGTTTATAGTTTGTAGTTAGTTGCCACATAGATCACTTGCAAACTTGGGTTGTGAATCCAGTTAATGTTTGGAACTTAAATAAAATTTATTATTATAGCATTCATAATTATTTCTCTACTCCTTCACCTCATCTTTCAAAATGTCTATAATGATTCAATCATTTTCTGAACACCTTTCTAGTTTGAATTGCATATTGTATATTTCCATATAAATTCTTGTTATAACAGGAAATGCTATTTTTTATGAGTATAACAATATAATAGTGATAAAAAAAAAAATTCCATATATTTCATGATATTTCTTTTTTTTAGTATGTTATATTTTTTCTTATTGATGAAATAACTTCTCTCCCTATATACCAAGTTTAGTTTGACATATGTGAATTCCCTAAATAAGGGTCAAGTTGTCCTAGAATCTGAATTAACATTAGATTTTTTGATTAATTTTTTAATAATTGTTTTCAAACATATTGGAGAAGCTGTTGTATTTTATCTATTCAATGGGTATTTTATTCATTGTGTAGCAGCTTTAGCCTAATAACTAGCTTGGAGTTTCGATATCCTATTCAATTTCTTTTATCATCTATATAGCAATATTTACTAAAAACTCAATCTTTCTGAGTGAATGATATTATATATAGCAAACCAATTATCATTACTTATTCTCTACTTTAATCAATAAGGATATGTCATTTATGAATAAATTAATAAATTATTACTTTAATCAATAAGGAGAGGTCACCAATGTGTAGTTTTGTGAATAAATTAATAAATTATTATTGAATTGTGAAAGGCAAGATTTATTTCTTTACATAATTGGTGAGAATGTAATGGCCTTTGAAGGCATTCTTTTGTTTGTCAAATCCTTATTTTAATGTTTCAATAGTTGACCAGAATAAAATCTTAGTGATCATACTATACTGTTTGCTATCTACAAATCATAGTAGAAAGATTTTCAGATGCTTATTATGAGTTATAAATATTGTTTGCTTTTTGTAAATCAATCAAATTAGATTTAAATAAACAGGCAAAAACTCTCCATATAGTAGTGCTACCTTGTGCTAACCAGAGTAATCAATGGATGCCAGAAGGCTTGTGCATAAAATCCCTATCTAGTGCCTACTCATCCAATATCCCCAGACTAATTTCTGGCATCCATTGATTACTCTGGTTAGCACAAGGTGGCACAACTATATGGAGAGTTTTTGCCTGTTTACTAACAGTTATGTGCTAGCATGAGATGGTGATCATGTGATATTTAGATTTAAATAAATGTAAAACACAGTAGTCATGCATAAGAAGAAAAATATTAACTATGTATTAGAAAACTTCATAAGTTAGGATAAAATCATATAACAGTTTTTACATGTTATAAAATGATACTGACCAACACAGAGTAAAGCAGGATCTTTATTCTCCAAACTAATAATAACCAGATAGACATTTACTAACCAATCCTGAATTACTAGATTGATTGATATAGTTTCTCCACAAGAATAATTGTTTTCAAGATATCTATCTATACATAGATGATTTTCAGTGATTTATTGTTCTTTAACATAAAATTACGTTTTTATTGGAGAATATATGTTATAAATAAAATTTTAAATATAATAAGCAAACAAAAATTAAACCATGAACTTAGCACTCATAGAAGCATGATACCTCCCCCACTAATAGTTAAGCCTAAATCATATTACAATTGTGAGTTATTTTTATACAACCAACGAACTACCACTCGTCCGATCAAAAATTAAAGTAGAACCTTTCTTTTCAGTTAATAGTAGTTAGACAGCTATTTACTGACCAATATTTAAATGGCTAGATTGATTGACTTTGGGTAATAAATATATGAAAAATGATAATCACCTAGACATGAAACGTGAATATTTTATAGTATATACAAAACATATTTTGGAAGAGATATATGAGTACCTATTATATTTTTCTATAATATGACCAAAAAAAAAATTTCTGTTTATTAGCAAAATTTGATTTATTTTTTGAGCCGGTTTGGATAATTTAAAATTATCAAAGATAAAATAAATAAACCATTTACTTTTGTCAATAAAATTGCCTGTTGCATATATAGCATGGTGATAGTGGTAAGCGCTTGAGAGGTTTGCACTCTCTCAGCTTAATATATAGCATCAATAATTTGAAAATTTTACTTACAAATCAATCTAGTTATCAGTTATTTTTAGTCACTTTTTTCTTATTGGTTAAGTTTCCCTGAAAATATTTTATTTACAAAAAAATCAGGTAAAATGTATTAGATAAAACCAACAATTTAAAGTCATTATTCACTAGGCTGCTTAATATATAATCAATTTATCAACTTATAAATTATTTCTAGATATCTCTGAAGTTTTTGGTGAATAACTAACTGTTTTCCAAATTACCCATCTATACATAGATGACTTGGTATAATTTGTTGTTATGGATAATATATTTTATATGAATGATTTTAGATATAATAAAATAATGATCTCTCAAAAGTTCTTTGATAAGAGTTTTCTTTAAAATTCATATGTAAAAAAATTATATTCTGTAATTATATTATAGTAATTGAGCATTAATCATTATACCATCATCATCATCAATAGTATTCTGTCCCATAGACAAGTCACAAGTATACATCATCAATTCACCTATTTTTCAATTCAGTCTCTTCATTGCCTAGCTCTTCAATTTCATGTAACTCTCTCCATCTTTTCTATCATTCAACAAAATCAATCTTTTCTGTCCTTTCTCCTTGCTTCCAATCACCATTCCCTCCAAAATATCTTTCATTAACTATACCTTTTAAAAAAATATATCCAATCCGGTTTCTCTTTCTAATTTCCTCAATCTTCCTTTTTTCATTTACTCTTTTCTAAAATTTTTCATTTGTTATTTTATTCATCCAACTGATTTTTTCCATTCTTCTCCATGTCCATATTTCAAAGAATTCCAATCTGTTACCTAATTTTATTACTCATTGTCTACATTTCACAACCATATAGTACACTCCACACAAAGCATTTATTAATCTTTTTCTTAATTCTCTCTTCAATGATTCACAATATATTTTCTTTCTCTTAATAAGTGCATCCTTTGCCAATGCTATTTTTTTTTAAACTTTATCTTCACTTCTTCCTCAACCAAGTACCCAAATATCTAAATTCCTTTATCTATTGAATCATGTTATCATGGATTTCAATTTGAAGTCTTTTTGCATTTCTTTCTATCTATAAACATAGTCTTCTCAATATTAATCTTCATTTCATATTCTGTACATTCTTCAATTTATTCAACATCTTCTGAAGACACTTTTTATCTTCAGTTATAATAGCCCTATCATCTGCAAATATTATATATTTTATTAGTCTAACTCCAATAATTGCTCCTTCATAATCTAAATAATCATTTAACATGTCTTCTAAATAAATATTGAAAAAAACATGTGACATACTGCACTCCTCTTTCTATATTCCCTTCATCAGTCTCATTATTTTCCAGTCTAATTCTTATCCTTGCCAAGTATAATTCAAAATCAATCTTCTTTTTTCCAAAACACACCTTTATTTTTTAAGATGATCATAAGTTTATTCCAGATTAAATGTTTTTTCAAATCCACAAAACAGATACCAATTCCTTTATCTTTTTCAATATATCTCTTTGCATTGTTCTAACAACATCAATCTTTTGTAGTTTTCTTTCTCTGAAAACCAAACTATCCTTCTCCAATATAATACTCTACTTTATCATAAATTCTTTAGGTTAAATCCTTAATAGAACTTTAATAGCATGAGATAGCTGTATAAAATTAATAATTTTGCATGAGTGTGTGTATATAAAATTAGTCAATAATAAAAAACATTAAAAATTCACTCTAGAAAAAATTAGTGTGCAAAATAATTAAAATTATGCAAATGTGAAATTAAGAGAGATATGCTACAAAAATAAATATATTTTGGAAATATAATGATCTGATTTAGATTTTTCTATAATTTTTTCGTCTGCATTTTAATAATAGTAAAAAATATGCAAATGCTAAAAATAACGATTTTGACTACATAAACTTAGGTCGATTATAGATTATTGCAATATAAATTTCAAAGCTGCATTTTTTTTAATTATTATTTTATTCATATATATATATATTTGATAAAAAATATATGAAAAAAATTCTATTGAAACTAACATTAAAAAAAAGCTCATGATTGTGTACATTTATATTGTGAATTATCTGTATTTTTTTGATATGATGTGAATTTGCGTGAATATTTGGATTAATTGATATGAGACAAAGATGAACATATTTTGGAAATATAATGACCTGATTTACATTTTTCTATAATTTTTTGTCTACATTTTAATAATAATAAAAAATAGGCAAATGCTAAAAGTAACGGTTTTGACAGTATATATATATTGAAGCAGTCGGATCTGAGTTCGATCCTAGCTTCATGACATCTAGCCATAAACCCACTTCAAACCCTAGTACTAACCTTAAATTTCCGATGCAATGGGGCTTTATATGTTCAATCCACGCTAATTTCCATAAAGAAAAATTTATTTCATAAATGTGTGTTAAAATTAATTTGTTTGAGTTTAAATTAATCAATGCTATTAATAAATTCATGATAAAATTATTCATGAATTTATATATATTATAACTGTGTGGATTGTGCGTATATATTTGTAAATATTTAAATATATATAAGTGTTCAAAAGTTTCATTGCGTCGGGAATGTTTATTTCACTTTTAAATAATTTGTTAAATTTTTAATGATTAAAAGCTATATTCTTTTGATAAGCTTTCAGATTTTCCCTTTCCAAAACAATGGTTAACGTTTTAGTAATTAAAAAATAAAGATAAGTATTTAAAATGTAAGGATTCCCTAATTAAAATCGTTTTTAGATTTAAGAATTCATTTTCTAATTAGAAAATGAATTCAAGTTAATGAGTTTGAAAGCCTTATCGAAGGAATGTATCTAATAACAACCAGTAAATTTTGTAACATTGATAAGGAAAGAAGCGCTAGCCCGAAGGCATCAAATACAGTATATATAGCTCTGAAAAGTTTGGAGAGAGGAAGCCATCTTTGTTGTAGAGAAGTGCAGTGAATTCTATGCGTTTAAAAATCATAAATTTAAATAGTGTTTCAATCATGGTGAAGGGCTAAAACATCAGGAATCTGGATGCGGTTCCTGAAGTCCCCTGAAGGTCTTCAATGAAGCTGATAAATCCTTTCTGGACCAATCATGCTGCTAAAATTACAAAAATCCATTAAAATACTGTTAAAGTAATCGACCAAATGCATGCCTATGTTTTCCTCACTTGGACGTGTAAACTAAGGGAACCAGCCCCGGAAGAAATGGGTAATATATTTCCATAATGAACCTTAAACTTTCTGGACAGTTTCTGAACTTTACTTTATACTCCCTTTAAGAGATCTTTTCATTATATAAATGTAATACTCTGTGTAAACCCTTTTATTTATGCTATTTTAAATTATATAAATTCTTTCAATCTCTAGTCTTTAAATTTAACTTTCTCCTTTCCTACTTGGCGGTTCATTTACTATATTATATATATTTATCGTGTGATTTATTAATGTTGTTTATTTTAATTATATACCAATAATCCTTTGACTCGATGAGCCCCTTTGTTCCATTTGCCTCATGCAAATAATATATTAAATATAATAATAATTCTCTCCCATTAGAACTAGATTTATACAGTTCTATCAATCATCGAGTCGGAAAAAATTATTAAATGTTTGTTATTTTTATAATAAATTATTAGCTCTGTTTCTCACTTATGTCCCCAGCTCCTATCTAATTTACAAATGTTTATATATCCACATGATGTTAAAATGTTTTATCTCGTATTCACCAATATTTATTTATTCATGTATAATCTAAAATGTTTTTGCAAAAAGGGTCAATAAAGGAAAGAACTAAATACATTCTAATTCAGATTGTTTTCACTGTCTATTAATATTCAGGAAGGGCACAATATTTGGGGCATGATGAGTATAATTTTATAATGCGTTAAAATAGTTTTAGTTAAAAGCTCATTTGATTTTAATTAAATTGATCAAGTCATCATGTAGAGCATTCTATAATTGGGTTTTATTTTTCAAACGGTGACTCTCAAGTCATCATCGTCGAACGTTGCTGATATAGGGCAATCTTCCACTCCATTAGGCTTGTCGGTGATAATATTTCTGTTATTTTAAATTATTGAGGAAGAAAGCACTTCCTCCTCCACTCATGTTATATTTGGAACACCAAAGGCTCGTAGTTACGACTTGGCCTGGCTTTCCCATGTTCCCATCTACTTAAAGGGCATAAGACTTGTCAAATACAAGCCGCCATACTACTTTTAAATCACCTCTCCTTAAAGGGCAGTAAGACTTGTGAAATGCAAGCCACCATAGGACTTAGATCATCAACCAGCCATTGTCTTTCAATTTCATTTTATAGCTCATAATTCGTCAGCACCATTGCCTCTCTGTTCCGGTAAAGCCCACTCTGATGCTCATAATTCATGAGGAAGTGATTTCAATTAAAGTCAAACAAATTCTCAGTCATCTCAAAGTAAATGTTTTCCAATAAAGATTAAAGTTATGCCCTAAATACGTATCTTGCTCTTCATGAATGGATTTGCAAATGTGAGAATAAATCTCACATTCTTTCGTATAAAATTAGAGTCATAATTTCTTTTACAACTGAATACCTTTATCTGCCTTTATTTTCTTGTTGGGGGCATAGACATAAAATTCCAAAATATTGCGTAATACTCATTGGTATATAATAAGGACCGCCACTCTTATTATAATTATAAACTATGTTAAAGTTAGAGGTGATTAATATAATCATTATTTAAAATTCAAACAAGATAAACTATTATTATTAAATATTTTATAAGCACACTTGGTTTCTTAAGTCTTTTATTCATAATTATTTTAATGTTAATGCTCGCTGTCTGTGTTGGCAACCCAAACATATACGTATGATTCGATTTAAAATTATCTTTGTTAATTTATTATCCGATATTAATGTCAGTTCAGGGGTCTCTAATCCTCACCAACCATTGAGCTAGTTTCTTGGCACATAGCACTGTGCTGTCGATTTAGATTTCTACTAATCTGAGCTGGTGAGTTGAGTTTGAATTCAGTTTGGTTCAGCTGAGTTTGGATCCAACTTGCAGTTTAGATGGTGGGTTTTTCGACCGGTACAATATATATATATATAAACTACAAACAAATGTATCTCAAGCTTAACTCCATAATGAATTTAAGTATTTAATTCACTTTTTATTTTATTTTTTTATTTTATTTTGTATATATAGTGACTAGTTTAGTAGTACTTTTTAATAAATAAACTGTATTGAAGTTCTTTATTATAATATTCAAATTATACTAATTAATTTATTATAAGGGATGTTACTAGGAATGACTTATACATTGCAAACCCCTGTATGGAAATACATTTTGAAGGGCTACTGAGAAAATTGATAGATACTAATGTCTTTATTTTATGAAGTTTTCATGTGATGAATTACCTTAGGTAAGTGTTATTATATACTAATTTTTTAGAAATTTAATGATGAATCCAACTAACCTACTAACAAAAATATAATTTTAAGTTGTATGCATGATAATTTAGGATTTATGAAATAATATGAAAATAATTATTAGAAATATTAACTTTTATTCTTTTTCTTATTATTTTGAATATCAATGACTATATTTTTTTTTCAGTTTAATTACATTCTTTAATGTTTAATCTTTAAAACAATATTTATTATGTCATTTTTTATTAATAAAACTTAAAGTTATGATAAAATGTGTGGCTTAGCATAATTTTTTTAAATGTTCAATATGGCTGCTTGAAAGTGAAAAGGTTAAATTATAAAAATGTGTATCTTCTCATGCATAACTCCACTGGAATTGTAACCATCTTTAATTCTATTCAAATTTTATGAATGAAACCAATAATGATTGAAATTATGTTGAAATTTCAAGAAAAAGATAGGAAAAAATTGCATCTTAAATATGTTTGATTGTGTGTACTTTACCATTTGGACACTTTAAACATCACACGCTCCTGCCCCTTCCTGTGCAAATTATCAATATATTAAAAAATATGATAATTATAACATATTGCATGGTGTTGCAAATACATACATACGTTGTGTACAATGTGTGCAGATAACAAATATCTAACCGGATAATTTCTAACATTAATGATTGTTTTAAATATTAATAATCTTATATAATAAATGGTTAAATTTCTTAATGCATTTTCTATTGACTTTATAAAATTCATTTTAGATAAACTTTGTCAAGATTTATGAGCGTGATAAAATATTGATTTCATTAATTTTTAAATAATTGTATTTCTTGGCTTTTTAAAAATCTATTTAAGATTTTTAATATGTGTAACTAATAATACAACTAAACGCGTGTGATTAGTAATATAACTAAATACTTATATATTATAATCAATTAAATAAATATAGTAAATATATACATGGATCTGCAGTTTTAACTGAAATATGTGTCCTATGAGTTATAGCATAGTGATAACACGATAGACAACTAAAAGTTTCTGTATTCCATCTACACCTTTGGTGCTTTCAAACAATAATTGTTTGTTTAATTTTTACTTTTATCTAAATATGTAGAAAAATATTGATAGAATGGAAAACTTTATATACAGTGAATAAAAAGTAAGTAAATAAACAGAGAATAATTTAACTGCCAATTTTTTTGCCAGAAATATTCATTCTTATATATATATATTATATTTTCCATATGTCATAGCATCGTCCGGAGGCGAACCCACAACAACTGTCTGCAACCAACTGCTTGCTTGCAAGGCGGTAGCACTGACCTCTCGGTTAACAACGCTTGATTTGTTTTATATTTTTGTAGCTCATTTATATGTATATGACAGGGAATATAACATAAAATATTTCTATGCTAATGATTTACTTTTTTATCTGCATGTAAATAAACAAGTACAAAAAATTCAATGGATAGGGAAGATTCATTATGTAGAAAAGATTAAAAAATTATAATTCCTTTACAGATTTACAGCTTAACACTGCTTTCGACCAGGCCAGTCATATTCGTGCACAATAAAGAAGTTATAATTTTATAATTTTTCCTCCATAGTGGAGCTTCCCTATCTGTTGAATTACAAACAAATAAGGAAAAAAATAAAAGATAGATTGAGTTCAAAAATGTGTTATATATATATATTGAAACTGGAAATCTGCCCTGCAGATTTGCGCTTCACCTAGTGCCAATTATATAGTCACTAGAATGGGTTTGAACCCAAATTATATATATTTAATAGGCAATAACATATATATATATATATATAGTGAGATGTATGGATACACAAACATTTGGTTTGTTTGACCATTTATCTCACACAAGGGTATGTGCGTATGAAAAGTAATATTGGAAAGTTAGTGGAATTTTATTTCAATGGTTTTCTAACCAATTTATATTATATATAAAACAATTTATATTATATATATTTTGTAAATCTGCATGTAGTAATTTTATAAAAATAGAATGGTCAATTAAGAGAGTAAACCATGGTATTTTAAAGGTTTATTGCCTCTAATTAATGTAGAAATACAATTGCCATTGAGAGACAAACCACGGTATTCTTAGAAGTTTTATTGCTTCTAATTTATGCAGAAATACAAATGTCATTTGGAAGACAAACTGCTCTAGCTGGGAAATTTTATTACTAATGGTTTGTGAGTTTGAGTGATACTTAATAGTTAAGCAATACAATTAGTTTTATTTTAAAAATTCACGGACCTTTGTATCATTCTTAAAATACACACAAAGTCATAGATGTCAGGTTCTTAATTATTTTATCTGGTCATTTTATTGCTCTGATCTTTTCATTCCTGCAGTGGCTGATTCTTTAATGTGTACTTGTATAAATAGCTAATTTTTTTATATTTTTTGGTCTAATTTTTGTTTTGTGTCCAGTGAAAGATACTTCAGGCAAGTTTGCGTTGTGCAGCAAAATCATGCAGGGTTGAAAAGAAATCGTCCGCCTCCTGCCTCTGGGAGGCTTATCTAACTCACTGTGCCCAGTTAGAAAAATCTAAACCTAATATGTGAACTGTCCAGATAATGTGTGCTTAAAAGACTCTGCTATCTCTACAAATGCCTGTTTCAAACCCAAGCTAGCCCATGATCATGATCCACTGATTATCTACATCGATTATCTACATCAGCGTATCATCAAGTCCAAGGTAATATCTATCTTGCCACCAGCTATGAACTCTGAATTAATAATTCTCCTAATTCTAAACTACAGTATACATCATTCCTTCTTTACTTAATGTTAAAGTTATCATATAAATACTAATAATGTCTACGATTTATTATAATATTTTGTTTTGATTATATTGTACGCCTTTCCTTCCTTCTTAATTTTAAAGCTGTCACATAACTGTAAATGCTAATAATGTCTGTGCAATTTATTATAATGCTATATCAATTTTCTATTTTGGTGCGGCAATTTAGAATTAATTGACTGTTTTATTTTATTATTCTAATTTATTTTGATATGCCAAAAAAGTATACAATCTAGCGAGTGAACTTACCCTTCCCCCCACACACACAATAGTTTTATCCTTTTAAAAACTAAGGAGACTTAAATTTCCTTTAAAGTTTGTTGTTATAAACTCGCTCGGTTTATACAAATTATTTTCAATAATGTTATTCTATAAATGCCCAGAAGGTTTTGATATTTACATTAAATTATTATACCTAACTATAAAAATTTAATCCTCATCTCATTATTAAAAGTTATCATTTTAACTAAGTACATCTCACCAGCAGTGAATTTAATATGTAATTTCTAATTTTATTTTAATAATTGTAACGTGAAAGGCTATTATTTTATAAGTAATCACAGTTATCTGTGCAATGACTGCTGGTAGAAATGTGTAGATATTTCTGAGGGGTGGGAGAGAGCAATTTATCCCTTTTAGTTTTAACTCTGACCCCTTTATGTGCGTTTACTGATCGTTAGTTAATTGCCCAGGATGATTTGCGTTTAAGCATTCCATTGCACAGGAGAGCATCTTATAAGAGTCAGGTGTTTATTAATTTATCGTGGTTGTTAGTGGCACGAACTATTTATATGTTTTGGGGCATTATAAGTGTATCATTGCAATCGTTATATAAATTTTCCTGCTTTGTCATTATTTTGGGATCTTCGGAATGACCAATCCCACTATTCATCATCCCTCTAAAAGTAGATGTATTTTCCTACTCGGGATCTTCTCCAGGCACCCCCAGTGAATCAGTGTATGGGAAACATACGGATGAACCATCCCAACACCCATTTGTGCCATTACTCTTCTGAGATATGAAACTTGGCCATTGTGCAGGCATACTCCTCTCGCACCAATATGACAAAGCCACTCAAGAGCGTCTTAAACGACCACCTCTCTAGATACGATTGTAAGTGATAACGTAATATCGCCTTACAATTATTATTATTATTAAGTTTTCTATTCACCTGCAATGCTCTTTATTAGTCATAATTGCATGCCGTTCGCCATCCATTCATTTAATTTTAAGTCAAATTATGCATTACAGCTTCTTTCAAGCTGAATAGTTTTGCTCCCACGCATCTGAGTAATCTCCAAAGTATCACACATTTTTCAAATCACACAACACAAATTCTTATTCATATCTATATATAATGACCAATACAGCTTATTAGTATGAATATATAATATCTTAGATGAGGATTAAGTTCCAAGGTATTTGGTTACCTAATTGACCTATTGATTCTTGGCATATTAACCGCACCATAATATCTGAGCAACCGCACGAATGATCCATTGTTCTAGATATGTAATAATTGCACCAACTAACTGTATGTAGTAACACTTTATGTATTTATATAAATAGTATGATTTATCGACTCATCTCTAAAGTGCGTGATTGCTAATTAAAGTTATAACTCCCATTGTCCAGACATTCTATACAGCTATTCTTGTTATTACCATATTTAATTATTTAATAAATTCTCGCATTTGTTATTCATTGCCCGAATCTCTCTCGTATGATTGTTTAAGTTAAGTTAAATTATTTCAAATTCAATTAAAGATCTTATTGATATTATTAATTAATTCATTTTATTTAAAGTTGCCTTGAGTAATATTAAGTATATAATTATTAATCTATTAAAGAATAGCCTACCCCGCACTTTAAGTAATATATTTTGTGATAATCATTGGCTAATTGTTTAAATATTATCGATTTCCAAGTCTCTTTGCTCATCCTGATCTCATTGTTGGGACTGGAGGAAATGAAAGCTTACTAGTATCCTCAAAAGCGTTGTATATATAGTCAGAGACCCTGGAGCACAGGCGAATAGGTTAGCGTTTAGTAATGTTCTAGACCTTGTATCTCGCACATTGCTAGACTGCTATAGTTTGCTTGGATTCTAGGTCTTGTTGAATGAACACATGATTTTGACTGGTACAATATATTATTGTTATTACTAATATATAATTTTTATATACCGTTTTGCTTCTTATATGATTTTTTTTTTTTTTACTAAATTCTTAATTTTATACATTTTCTAAATTTTGATTTTTTCATATTTACATCATCCTCAGATGTACTTTATAAAATGTACATACAAAATTATAACATCTATTATTTTTAAAATATATAGATTCTCATGGTTGTTCTAAATAAAACAACGAACTCTCCCATGGTTGTTTATTAAATATTGTATTCTCACTATGAATTAAATTAATTTTATATTTTCCTTGAAATAATTATTTTTATACATTATTGTACATTTTCAATTTTTTACAATTTTTTATTTAATAAGTTAATTACATTTATTATATATATATTTTCTAAAACTATTGATTTAAATATAAAATTGTAAAAATTACAAATATTAATCCATAATATTATATAAAAACAATTGTAACAAAAAGATAAAAGAAAATAATATAAATCACCCAAAAATTTAGTTTTAAGCCTATAAAAATGTAATAATGTTTAATAAAAAAATCAGACTACAATAAGTAATTTTTCATTTTTTATTTCATTGTAAACTCCATATAAATACCATAAGTATGACATGGTACAAGTATAGGAATATGGACTTTAATGTATGTTACCACAAATCTTTATATATATATATATATATTCAGAGCTATAATGAACTTTCTTTCCCTCCATTACCATAAAGAAGTTGCTGATTTGTTCCCAAATATAAGGAATGAATGAATTTGCATACCCATTGAAAAAATAAATGTCAAATAAATTCAAACAGTTGAAGTAAATTTGCACCATAAATTGACCACGTTTACTAAGAGTCTTTTATATTAAACTGACTAAAGAATACAAGTATTTAGAAAAGTTATCAAAAATATTAATAAGCATATGTTGTTCTTGTACTTAGAATTAGTAGCTTTTACATAATCATCTGATTTTATAAGCATTTCAATAGATGATTAAAAGTTTAATGTTTTAATCATTATATATCAAGATACCAAGACAAAGACCTAAAATACTGATCAATTTTGTAGAATATCACCAAAATGCAACAGTAATCCTTAAATAGTATGATGAAAGAAAGAAGATTAAAAGTGATGTGTCCTCAGTAGAGAAATTTTATATTTCCAAAATTTTTAAAATTATATAGTAATTCTGTTGTGAATTAAAATAAAGAGTATTTAAACCTTCAAGGTTATGCAGATGATGTAATTAATTTTGCAAATAAAGTTAAAGAATTTCAGGAAATATGTAGAAGAGTGCTATAAAAAGGCTATATAATAATACACAACAAAAGACAAAGAAGCTTATTTCATTATTTTTAAAATTTAATTTTTAAAAAAATGAAAATGTAAGACATGTAATTAAATCTAAGACAGAAAAAGTGAATTAAAGATAAATGCTAAAAAGACTAAAGTCATATTCAAAGACTCATCTCATAAAAAAAGTAAAGATTGATAGTGATAAATAAAAATAAGTTAGCAATTTCAAATACCTTGGGAAGATTATTAATAAACATAGAAACATAATGGATAAAATTAATCTTAAAATTAAATTTGGAGGAAATACTTTGGATAAATATAACTTAATAGTTAAAAAATATGCATATATTTTTAAATAAAAACAATTAATAAATATATTTTACTAATGTTTACAGATCAATCTCAAAGACCATTTCAATTTTCACCATGAAGTATGACAAGATTTATGTTTGCTGAAATGCATGTATGATAGAAGTAATGCTGATATCATTAAAAGAATTATAAGGCTAAAATTAAAGTTTGCTAAATATGTCTGTAGAAGAAATGATAATAGATAAATAAGTTAAGTCTTTAAATAGATACCAAGAGATTAGTTGTCGAAAACATTTCTAATAAGAGTTAAGAAAAAGGTTTATTCCTTATTTTTATTTATTTAAGCTGAGAGTGCTTTTGGCTAAAGAAGTCAGCCCTCAAACAAATAGAATATGTAAATAACTAATTTAAATAATTAGCATTTTACCTATAAATATTGCAGCATATCAGCCACCTTATGAATGCTATAAATATGGCTTCTCTAGCTGAAAGCAATAAAGATAGGGAATAAATCTTTATCGTAGCTAATGTTAAAAACGTTTTCAGCAACATAATTACAAACAAGATTAAAAAAAAAGAATAACCACTTCGGATATTATACCAAGAGATTGTAGATATGAGCTGATGAAAGATATAAAAAACATGTTTTCATGGTGTGTAGATGAAATATTAAGAATCAGAAAAAGTGAATTCAACTTGGAGAGATCCATATCATGCAATGGATTGATAATAATTGAAAATGATACTAAGGATGGTAGTAAATGATGACACAATTCAAAAACTTTAAATATGCTTCATTATATTGTTTCTTTTTGACATAATAAATATTATAATAATAAAAGCTACAGTAGTATTTTTATAGCTTTTTCAATATTATATATATATAAACTGAACAAAACAGTCTAAAAATATAATTATTACTGAGAAGTAAAAAATAAACCACCAAACATCACATGATCACTATTTCTTATGCTTGCTCATAACTGTTATTAAAACAGGCAAAACTCTCTATATGTAGTGCCACTCAGTGCAAGCCAGAGAAATCAATGGATGAGTAGGCACTAGATAGGGATTTTATGCACAAGCCTTCTGACACCCATTGATTTCTCTGGCTTGCACTGAGTGGCACTACTATATGGAGAGTTTTGCCTGTTTTAATTAAAAAATAAATTAGCTTATTTTATTTTACTAACTCTATTTATATACACAATTTTTTTTTTGTTGCACAAATTCTTCCAGTGAAGCCTCTAATTATTTATTAAATCTTAACAATAGACTGCAACAATATGAAAGTGTGGAGGGGGGGGGCAATTATTAGAGGAAAATTATCTTTAGTTTTAGCCAGTGGTGAACTAATATTACTTTTTTTTTTTATTATCTAAGGTTTAAAAAAAGAAAGACAAGATCATTAACATTTTTGTAATAATATTAAAAAATGTCTTTTTTCTGTCTTAAATTTTATTTGTCTATTTCCCTATTCCAAACAACCCATTCTGGAAGCTTTATATGAAGTGATTATTTCTTCTTCTGTTTAATAATAGCTCCAATGTCCATCCATTAAGTGATTGTAATTGAATGTATGGCATTCTATATTTTAGTTTTAGAATGATTTCTAGATGACAATTATAATCAGGGAAAATAAAATATTCTAGTGCTTTATTTGTGTTTTTATACTTCAAAATGATTATTTACTTCACATTGTTCAGTATTTAATATAGTACATTCTTTCAAGTACACAATATTTAGAGAAAACTTTTAAGCTTTTCTAAATGTTATAAACTTATTAAATAGGCGGCATAAAATATTTCATAGGAATGATGTTTAAAATGTTTATCACTATTTTTTTTTATTTGTAAAAAGTATTTCTAATAAAAGCATGTACACTAATACAGCATTAAATAACCGGACTAAAAAAAGTCAAAGATAGGAAAGTAAATACAATGCTGTAACAAATGCAATATACTAAAATAACGTTAACGTGAAGGCTTAACGTATACGTACTTTATATTTAACCATGTCCAAATTACAAAAAAAGTGATAGAAAAGAAAATATTGATAATAATTGTAAACAATCATAAAAACAGACCTATAACGATTTATTTTTATAGTTTGACGTATAATTTAATTTTTTTTCCCCCTGTGTCATAGCACCAGCCGGGAAGCGAAACCGCTAACCCGGGACAACTGCTCCTAAAGCAGCCGTCACTGACCTCTCGACCACCAATGCTTCACGTATAATTTAATTTTACAACTATTATTTCATTTTATGCATATATTATATATAATGCATATCGTTTCTTTATTATATAACAAAATAAATTAATAATATTATATATTATTTGCATGTAGATTTATAACAAATTACTTTCATTTATATTTGCATCTATACAAATTACTTTTGACGTATCATGAACAATATATATTTATGAATAATATTTTATTTATTTATTTAACAAAAATATATAGTATACATCAACTATATTTTATTGTAAAATAAAATCATGCATTAAACATTTTTATTTTATGCATATATATAAAATAAGTGCTGTTATCTCATTAATATGCTGGTGCTTGTTAAAACTTCTTGATGTTTCTATAAATATATCATTACGTTCTCATTTTATCATATGTCCCCACCTTCTATATTTAATATTAATAATGTATTAGATATATTAAATAAATATCCATTTGAATGGCGATATTTATAATTTGTAATGTTAATCTTGACATACTGTGCTTAGTATATATATATAAATAATGTTTTATTTACTATTTAACAAAAGTATATATATATTTTATGTAAAATTAAATCATGCATAAATAATTTTATTTTCTACATACATGTTAAAAGTGTATTGTAGATTCATTAATATAATTATCAATCTTCCTTGTTTGTTAAACTCTTGATATTTCTATATATATCATTATGTGATTTTATTATTCACACTCATTTTTTATCATCATCATCATCAATCATTATCAATCCACTACAGGATGAAGGTCTCTCCAAGTTCAATCCATCTTCTCCGATCTTTAGCTTCTCTTCTCCACATCACCTCTGCACACTTTCTTATTTCATCCATCCATCTCACACGTGGTCTCTTTCTGGGTCTTTTACAATCTCTTTGGAATCCAGTTTAAGATTTAAATTGTCCATCTATTATCATCTCTTCTAGCAATATGTCCAGCCCATTCTCCTCAGTCTTTTAATTTTTTCAGTAAGATCAGTAACTCCTGTTTGTTCTCTTACCCATATATTGCATTTTCGATCTCTTCTTGTTACTCCCAACATGCATCTTTCCATACTTCTTTGAGTGGTCTGATGTCTTTGTATTGCTCTTCTATTAAGTGCCCCAGTCTCAGATCCATAAGTAAGAACTGATAAAACACATTTATTAAAAACCTTCCTTTTCAAACACATAGGCATATTCCCTTTTAGTATCAAGTTATTTCTACCAAAAACATTCAAACCAAGTTTAATTCTATGATTAATTTCATTTTTTATACTAAACCTTAATAAGGTCTTGGATATATTTAATATAATTAATTTTAGGACAAATAACATAGTTGTAGACTCAGTTCAATATTACTTTCATCAAAAAAATGAGTAATATCCTAAAATAAATGTGTACAATTTTTTTTTATTATTCAACATTAAACCAATAAATTCAGGAAGTATTTGCAGTTTTAATTACCCATGGCATGTGTATTGTTATAGAGCTGATAAAAAAGTTAGATACAGTTTTAAATATATCATCTATAAAACTAGGTAAGTATTGGTTATTGAATAAAAGAATTTCCCCCCCTTCCATTTTGAATTTGATAACAAAAAGTTATTTATGAAAGTAAGATGTAAATATCTAAGATATCCTCAAATGACTGTGGATCTGCAAAGTATCTAGGCTATTCTTAAGTAACTGTAAATCAGTGCCAATTTTGCTTATTATATTCTTTTGTAATGACAAATATTGAGATCATAAATTAATCTCTGGAAAAACTACTGATAAGAAACTTGAATAATTTGATGTAGTCAATCATATCACACATTTTTAAAAATTTAAACCAAAAGCCTTTCTTTCACGATCAGTTTACAACATAGAATTATGACATAAAATTTTGAAAAAAATTTTAATAATTTTAATATTTTGTTGTTGATTTATCTTTGTACTTTTCTTATTTCATTTTTGTCAACATTAATAGTAAACAAAATTACATTTTATCTTGCACCAATAAATAACTAAACACACACATTAATTTTAATACTTCCCTTCTGAAATGATGCAGTATTATAAATTTCATCTATTTCTGATGAACAGGTAAATTAATACTAATATTATTTTTCATATACATTTATTATATAATTAAGAACATTGGGGTCCTCTAAAGAGCTCATTCTGATAAAAGATATTTATTATTATATAATATCTAATTCCAGAAATGTAAATTTATGACAATGCATGTCACTGGATTATTGTCAGACAAAGTCTCTTCATTAACTGAATAAATATATTATACCCAAGTGAATTAAAACAACAGTTTTACAAGCAAAAGATAAAGATATAGATTTTTGATTCTTCCACATATGTGATTGCTGTTGATGATTACAATTATTATTATTACTACTATTTCTACTATTACTATCATCATTTTGTAAATCAAAATATATTAATTCTCTGTTCTTGCGTTAATTGTAATTTACATCCTTAAATGTTTTGAATGTTTAATTAAAAAAACATAATGATGATTTTATTATTGTTGTAATTTGCTGAGCATGCTTTTGGCATTAACATTCAGAATTATAATACTCATATTTTGCCACAGGAAGTAAAATAACATTTAAATAAAGTGCATATTATGTAAATGCCCTATTTACATATTTCATTTCTTTGATAAGATTAACTGCTAATAACCCCACGCTATAAACAAAAAAGTATCCTGCATTTTCTTATCCCTTATCAAAGAAATGGAATATGTAAATAGGGCATTTACATAATGTGCACCTAGCATTGTTTTGCTTCCTGTGGCAAATTATGAGTGCTATGATTCTGACAGTCAACAAAAGCATGCTCAGTAAATTATAATAATAATAAAACCAGCATTACCCTTTTTTGGTTAAATATTCAAAATGTTTAAAGATATAAATAATAATAATTATTATTATTACTATTACTATCATCATCATCATCATCATCATCATTATTATTATTATTATTATTATTATTATTATCAACATCATCTAATGCACTTGACTCTGTATCTCATAAAATTATTCCTAAACATTGACATTCATATGGTTTTCATGGTCTTTTTAGATATTTAGCTTGCAAGTTATTTAAAGAATAGGAAGCAGGCAGTGAATTTTTCTGGGGTTACTAGTTATTTTATAATAGAAAATCATGATATTCCAAAAATTTCTGTTATGGGTTCTATTTTATTTTTGATTTATGTAAATGATATAGTTCAGAATTAAAGACTTATTGTTTGACAGATGAAACTGCTTTGTCTTATACTGCTATTTTATATGCTTATCTTGAAAAAATAATTAATGATTTACTTTTAATTAACAAATAGTTAGCTTTTAATTATTTATCAGTTAATCTGAATAAAATAAAATATTACCTTTTTCACATAAATTTATTGATAATCTTTTGACATTACAATATGTACTAAATATTTTTTTTGCCTTACAGTAGTATTTCTACTTGTTCTAAATTTTATTTATTAATAATTATTATCTAGATTTATCTATTGATTTTACATCAAGATCATATCATACTGATTTGTTCAAGATTTTTCTTGTATGGAGTTTATATTACTGTAATATTTACTTGTTTTTAGTGAATAAATAAATAGATTGTCATCATCATCATTATTATAGCACCAATAGTACAACTAGACTTAATTTACCATCATCTAAACACCATGGATAACTGAATAAGAGTTGACGTGATAGAGACATTTGTAATGAACAACAAATTGTAGAATATCCAACACATGATTTAATAGTTAATTATTTTGTTCAACTTAAAACATAAAAAAGGTGAAATTAAAAGAGGAGTGGTTAATTTGACATTCTTTATATTTCATTGTTATGCTTTATTAAAAAATTTCTTATGAATGGAAGATTTCTTGTTTCATCATGTTTCTTAAAACAAGTATAACTTTTAAATTTCATTAGTCTCTATGACTATAATACATCTAATATAATACACTTTGTTTGTTTTAGATAGTATTCATAATTTAAATCTTGACATCTTGTCCTGATATGTCACACACTATCAGATAAGAATTAAAGAAGAAAATGAAATTCTAAAAACATCTGAATAAATTAAAAAACATGATAAAATAGCAATATTTCTTCTATTCAAGAGGAAAATTTTTATCAAACCCATCAATCAAGACTAAAACATAAATAATTCTCTACCTTTTCATTTAAATCTCTGAAAATTTTGAATTAATATTTCAATTATGTAATAAGAGACATATAACTATTTGTAACGCCAATTCGTTCAGAAATAAACTAGTGAACCTTCCAAGTTAAAGTGCTCAATGCTATATTAACAACAAACAATTACAAAAATAGTAAAATCCATTAACTATCGTCATTACATACACACATATACGATTTTTTAAAAAAATACTTTATTTATTTAAAATCGTATTAATCAACGTTTTGTTTTTATTTTTATAAAATGTCATTATTTTTGTGCATATTGAAAAATGATATTCAGTAATAGGGTGTAATAAATCTTTCACATTTTAAAATAAATAAAAATAAGTCTGCCTTATACTCTAGGTAATTCTGGATTATAACTTTGCTATTGTTTATATAACATAACTTATTCCAACAATGCATGAGGTAAATGTAAACTTTTATGAGTCACTGCATAGTAAAAATGCTAATGATGTGACACTAATAGAATTATTTCTCATTTAAATATTTGTTATAATTTATCTCAATTCATTAGAGAATTAAATTAATAAACCTATTTTTAATTACATGTATAAAAAGAGGCTGTTCTCTGAGCATTTTCATTTATCTTACTGTCTTGATTCGCTTATATTAATATAGGATCTGGTACCCATGAATCTTTCATATTAATGGTAAGCATCATTCTGCATAAACTATAATAATTGATTATGTGTCGGTATAACCCCTTATGAACATAACAATTATGACTATTTTTTTTCTACATTCTCTATTCCTTGTCTTTCTATTTTTCTTTTCTAGAGTTAAAATGATCATAGTTGTTTATTAATGATTGCTAACAATGATAATAATAATGCTGTTCCTTTATTAAAGGCAGTGTTAAAATAACCTACTCATTCATTATACTGACTATTTATTACAGTAAATAGAGGAATTTGAACTTAGGATTTTCAGTCTATATTCATCCTCCACTCCATCTCAAACAACCGATTCACATGACTACACACATCTGAAAAAGATAAATGATCCCCAATATTCCTATTTCATGCAGAACCAGCACCCATAATTTAGGCCAGATCATAATCTCCAACACATATATGATCTGTTACAACTGATGAGAGCTGTTTCTGCATGAAATAGGTATATTGGGGATCATTTATCTTTTCACATGAGTGTGGTCATGTATATCAATTGTTTGATATGGAATGGAGGATAAATATGGACTGAAAATCCTAAGTTTAAACCTCTACTTAACTGGATTGTAAGTTATTTAAATAAACTTTAATTCTTTATTCCATGAAATAAACAACTCTAATTATTTGTTTGCCTTTTTCTCAGTAAAGTAAACATTATCTTTAACATTTTTATATTTGCTAAATTTTATAAAATATCTGCATGATATTAATCTGAAATACTAATTTTGTACTTTTGCATATATATATATATGTATTCAATGTTTGTTGTTTACTTTTTAATATAACAAAATATTAATGTCTGCATAAAAATATATTTTGTGATATATATACAATATGTTTTTATTAATGACACAAAACATTGATGATGATGATAATAATAATAATAATGATGATGATGATGATGATGATGATGACGATGACGACAATAACAATAATAATAATAATAATTGTTGTATACATATCTGCAAAAAAATGTAACATTTATGTAGCCTTTTTAATATATGAAAAATAATTTTATGTCAAATCATTTCTAGTTTTTTGAATGCAACTTAAAGCACCAAGCTAAATAAATTTCTAAAGATGATCTATATTGCTACCCAATAAAATATTTTTAAAGTCTAATATTTTATGTAAAATATTGATTACACTTATCAAACAATAAATTAACAAATATATTCCAAAAACAAAATAATGATTATTAAAAAAATAAATTATATATTTATGAATTAAACAAAGTGCTAAAAATATCTATCTTTAATTCTTTAAATGTGCTTTCTTTTGACAGCTTCTAACATCTATTTTCATAGTTTTTATTTTTATGAATTAATTTTTACTTTTTATCACAATTGTACATTTAAAAAAATTATATATCATCTTTGCAAATATACATATAAAGTAATAAACTAAAGCACCTAATCAAAGCAATAGGTTTGAGTTTTTAGTTTTGGTAATTAAAATAGTATTTGAAATAATATAAAATTTATTTACAATCTATTTCTATCATTAAAACAAATTTTTGTGAAGAATATATAAAGCAATAAAATTGTTTTAAAATTTTCAATTCCATTTATAATTATAAAAAAATAATAAAAAGTAGTAGTTATGATGTTTACTGAAGTATTTCTTGTTTTTGCCAATGACAACTTTCTATTTTATATCATTACATTTTTCTCAACATATATTCTATTGAAAAAGAACACAAAGGTTTTGGAATAAAAATTGTATTGTTATCAAAAACTAAATGTTTTATTGAATTTTACAAAAATAAATATATAAACAAACTACAATTTTTCATTTTAATATTTAAATAAAAGTAACTCATGCAAGTCCAATGTCAACTTTAAAAATAGTAAATTTTCAATTGAAAGCATGACCATTTTCTTTGGTTAATTTTCACTGTATAATAATATTTAGAGAATTTAATTCATATTAATACACACTTTAGTTCATATTTTTACAATTAAATGAACAGTACTCCATAGATAACCACAATTGAGCTACTTTAAGACAAATGAGTGCAGTGCCACACATATCACATAAAGTTCTTTGTGTTTATAAATAAAAAGGTTAAAATCAAAAACAATTGACAACCCTATAGATCTTACATATCCCTTTTTATTAGCTTTATTCAATTAAATTAGTAGTTTAATGTATAATTTTTCTTTGATATAATGAAGTTCCATTTATTTTTTAATACAATGACTGAAAAGTCAAAATATAAATATATAAAATGATAAAAAACTAAATATTTATATAATTAGAATGATTTATTATATATAATCAAAAAGAGTTTAAAAATTGGAAGTGCTTTACCTTGTAGTGAATTAATTAGCACATCCATCGCCATGCATGTCCTGTGTTTAAATGCATGATAAATGAACATTAAAATATAATCATGCAAAAACAAACTTAATTTTTTTTTCCAGATATATAACCCATAATCAAACTAATAAATGTCAAATGAATAAATAACTATTCTTATCTAAACTATAAAAGTCCTGCATTTACCTATATTGGTTTATAATTATATATTTTTATTAAGCACAAGTGAGTATATGTAAATACTTAAAGGTTTTAACCTTTAATACTGCATTCTGAATAAAAAAATTTAATACTAGAGGGACTTAGCCAAATCTTGACACAGGATTACAACTTTATAACGATAAGAATGATCATCTTGTCTTTAACTTAACTTTCTAATTAAATAGGTGAATATGAAGCATCTTGATTTCAAAGTGTGAAGATGTAAATTTCTTCACAGATTAAGCCTGCTATTTCTTTTACAAACTAAGATTCACTAAATCTTGCAATTTACAATGAAGTAATTTATAAGATCTTTATTCTTAGAAATGTATAAGTTATTTAAAGTTGTAATTATATATTTTTATTAAGCACAAGTGAGCATATGTAAATACTTAAAGATTTTAACCTTTAACACTGCGCTCTGAATATATGCTAGAGGGACCTCACCAAATCTTGACACAAGATTATGACTTTATAAAGATAAGAATGGCCATCTTTAACTTAACTTTCTAATAAAATAGGTGGATCTGAAGCATCTTGATTTTATAGACTACTTTGTTGTAAATCACAATATTTCACAAATCTTAGTCTGCAAAAGAAATCGCAGACTTAATCAGTAAAGAAATTCACAGCTTTACACTCTCAAATCAAGATGCTTCAGATTTGTCTATTTAATTAGAAAGTTAGATTAAAGGTAAGATGGTCATTCTTATCTTTATAAAGTCATAATCTTGTGTCAAGATTTGGCAAGATCCCTCTAGCATTAAAAAGATATATTCAGAGCACAGTGTTAAAGTTAAAACCTTTAAGTCTTTATATATATTCACTTGTGCTGAATAAAAATATATAATTACACCTTTAACCTATTTTTTGCTGATTATTTTATTGGCCGAGTGAGGTAAAAGTCTAAACTTTTAATTGGTCAATTCACAAACTCAAGTATCAATTCACAAACACAAGCGTCAAAATATATTTATCTTTTAATATTATATTCACTTTAGTTTTGTTTGTAAAAAGTATTGTAATAATTTGTCAGGTTATGAAAGTGAACGAAAGTTTTTTCAAAAATAAATTTTTATTTATAAAAATATTCGATAGCGGCAAATCTAAAATGAACATTAATCACCAACCAAAAAGTTTTGCTGACGTCAGTGATTTCTTTCCCAATTTTACATTGCAGATAAGTAAATAATTTTTGCTAAAGTCTTAACTATTTTTCTAAAATAATTTTATTTTTAGCATATTTTAGCAAAATAATTTATAATTTGTCAAAAAAAAATACTTTTAAAATGGTCTAAAACATTCTTTTATCATTTTCGAAATGAAACAAAAGAAATCATAGCAGTAAAAGTTATTGAAAACCATTTTCTTTGTAGTCAAAAAGTAACAGCCAATCAGAATTAAGAATGAGTGGCGCTCTTCCTTTGTTAGACTTTTTATGTCAGTTTTATTGATTTTTTACTTGTAAAATAATTCAAGAGAGGGCAGCATCTTACCGAACTTTTTTTAACCTTTATAAAGAACACAAAATCTTAATGGGAATATTAAAAATGCCTGATTTAGAGTGACTGGAAACCATCACGTTTTTAGCCATAACTAGCAAAAAGTTGGTTAATTAACTTATACATTTCTAAGAATAAAGATCTTATAAACTACTTCATTGTAAATTGCAAGATTTTGTGAATCTTAGTCTGTAAAAGAAATAGCAGACTTAATCAGTGAAGAAATTCACAGCTTCATGCTCTCAAATCAAGATGCTTCAGATTTGCCTATTTAATTAGAAAGTTAGGTTAAAGATAAGATGGTCATTCTTATCTTTATAAAGTTGTGATCTTGTGTCAAGATTTGGTGAGGTCCCTCTAGCATTAAAAAATATATTCAGAGTGCAGTGTTAAAGGTTAAAACCTTTAAGTATCTATATTGGTCTGATAAATATTTATCCATTAATTTTAATAAATAAATAAATAGTTATAATATGATCAGGCAGCTGGTGTAGAGGCACTTTATTTCTGATATTGAGCCTATAATTATCTCTTATTGCTTTTTATTTTATGTCACAAGTTTTTATAATGAAAATCTATTCATAATAAATCTATTCATAATAAATGTAAAAATTACATTTTCTAAATTAAAATCACTCAAGTATATATATATGTTTGTTTGAGAGTTATGTAAAAGAGATAAATTTTAAATTCTATTGGCGACTGACTCTGACCTAGCTGTCTTTAATATATATATTTTAAAGTATTACCCAATCTAATTAACTAATCAATCAAAACAAATAAGCAAGACAATAAAGCAATTTGAAAATAGGCCAATTTAATCAAATTTATCAATATTCATCCATAATATAGAGGAATTGACTTAAACATCAGATAACAATTCTTGATTTGGAAACATTGCATTAAATAACCCCACCACTTATATATAAATCTTTTTCTCACCTTGTCACCATTTTGAATTTAAAAGAAAAAAATACAACAAATATAATTTATAACATACCTTCTGTTTGAATACAGTAAATATAAAAATATATACATTGTTAGAAAGAACAAATATGAAATAATGTAATAAAACTGATAAATAGTCATTATCTAAAAAAAAAAAAAAAGATTTTTAAGCATTTTTATATTGGTTCACAAATGCTAAATTTTGAAAATTAAATGTTAAAATGATATAGTTTCATCACATTTATCATAAAATGCTGAAAAAATTGATATATAACATGACTTATCTGAGATAATTTTTCATTGTAAAACTTACAAAAAAAGCAATGGGTGACTTTCATTTTTACTAGCTGACCCAGATCTTGTCCTTCCATGCAGAATATCTACTAGAAATGTTTGGTTGTTTATCCATGCATGATATCTGTTAGAAATATGTTTGGTTTTACTGATGGGAGCAGGGAAATAACAGTAAGAACAGTTTATGAGATATTATGCAAAGAGAGTTTTAGTAAATTGTAATGTATTATAAAATATAATTAATTATCATAATATTGAAAAATGGGGAGAGGGGGATGATGACCTAAAATATGTATTCTTTTCAAATAAAAGCAGTGTACTCAAAAAATAAATATCAAACAAAAAATTCTCTAAGATAAAATGAATAAAAACTAAGTAAATCAATAAACATCAAAATAAACAAATTTATTATGAGCATCACTTATATATATGTGTGGGAGATGATGATCTGGACCAACTGATGTATGAGATAGAATGAATGAGTAAGGGTGCTTGAAAATCTGTATTCAAATTCCCTATATTACATCTAGACTCCAGGTATATAAAATATACTTGTATTTAAAATATTAAAAATAAAATAAATGTAAATACAATAAAATAAAAAGGTAATCAACAGTACATATTATACAGAAGTACATGAGAAAATTGATGGTGAAGATACTATAAAACATTATGAATTCCACACCTTGAGTAAATAGTTAAAGTTCAAACTGTTTCACCTAAAACTAAGAAAAATCAAGAGTTTATTATAAAAATTGCCATGCAATAAATGAATTATTGTATAAATAAAATCATAATATATTTTAGGTGCATGTTTTTATTGTCATTGAAATATAAATTGCCTAAAATTCCAATAAATCGATTTTGAATCATAACTTTAGCAAGTCCTGGTTGATGCAGTAATTCTTTTTTAGACCAAGTGAATTTGAATTTAGTCACATGTGGTGTACTACAAATTTGAATCACCATGTTTAAAACTGCATTCAACCCATGGGTTGAAAGATGACCCACTTCAGAACTGCTTTCCATTTTACAGCATATTTATTGCATTCCAAACATATGTAATCTTTTTTTTTCCAAAAAATAAATAATAAAAAACACTAATTGAACACTCACAAGTAATGTGAATATTCAGCCCTGGTATGCATGACTCATAAACATTATTGACCAGAAGTTAATCTGAGTCTGATTGTGAAGAAGGTCCTAGCATAGATTCGATTGCCATGCTTGTCCTCCTTACAGATGACTTCAAAAACCTTTTTTGGTTCTCATTGGACAACTGCTAGAAAGAGAAACCTCAGAAATATCATATCCAAATCAGAACTAAAACAAGCAATGAGAGAATCCATTTCAGCAGTAAACATTTTTTTATGATTACTAAATCTAAAAAAATGACAAAAAATTAAAATTTGTATTTTAGAAAGAAAATCCAAATTTTATCGTAGAGAAAATATATATATATCTTTTTAAAGGCAGCAAGATGGGGAAAAAATAATATGATACCTGTAAGTGTAAGATTCAATTCTGTGCGAATTCAATTTAAAATCTATGATTGGTCAAAATTCTGAAAAAGGGTTTTAAGTGGTATATCAGGCTCAAAGAGTACAATTAAATTTTAAAACAGAAAAATTAACATCAAGTCTTTTCCTTCCTGAGTAATAAAAACAAGATAACTAAATTACTATTGTTCTTCTTGTTTTAAAGTTATATTTATCTAAACCAAAAAAAGTTTTAATTAAATAACTGCTTCTTAATCTTTTATATAGTCACCAGAGGTCGCCTCTAGCTAACCACTCCTCTAGATCGTGCTCCTCAATTTATTAGAATATCGTAAAATATACCGATTGCAGGTAAGAATTTTATATCTCTAATAACTATAAAATAGAAAACTAATAGATTAATTAAAAAAAAAAAAGAAGAGAAATACAAAAAGGCAACACAGATTGATTGCATAATGGACTTAGATGTCCAACATCCAGCCATGATGTCCGCCAGCTCAGACACGTATAAGAGTTCTTATGCACAAGTTGCAAAAACACAATCAACGGTTATAAAAAAAAGTGAAAATAATCCGCGATTGTTTTTCTCAAGGAAAACACAGCTAGCGCCTAGATTTCACCGTTCTACAGCAGGAGATCTGATGAAACTAGATCTTACTCCAAAAACTACTGAAACCTACGTTAACGCAATAAAAGAGCCTTGGTCTAATGATAGCCTTAAAAAAATATCTGAAGTGTTTAACCAAACCATCCCTAGGGAGCTCTTCAATTCATTTAAACGCTTTTTCACTGAACGCTCCGTTGTCATAGCAATCACGGATAGAAACTGTTCACTTTATAGATTCCCTAAGGAGCTTCTATTCGAAGAGATAAATAATAAAAAACTATGGAATTTGATAGTTCGTGTGGGTGATCATCCGAATCCGCGTTATCTGGCTATTGAATTTGTAAACGAAGAAAGCAAAGAATTGTTCCGACAAGAAATGAAAACTCTGGGGCAATACGCATTAGTTGTAGTCAATCCCAACAGAGAAAACTTTATTACTGGCTTAATAAAAAAAACTTACCTAGGTTACTCAGAAACAGATTTCATTAAACTTATGAAACCGTTCGGGAAGGTAATAGATTTTCAGCCTTTACAGATTAAAAATACACCCATCCCAATATTTAGTAACAATTATAGATTTAAGGTAAAACTGGGAGAGAACATTAATCCCGAAAATATTCCAACACAAGTTGCAGATGAAGAAGCGACATTATTTCTTGTCATAAACGGTCTAAAACCGCAATGCTTTCATTGCAAAGAACGCGGTCATCTTATTAGCAACTGTCCGGCTTTATACTGTAATAAATGTAATATGAGCGCATCCCCCTTACATCAATGCCCAAAAGAAGACCTCCATAGTAATCAAGAAGTGACGGTAGATGAAGATGTGCATTCGACAGACCATAATATTGAGGGAAAAAATGATATTGACATTAGCAGTGGTGGAAAGCTGATTCTACATACTGCAGGGTTCGATAGCATTGAAGTTTCCTCCTCTCCTAATCCGGAAATCCCACCCCCTCTTAATAAAACATCTCTCGAAATAATGGAATCACTCGCAGTGTTGCCGACCCAACAAGTTCTAGAAACTTCACAAATCACTAAAAAACCAGGTCGGCCATCAAAAAAAAAATCCGGTAATAATCCCAAGAAAGTCATGGCTCTAGAATGTGAAAGTAGTGATAATGATTCCCCTCCTCCAGTCACTAGAAAAAAAGCTAACATCGCGCAAAATTACAATGCCTCTCTAATTGACACATACTCATCAGAAAATAGTCCAATGGAAGAGGAAACTGATTGTATTACAAACATAAATAAAGTTTCACTTGAAAACCCATTCACAGACAGGAAAACGAGATCCAATGATATTTCTCTCAAATCTACAGACAATAATTGAACAATGCATATTTATTGATCCATTAAAATATACTACAGTTTCCCTTATTAAAATATTTAACCTTTTTTTAGAATAAAACTTTCCTATGCTAGGCTTAGATTCTGATATATACGTACACACACATTCAAATAATGGATATTAAAATAGGAGTCTTTAATGTTAGAGGGTTAAACTCCCCACAAAAAATTGACCTCCTTGCTAAATGGTATGACATTGTTAAACCGCAGATAATGGGCATTATCGAAACAAAAATCTACAGTGGCTCACTAATCAACCCTACAGACAAGCTAAATTCCAAGGGCTTTACAGCTTTTTCAAACACATCTGACACTCCATCAGCGGGTACAGGCATTATCATTGATAAAGCCTGCCCATTTAGTTCTTTCAAAATCCTACATATTGATGCGCACTTGCTGATAATTACACTTACTCATAAAGCCATTACCTTAAACATAGCAATTGTTTATATCCCTCCAGGTCCCACTATTATAAATAGAATAATACAAACACTTAACTCCAGGTTCACAAATGCTATGTATCCGATGATTATTTTGGGAGATTTCAACATGACATATCAGACCTTCACTGGCAAATGGTTACATCAGCTGTCCTTTCCGATGATGAGTGGAAGAGGCTTTCTGCCGGAGAAGGCCGTGTCATTTAACAATGGTAGACATTCATCACTTATAGATCTGGTTTTCTATTCGCCATCATTGCATAACATGATATGCATTCAATTAAAGAATTCTCCCCTCTCTGATCATGCAGCTGTTTTAGTGTCACTGGAAATTAATTTTGATAATAGAACAATAATTAATACAGGAAGAACCATCAGAGTTCTACTACCATCACGCACACCAGAATATCTTTTTTCAGAAGTATATATATATCTTCACAAGTTGAAGAAAATTACAATGGATCCAGTCCAAGCATGGTGTGCCTTTACTAGCCTGCTCTCATTTAACATTGATCATCTTACCAGGACAACAACATCCCCAACAAAACTACTAAAGCTTATGGATGAAACCCATAAAAAAATTATTGGCACTTCTCAATCAAATCTTGATCGTCCCTGTCTGATTGCTTTAAAGAAGACATATCAAGAGTTAACAAACCAGCTTAAAGAATATATCTCCATTAAAAAGAAAAGGTTATATTTAAATAAGCCACACATGTATACCAGAAACTTCATTAGATGGGCGCTAGGCCACCCCTCCCAGGTGCGAGTCCCAGCAGCTATTAAAGTTCAAACTGAAATTGTCTATGGAGATTTTATGTTGGAGCGGCTTTACATATTGTATAGAGAAAAATTCCAGAGGGTATCCTCACCAAGTCTAATGGCCTTTTCACAAGATAGAGCAGAAAATGAAATTAAAATTTCTTTAAAAGATTTCATTAAAAAAATAGAAGCGATGCCAGATTCATGTCATCCTGGCATAGATGGAATTCCCAAGTTCGTATACAAACATATTGATAAAATCACTGCACAATATATGCTTAACCTAGTCTCCTACCTCACTAAAGACATCTATAAAATACAGGGCTTAAATCAAATTATGCTTGTGCCATTCATGAAAAAGAAACAATTAATCTCAAACACCACTAACCTACGTCCAATTTCAATGTGCTCCCTTGGCATAAAGATAATAGAATCAGTGATAAAAGATAAAATAGAGCCATTCATTTTGCCAAACCTATCAAAAATGCAATTTGCCAAAAAAGAATCCTCAACAGGACAGGCAGCCTTTCTATTCAAGTCAACTATAGAAACTGTTAGAGATAATAAAAAATACAGTCCAGTTGTTATTCAACTGGATATTGAAGCTGCTTTTGACATGATTTCCATCAGTACTCTTCTTAAAACTCTGCAGAAATACTCAGTTCCAAACGCCTATCTAAACTTGCTTGCTAACTTGCTTTTAAACCGTGAGATTTATGTTTCCCTAAATGGGAAAACTTCACCACCAATAGTGCCACATCAGTCCATCCCTCAGGGCTCACCTCTCAGTGCCTTATTGTTCACTGCCTATATCAACCCTCTTATAAAAATAATAGAAAATGAATTTTCAGGAGTCTACGTGCCTACAATCAATGACAACATCTCATGTATCGCATATATGGATGATATAGCAATATTTCTATCATCCCAAAAACAAATTCCCAAACTTCTTAAGATACTTAATAATTTCACAAAAGAATATAAGCTAACATTTAATATGGAGAAATCATGTGCATGGCAGATCTTCACCGGTAATAGCATTACTAAAGTTTTCAAAGGTAGACCAAGCGCATTCCTTGGGTTCAATTTTTATTTACGACATTCACCTATGAGATCGCTCATACAGAAAAATTTGATAGAGAAAGTGGAAAAAACTGTCAATTCACTCTCCAAAGCCTATCTCTCTCTATATACAAAAATGGCCTTGCTTAACATGTTAGTGATCACAAAAATCTCTTATTTTACTCCAACAATCATTTATACCAAAGCATTTACAAATAAGATAGACTCCTTATGCAGGAAATTATTCTGGGGAAAAAAGATTATCTCAATATCAATAAAACGCCTAAGAAAACCCCTTTCACAAAATGGCCTTGGCCTTCACTCAATACATGTCTTCAGAATACAAAAAACATTGAACATAATATCTACATGTGCAAAAAAATTCCCATATTTAGAAATTTCTGCCAAGATTACCCCTACAGATAGACCACCTCTTCTCCAGGGATATCTGAACACAATACTTACACCATTATTAACAATCCACACTCTTAACTTTAAACCACCACAAGCCAAATATAAATATTGGGAAGTTTATCAACTTCTACATCCAAATCAAGATGATGTACAAACACCACTTCATATTAATAATAAACAATTATGTCGCAAATTCAAACTATGGTCACTTGAACCAAAATATTTTGACTTTCTCCTAAAGATAAATCTGGACTCGCTTCCTACACAATACTTTTTGAGATATCAAAGAAACTATAAAGATATAGATGATATATGTAATCTTTGTCATAGGGACTCGGAGACACAAAACCACCTTTTCTTCTCATGCTCAAGTCTAGAAAACATTCGTGAAATCATTAGCACTTCACTCAAAGATAAAAAAAATCAATATGATAACCCTTTTTGACTCTTTTAAAAGGGGTGTCTTTGCTGAAATAAGAATCTGCACATTTTTACTCTATGCCTTATGGTGTACAAGGTGTAATTTCATATACAATCATAATCCCAGAAGACATCCAAACACGTTCAGAAATAAGCTGAAAACCATACGTGAAAGAGACAGGAAGATTACAGAACAAACTAAGTACATTGACACCTGGAATATACAAGAACTTATATAAAAGCACACAAAAAAAAACTATATTTAACATGGATCCTTGTGCCAGTTCTAAAGTCAACTGACACAAACTAGACGCATTCCTGCTTTAGTTTCATTGAAGTATATCTAATTGAATATAATCGTATGATTGAGTGAATATCATTGACTTTATTGAACTGTTTTTTTTTTTTTCTCTTGGATACTTCTAGTTTGATAAAGCATACAGGTACTGATCAAATCATTGTACATATGCAGTTTTGTGAAAACAATTTATATATAAGAAATATGTTGTCAAATGTAACTTGTGTAACCTTTTAGAACACTAATAAAGTTTATCCTTTGAAACATAATCTTTTAAGAATAACTTAATTATATACTTAACTCTATGATTAGTGTGTTATAAAAAAAAATCCTTAGTTTAATCCTTTTCTAAATCAAAAGTTTTATATTTTTATCAAAATTAGAAATAAGTATAATAAAATATTTATTAAATAGAGACTTTTTATATTTGATTTTAAATAATTGATAGAATTTCTAAAAATATCAATTAATATTATTATTTAATCAACATTTTAGTTATTCCTTATTTAAAATTATATATGTAAATTTTTCTTGGTTCATTTCTATTTTACCTTTTAAGTTTTAAATATATATCTACCCACATACAATGTTGTATTTCAAGAGACCAATCTATCTCAATATATGTATTTTTAATTTTTACTCTCAATTTAAACACACTAAAGAATGTTATAAAACTAAATTTAAATTAATCATTTTACCTACTTTTATAAAATGAATAAAAATGGGGATTATTTTTTAAAATTTAAATATTTACATATCCCCCCCCCCCAAAAAAAAAAAAAAAACTGGCATTATGTAGTAGTATAATGGTGATTATCTAAACTTAGTTTCATAGTATAATCTGAATCTGTAAAAAACAATCTGAATTTGATATGTATAATATATAAGGTAAAATCAAATAAAATTGTCCAATTATTAGAACATTAAAACAGGTAAAACTCACTATATGTATTGCCCCACACAGCAAGCTAGAGTAATCAATGGATGCCAGAAGGCTTGTGCATAAAATTCCCATCTAGTGCCTACTCATCCAATATCCCCAGACTACTTTCTGGCTTGTGGCCTTCATCAGTGAGAAGCCTTGGATCTGAGAGCATTACACCTAGATCTTAGGATCTAATATAGCCCTCCAACAGCCACCTTTTATCTGCATTTAAGACTCATAGTTTTCTAGTTAAATGGAGATAAACGGTGGCTGTTGGAGGGTTGCATTAGATCCTAAGATCTAGATGCAGTGCTCTCAGATCCAAGGCTCCTCACTGATGAAGGCCACAAGCCAGAAACTAGTCTGGGGATATTGGATGAGTGGGCACTAGATGGGGATTTTATGCACAAACCTTCTGGCATCCATTGATTACTCTAGCTTGCTGTATGTGGCAATACGTATAGTGAGTTTTGCCTGTTTTAACAACAGTTATACACAAGCATAAGAAGTGCAGGTCATGTGATGTTTATTGGCTTATTAGAACATTAATTTAAAATTCCATATATAGTTTAAATCAGGGACAGAATGAAGGCCTCAAAGCTAAAGGAAAGATTTATATATTGATTCCCAGATGAGGAAATAAAGAAAAAATATCAGTTTGGTTCAATGAAACATAAGTGTTGTGTCCAACCTAATATTTTGATGAAAAAACTGGCAAAGACCTCATCAGAAGTTTTGAAGCATATAAGAGTTTAAAAAAATATATATTCAAAAATATTTCATGAAGATAAATTTATATTAAAATCATTCTATTTAACAATTTTTTACAATATTAAAAGTAAAAATGTATTCATCAGTATTAAAAATTTATTAAAATATTATTTAACAGGAATATATTCTAAAACACTTATATAAATAGTTGCTGTATTTTAATATGGTCTTCAAATGTTAAACAGATAAAACTGTGGACTTATTATCTGCAAAAATACCATATTTCATCAATACCTACAACATGTAATCACAATAATATTTTTTGCCACTAATACTCATCTATCTTCCTCTATTAATCTACAATCTTTATCCCCTACTAATAATTGTTAGATATATATTTATCAGCCAATACTGGATAGGTAGATGAATTGGCTATGGATAAGCCATCTGAAAAAAAAAAAAAATTATAATCCTGTTTGTAATTTGAAAAAATACCAGATAGTGAAGCTAATGATTAAATCATGAGGTCAATAAACTTTAAAATTAACAAGGAATCAGCTAAAAATAAATAAATCAGGGCTAAAGAAATAAAAGGAAAAAGAAATAGACACATTTGTTATGATATGTATGGATGTTGAAAGGAGGAAATGTTTAACCTACAAACATAGTTTCTAAACATATAGCTTATATACAAATACTTGTGACTTTGTTTAAAAAGAATCCATTTTATATCATCAGATATTTTTAGTTGATTCAGCTGACATTAAGAATCATCTAATTGAAAAAGAATAATTAAAATAGTTATCAGTACATTTCGGTTTAAACGAGTTAAGAAATATTAAAAAGTTTTGTTATGCTATTATATCTAATACCTTGATTACTATGGTGATAATGGGAATCAAGATTTTATATGCTATTTTAATATTAATAAGTTTAAAAATCTTTGAATTGTTCAATTCATTAAAAACATTCTGCTTTTAGTTAATATCGTGATGGAAAGTATAACAAAAATGTTCTGGAGTGGCAGAATAAAATAAAGGTAGATGTTTCGATTACATATCTCCAATATCACGAATAGTTTAGGAGCCAAAAACATGCCAATTGATTTGCATAAGTTTTTTTACAGCCAGTAAAACCGGAGATCTTAAGTCCAAAGTCAAAAATCAGAACCTAAGAATTTATTATTTCATGTTTATATGAGATGGGGTTCCACAGATAAATTTCTAACTTCATTATTTGTTTAACTGAAATAAAAATATTTTTTAAGTAAAAAAAAAAAAAAAAGTTCATTATCGATATAAATTGTACGGGGTAGTTAATTTGCGTAATTAAATGGTATATTGGCATGATTTAAGCCTGCAGCAAAGCAGAACCAGTACTTTATATATATAAAAAAAAAAAAACTAGTGTATTAAAAAAATAAACTTTTAACAGAGAAGGCTGAAGAAAAGTAATTATAATGTACTTGCTTTCTTTTAAATTCACAAGCTCTACATATAAATAAGTTAAACTCGATTGCCAGCCAGCATTTAAAATAAAAAAAGAATTTCCAATAAAAACGAAAATTTATTAAATTAATACGTGGTTTGTCACTTTTTTTTATTCAACATAAAGCTTACTCAAACTGATTAGAAAAAATAATAAAGGCTTTTAAAATTACGTTTAGATTTTTTTTAAAAAAATATTAATTCATAATCATGGCGTTAAATAAACTGTGGATCAAGATTATAAATGTTTTTCCAAATATGCATAAAAAAGATTGTTGAAAATGTTGATACCATTCTAAGACATTTAACAAGTTTTCTCCAATGAATGTTTATATAAAATCGATTTTAAAATGTGCTTATCTGTGGCTTTTCTTTTTTCATGCTTTCGTCCAAAATTTATTTGATAATTTAAGGAAATAAATAGAAATTACAATAATACAAAATGCATTTCACTTGTTAAATAAATAATTATGATTATTATAATAAAAAATATTGTAATAAAAATTGTACCATAAAATATTATAATATATATCAGGCAGGATGGCCAATTAAGAAATGCTATGAGAATCAGAATTATGAAATCATTTAATAAAAAAAGTTTAAAGTAATGATTAGCAATATTTTTGTATTTAAAAGTCTTGGACATTATAGAAGCAGTAATAATTTATTCACATCAATTAAAAGAATAAAAGGAAATTAAGAAATAAAATAGTAATAATCGAGAGGGTTTAGCTGCACTAATTTTTTTTTTGTTATTGATTTCAAAGTGATAAAAGTTTGGAAGTATAGAAAAAACTATTATATTTAAGGTGTGTGCGTGCATGCGTCTGTGTTAAATTAATGTACATGCAATAACAATGATAAGTAATATCCCCGAGGACTTTATTTTAGAATTATTTAAAAAAAAAAAAAGGCAAAGTTAATAAATTATGAAAGAAAATTTTTTAGAGAGAATTATTCCGTTATTGTTTAAAATATAGCTTTAGATGTAATTTATTTTTAATGCTATAATAATAAATTAGAAATCATATTGATTATATTAACTTTTTGAAAGCTAATATGTATATATAAGGGTCTTCTTGAAAACTGTGTATTTAGTCTGTAGAATTTTGTAATAATGTAAATTAATTAAAATATTGACCTTAGGTCAACATGAGTGTGACAAGAATCTCTGCCTCAGGGTAGCCTTTGAGCATTCCATCATCAGATTTTCAATTGGATGGAAGGTTGAAGAATTGGAGTGTGGAGTAGATTGAAGCCTGTCCATTAAAGTATGAGGATTGGCTATCTTAATATATATCTGAGCACTTATAGCATGTATGTGTAGAGATAGTAATCTGGACCAACTGATGATTGCTGGTTTAGCATGAAATACGTATATTGGTGATTATTTATCTTTTCAACATATATGTGTTCAAGTGTATCAGTGTTATGAGATAGTGTGGAGAGTGGTGGGTTGTGTGAAAGTCTGTGCTCATATACCCCATATATTAAATATAAAAAAATGTAGATTCAACTTATTTAATATTAAAAGACATATATTATCGAAATTTATTTCATTTTGTTGAATCTTCTAATTAAGAAACTTTATAATTTAAAAATATAGGCTTGTGAGCAATAAAGGAGGTTTTAAAAAACAAAAAAACAAATCCTGAACAGATGGTTAAAAAAAAGAAGATATAACTTAGAGCACAAAGCATGGACAAATAGGAGTGCATATAAGGATAAAAAAATAATATATTGAATATTCTGTTCTGCTTAACTAAGGATCACTATAGAAAGTACATCGAGAATTTGCACTACCATTATTATTAATAATTTAATAGAATTACTAAGCAAGAAGATTAAGTAAACAGTTTAGCTTAAGATTATTAGTTTAGAAAAATTAATTTGGTATTAAGAACAGTGAATATAATTATTGTTTTCAATTGCCACAATATTTAATAGCCTCATCAGTTTTAAGGCATTTGATATGCAAGATAAACATTAATTGGCATGTGTAATCTGCCTGGATAAAATGTAGTTTCAAGCAGAGAGAGAGAGAGAAATATATATATATAAAACTAAAGGAGTATTTAAAAAAAGATTTAATATGTCTAGTCCTGAAGGTGAAATAATAACCCTGACTTTTGAACAGTTTAAAAGTAAAGAAAATGTTGTAAATTTTAAATGTGATTATTCAATAATTAGTTGTATAATGAAAAAGATTTAACCATAAGGAAAAAAATCCAAAAGACAGATCAAGGGACTTCTCATAGATACTAATAAGATACCCTAAAGTGCACAAATTTTTAAAATTAAAACTGGTAGTTTAGAAAAATTAAAAAACCCAACTCCACTATTAGTAAGTGAGAATAACCATTCCAATTCTAAAAAAAAAAGTGAAAACCAAATTATTATTAATAATAAACATGTCCACATACAAGCATACTGATCCATTTGTCTGTTTATTTGAGTTTTGCAGTGATGTCTTTTAACTTCTACAAAAAACTTTTCTCTCTGAAATACTTCAATACCATATTTAATTACAGCTTTCTAATGTATTTTATCCTCTACCATATTTTCCCGATGAAAACAATCAATATGTCACTTCTTTAAATTGTCTTTGAAATAGTCTTTAGAAACATAAATGAGTGTTTGCATTGTTCATTTGACATATCCAATACAATGAAGATATGGTTTTACAATATTAGCCACTATAGTATTATATAAAGTAAGTTTGAAGAAAATATTGATTGAACATTCGATTGTGCAATTATAATTTTAAAATTTTATTTCTAGACTTTGTGTTATGCTGATAGAATTTCCAAATCTCATTTCTATACAATAAATTACATAAAATAACAGATCTAAATATAGCTAATTTAATTGCTATATTTCACTATGATGAAATACCTTGTCTTTTAACTTGGTTAAAAAAAGCCAGTAACTCAATGGAGTCTATGCTACATATCAACATTTTCTACTTAAAAAGCTGCTAAGATTGGCATACATTCTCAAGTTAACAAATATGCAAGCTAAAAATTGAATTATTTATATCTATGACTGACTAATCAAGAATTTAAGTTATTTTTGAACAATAATTGCTGAAGCAAAATTTTGATATACTGCATTCGGAATACCAAGTACATTCTATGGAATAACACAAACATAAGCTTACTGTAATTGAAATTCAAGATGATCTTGTTTTTGTCTTCCCATTTCATCAATTAAAAATAAAAATTTTATTATTGAACTTATATCTAATCTTGATCTTTGATTTATTAAGCTGCCTATAAAAAACAGTGTTAGAACAATTAGATGAAAAACTCTCCATGCAGTAGTACCACTCAGTGCAATCCAGAGTAATCCATGGATGCCTGAAGGTTTGTGCATAAAATCCCTATCTAATGCCTACTCATCTGGCCTTCATAGGTGAGGAATTTGGATCTGAGAGCACTGCACTTAGATCTTAGGATCTAATGCAACCCTCCAGCAACTACTTTTTATCTTATAAGCTACCTATAAAGCTTTGAATCTGAAAGGAAAACACAATAATGTTTTCATTTCAAGCTCATTAGCTTGTATATACATATAGATATGAACTCAGTACTTCATCCATACTTTTTTGAATATAATTTAAGTGCTGCTGCAATCTATCTTATGGAATACAAGATATTTACCAATGCTGTTATTATTATTTAAAGAAAACAAAATTAATGTTGTAACATTTCATTATGAAATACATCATTCAAAAAGTGGTAATTCATTAAATGAATAAAACTTTTGAACAATATTTAAACTGGGATATACTTGAATGCAAACATGAAATCCTATTTTGCCTATATATATACTATGAAAAAACATTTTAGGGTTTAAGTAGGATTATTTTGGATATAGTTTATAAAATATCTATAAGTTATTTATAGAATTTGGTTATGATAAATGCTACAAGAGAAAATACATGAAGCTTTTATCTATGATGGTCCCCATCCCCAGACCGGTTTCGAGCTATGGCTCTCATCAGTGAGGAGCTAGGACATAAGATTCAAAATATTAACTCAAGCCAAGCATTTATCTAATTCTTAAATATTAAGAAAAAGATCTAAATCTTCAGACTCCTACATGTCTTCAAATTCATCTCTTTAACCAAAGAAACTATATGAGCCTGAACTAAATTCAGAGATCCCATATATTAGTAGGCTTAGCAATTTAATATAGCCAAAGCCCTAATAGCAAAATTACAATAGTAAAAATCAGTCATATATCACATGACCTATATAGCTTGTATTACCAGTATGTAATATATAAAGAGCCTACTACTAGCTCTAAACAAGCTTAATTATTTTATTTTTTAGGATAAATGCTACAAGTGAAAATACATGAAGCCATAGCTTGAAACCAGTCTGGGGATGGGGACCATCATAGATAAAAGCTTCATGTATTTTCTCTTGTAGCATTTATCATAAAAAATAAAATAATTAAGCTTGTTTAGAGCTAGTAGCAGGCTCTTTATATATTACATATTGGTAATACAAGCTATATAGGTCATGTGATATATGACTGATTTTTACTATTATAATTTTGCTATTAGGGTTTTGGCTATATTAAATTGCTAAGCCTACTAATATATGGGATCTCTGAATTTAGTTCAGGCTCATATAGTTTCTTTGGTTAAAGAGCTGAATTTGAAGACATGTAGGTGTCTGAAGATTTGGATCTTTTTCTTAATATTTAAGAATTAGATAAATGCTTGGCTTGAGTTAATATTTTGAATCTTATGTCCTAGTTCCTCACTGATGAGAGCCATAGCTCGAAACCGGTCTGGGGATGGGGACCATCATAGATAAAAGCTTCATGTATTTTCTCTTGTAGCATTTATCATAAAAAAAAAAAAATTAAGCTTATTTAGAGCTAGTAGCAGGCTCTTTATATATTACATACTGATAATACAAGCTATATAGGTCATGTGATATATGACTGATTTTTACTATAGAATTTGGTTTAAATTAATAAATATTATATCAATGGAATTATGTTCTAAAGAACATTCTGTGTAATCATTGAAGAAGTTAAACAAATAGTATATTTTTATTCTTTATTCATAAATATTTTCTGAATGCATGTGTTTATTTATTCTATATAACATCATAGTATAACCCAAAAGAAAAGTTAAATTTCATAGTAAACAAAATTTAAATATAATATTTCTTAATGCCAATTTTAGTTTATCCAAATTTATGGCATGTTTGTTTGTTTTCTTCACATATATTAAAGGCAATAGGTTTCATGTATGAATATTTATGAGTAATATTGATAATAGTGTATATTTAATATAGATTAATATCATAATATTTTATGTATGTGAATTAATAAATTTCCATTTTTTATTATAAAAAAAACAGTAAACAAACTAAACATACTTGTTAATTTTTAAAAATGTATATTTAAGTATTTATTTGGCAATATATATGCAAATATTATACATTTTCTTTCTAGTTTCCCTTAGTGTATCATTTGCAACACATAATCAGATTCATCTATAAAATTATGTAACAGATACAATAAATTATAAGTAATTTATGATTAAATAGCTTAACGAAGAATATTTTATTTGCTCATTAATTTGTATATTTATTTATTTGTTATGTTTGTTATATTAATAATTTTTTAAAAATTTTATTAATTAAAATTAGATTCCATGATTATTTATAGCTAAACTATTACACTATACTTTAAGATAAACTTCGAGAGTCTTTAAATATTTTATTTTATACATTAAAATATCAACTAGTCAAAATATTAAATAAAACATTTTATATATTTTAATCATTTTATTACATTATCTTTAACATTTCAACAATTACATTTAATCATTACATTGAATAAATAATTAGTTGAAGTTAATTTAACATTCTATTAATCATTATTTGATTAAACCAATATATATATATATTATTTCAAATCAGTACAACTTGGTACTCAACATTATTTATACTTTGATAAGCTCTATTTATTTGGTTCTTCATTTCTGGATACTTTATAACAATACAATTTGGTGTCTGAATACATGGCTCAATGTTACTTTAGGCTTAACTAAGTGATTATTCATTTCATTATAATTTTGGTGTTCTAAGTGTGACTTACATCAGTTATCTGAGATTACTAATATATCTAAATTTGAGTACTTCACATTTTTATACTGAGACTATATATAAATATATATGTATTGTAATGCTAATGAAATATATATGTTGCCAGGCACACATATATAGCCCATGTTGCATATTTATCATTTAAAAACAAATGATTAAATTATTAATAAAAATGAAAATAGCTGTAAGAAATAAGTATTTAAGAAATAGATTTTAAAATGCAAACTTGTAAACAGTAAAGTATTGCGTCATATTTCTCTTTTAAAATAGAAAGAAAGTATAATATGTTTTAGAGTAATTTTCTTTTGTTTAAAGTATAGTTTTGTAAAAATCAAAAAAAAACAAACAAACATTGCTTATATTTTTATTTTAAACAGAATAAAACTATTGAGAATGGGATAGGGAAAGATTTATAAACTCTCTTGTTTTTAAAATAAATAAATATGAAAAGTTAGTAAAATTTGTTTGTAAAAGAAAACTTTGGGTAATGTAATTAATTTAAAAGATGGCTGATTGAATTAATTAGTAGATTAATCTAAGCAAAAGATTAGTTTAAAACAAATGTAAAATAATTAATTAAAGGACAGATTTCAATTTATGATCAAAATTAAAAATACAACAAGGAAATAAGCAATGATAGAGAAAAAAGTATAAAAGTTATCTCTTGGTTATTGTTCTTCAATAAGAGTTGCAATCTGCTAGATCATTCCACTCTTCAATCTGTAATTTAGTTTGGTCCAAGTTCAGTTCAAGTTCCTGTCTTCATTTTGTGATTGAACTAGTCAGGTATTCATTCTGTTATTGATTCAGTTTGGATTATTATTATTCAGTTTGGACAGAATGCAGACTCAGAGCTTTCCAATGAGAATCCAAACATTTAGAGATCCAGATATTCAGAAACTGTAAATGCAATAATAAGCCAGTCAATTACTGCTGTGGTTCACATCAATACAAAAACCATAGAACTAGCCATGTTCATTGCTAGACCATCTTCAGGAGTGTTCAACAACTTCATGCCCTAGTTCTCAGCAAAATCAATTATACTTATCTGGCACCAATGCCTAAAACAAATGCTTAAGCCCTAAAGGAGACACCACTGCATACTCTCTCTCTCTCATTGTTCAACAGAAACCCAAAAGGAAAGCCATGAAGCCATTGACCGAGAACCAAAAAAGTCAACTGGTTGGAAACTAACAATCATGAAAATCTAGGTAAAAACATTTTAATACTTATCTATAGACACTTTATACTTATTTTAATTAACTTTAATTAATGAATGATTATCATCATTTTAGCCTGAAAGTAATCCTTTAGATTTTTATATAAATATTATATTGTTATTTTATATTATATTAGATATGTGTGTGTATGAATAAATGTTAATGTTTGCTTAAATATTATTTGGTCTATTTTCTATCTCTCTTGTCACTATTAATTTAAGAGTATAGTTATTTTTATGTGTTAAGTAAATGTGCTGGACCCTGATTAAGAGTGTGAGCTAGTCATGGGATATTGGTGGATTGTGTGTCTGTCATCCAAAGCATGCTATCTATAACCTATAGTTGGTTGGTGCCTGAGGTTGATCCTCAAAACAAATAAAATGCTTTGTATGGCAAGGATTTGAATCCAGCAGTCGAGGTAGGTCACAGTCTGGAAATATGATTATGTTATGTTTTGCATAGCTCGATCTGACCATGGATATCATTGATGGCTATGCTATTAAAGGTATTCTTCCTTCTGCTTGAAGGGCCAGTCCATTCCTATAGTATTAAAGTAAATGTCAAACTTATTAAAGTTTAGATTCCAAAAATTATTTTAAAAAGATTTAAACCCAGTTAAACAACTCCTCTGAGGGACCCAGTTCAATATATATCATAGGGTAAGACCCAGTTATTCCAGAAAAAAAAAGTAGTCGAGATAATTTTTTATGTGTGTGTCTTTGTTTTAATCAGCTATGTATATTTTTTATTGGACAATCATTGATAGAATACAGAATTAAAAATGAACTGGGGATGAAGTCAAAGATTTCTGCTAATTTTAGCTATATGTTAGCAATCAATTTCTGACTGTGCATGTGTGAGCCAATATGCATGTGTGGGTAATCTATCTTAAACTGCTTATATGTGTTTATTCATCAATTGCAAAACTTCTTATAAATGTTGCTCATAAGTCATCATCAGATAAAAATACATTATGAACCACCACAATAAAAGGTAATTTTGCTTATGATATGTAAAACCGTGGCCTAGCAATATGTATATATATAACAACTCCTAGTGGCTAAATATGTATTTAGGGTCCAGTTCTCTTTCGTGCCTTTGAAGGAGGATGGGATTGGTATTATCAACAGAAATTATTTATATAGCAGAGCAAATATGTATAGAATAATAGTGGATATGGTTTTTTTTCTAAGAGCTACCTTAGTGGTTAATCTCCCATCAATAGGCAAAGAAACTTGAAGACCCAGGAGCCAATTTTATAAAGATGGGAACTAGGTGATGTTCCAAAGGATAGATATTAATCATCTCATCCTGAATAATAAAACACAAACAGTTAGTAATAACTACACAGTAATGGGACAGGTTTTGTGTATAAATGTTAAGTTATGGTACAGCACCAACTGCTTTATATTGCCATGATTCCATACCAATACAATAATTTGACTACTTAACTGTGGGATGATGATTGGCCATCATCAAGTTCATTGTGGGTGAACTCTGTATACCCACCATATACCTCTTACTGGTACAATAATTTACCACACTAACTCAGGCTTGGTGTTTATGGTGATTCCAGTATAATATATATGTTAAAATGAATGTTTTCATGAGTGAAATATGTTTTATCAAGTATGTTTTCAGGATTAACTGTGTTTATTATAATAAAATAAATTTCTTACCAACATTTTGGTAAGATAATACTTATCCTCAACTGGGTGAAAAAATGTATAAAGTAATAATTACATGGACATGTTATTAAGTTGTTGGTGAATAGTCTGATTAATATTTGGCAGTGTTTTTTTATATTTATTTGTATTAAAAAACTTTTCCAAATTGTTGATAATTTTATTGTTTCATCATAGTTATTAAGGCAGTTTTTGTTTTTCAAAATTTCTATAGCTTCTCTAAATACTCTTTGATCATGATTATTGCATGTGGTTATGATTATGGTATTTGGGACGTATATGCAATGGCTAGTTTCTAAAATATGAACAGCCAGTGCTGAAGTTATTGAGAATTTTTTTAATGCATTAATGTGTTCATCTCTTCTATACATTGATTGTTTCTCCCTATGTGTGTAGTTGGGAATATGGCATATGCGATTTTGTAGACTGCTTGGATTTTAGAGGCTTTATATTCTTAGGTTTGATTAGAATATTATTAATTTTTTTTTCAGTAGAGAACATTGTTTTTATGTTATAGCATTTTAGTACCTTTTCTATTTTATCTTTGATTCTTTTTATATAAGGAATGCATATCTATTAAAATTCTTTTTCTTAATATGGGGTTTTTGCTTCGTTTGTTACTTTGTTTATAGTGATAATATTGTAATCATTCATTAGTAAGACTTCACATATATGATGGATTTTTTTTCTTAATTCAGATGTATATAAAAGTAAAAATGCTCTTGTAAAAAGTGATTCAGCTACAAAGAAGATTTGAGCTAGATGGTGATGCATTGATGCTTTTAGATATCTACCAGTATGTGCAGTATGTGTAGATTTCCTATATAGAGAAGAGGATAAGGTATTGTTGTTTGTTTTAGAAACAAGAATATCAAGTAAAGATAGATTTCCATCTTCTAAAACAAACAACAATACCTTATCATCCTCTCTATATAGGAAGTCTACACATAATGGTAGATATCTAAAAGCATCAACACATCACCATTTAGCTCAAACCTTCTTTATAGCTAAATCACTTTTCACAAGAGCATTTTTTCTTCCAAATACATTTGAATTAAGAAAAGAAATCAATCATATACATGAAGTTTTACTAATGAACTGTTACAACAGCACCACTATAACAAAGCAACATGCAAAGCAAAAACTCCAAAAACAAATAAATAATTCTAATTATATAAAAGGAACCACAGATAAAATTGAAAATGTACTAAAACATAATGATATAAAAAACATTTTCTACTGAATAGAAGATTAATAATATTCTAATCAAACCTAAGGATATAATCCTTCTAGAAGTCTAAGGAGTCTACAAAATCCCATATGCCATATGCCCAATTGCATACATAAGGAGAAGTAATCACTGTATAAATGCTAGAAGAGATGAACACATTAATGAAGTAAAAAAAAATTTCAACATCTTCAGCACTTGCTCTCCATGTTTCAGATACTAGTCATTGCATAGACAAAATCAAAACCACATGTAATAATCATGATCAAAGAGTATTTGGAGAAGCTATAGAAATTTTTAAAAACAAAACCTGCCTTAATAACTGTGGTGAAACAATAAAATTATCAACTATTTGGAAAAGTTTCTTAACGCAAATAAATATAAAAAATACTAGTAAATATAAATCAGACTATTCACCAACCACATGATATAACAACTATGTGAAAAAATTCTATATACTATAATTACTGTATATATTTTCCCACTCAGATGAGGATAAGTATTATCTTATCAAAATTTTGGTAAAAAATTTATTTTATTCTAATAAAGATGGTTAATCCTGAAAATATGATTCATAATATATATATATGACATCTCATATTTTGCATTTACTATATTATTTTCTTTAACCTGATATTAAATTAATGTTAGAATTATTTTGCGACTGTGACATTCTTTATTTAAGCCAATAAACATCACATGACCACCACTTCTTATGCTTGTGTATAACTGTTGTTAAAACAGGCAAAACTCACTATATGTATTCCCACACACAGCAAGCTTGTTGTATGTGGCAATACGTATAGTGAGTTTTGCCTGTTTTGACATTCGTTATTCTGGATATTTTGCTTGATTTTATAAAATGCATTTTTGTATCTTTATTTGAGTGAGTATTTGATTATCAGAGATTGAATAGTCTTTAAAACTATGCTAAAGAAAAGATCAGTGTAAAGATGAAAGAAAATGTTTATAGAGTGGTTAAACAAAGTAAAATTATTTTTTAAAAAAGCTAAAAGATGACACTCTCAGAATTAAACTAGCATTTATTTCAGGAAATAAAAAATAAAAGCTAATTTTTCACCATCCAATTTCTGTGTGGTCGTGATGATGATTGCTACCAAAAAATACATAGACAGTTCATTGACATTTTTTTTGAATGATCAAACTTTACTGGGAATTTTGGTCGGTAATAGTTTGACAAATGATTACATTTTTTTATTATCTAAAATTAACATAGCTAAATTGTACATAAGGTCGATTGTTTTCATTATATATACATAATAAAGAATAAAATGAAGAGATAATATTCATGTATACAGAGATCATCTTTGACAAATTTGACAATTCCTGAGCCTAAACAAGTTTTCTCATTAAACTCTGTAATAGCTCTTTTGTAGGAGTTTTGTTAAAGTAAAAGGGATATAGGGGTCATCTTTTACTTCAAATCCATGTTCTTTTATGGATTTAAATGGTGTGATAATGTGAAAGAATGGCATCTTTCTTGACATTCAGCAAATATTATTTTAAACTTCTTCAGAAAATTGTATATGCTGACTTAAATATTTCAGTGGATTGTTATTATAATAAAGAATAGAAATGGGAAGATAATATTACTGTAAACAGATATCACCTTCAACCTTTGATGTTATCAAGATATCACCAATTACTTCTAATTGACAATTTCTGAGGCTAAACAAATTTTCTCATTAACCTATATAATAGCTCTTTTATTAGAGTTTTGTTAAAGTAAAAGAGGCTCAAGGGATTCTCTTTTACTTTAAACCCAAGTTCTTGGAGGAATTTAAACCTAGAAAGCTATTTTTATAGCTGTTAGAATGTGAAAAAATTAGAATAAGAATACATGGAAATATTTAATTCATATATGTAATAAAAATTCATATAACATTACAATACTAGCCAAAAAACAAAATTTTATTAAAATTTTGTCCACAATCATGGTTTCATCTATTAACAAATAGACCTTGTATTTGTTAATAGATGAATGGTTGTGGAAGAATTTTAATAAAATTATGTATTTGGCTAGTAGTGAAATGTTTATGAATCTCTGTTTTATATATAATTACTAGTATTATTAGGCAGTATTTAATATATATATATATATATATATATATATATATATATATATATATATATATATATATATATATATCATATATATATATATATATGAGAGAGAGAGGGGGAGAGGTAAGAACACACTTACATTTTTCTAGTCCCGAAGCACTAGTAACTTGTAGTTCCTCAAACAAAGTAAAATTTTCATAAGTTCTTAAAAATCTTTTTGCCAAATTTAAGATTTGGGATTACCTTTATATGCACAGTTCTAGGATAGTGTCTAAAATTCTTGTGCAAATGTATGACCTATAAAAAAGAGAGATAAATTCATTTACTCAGAAGTAGACTGTTTTAAGTTTGCTCATCTTGGTCTAAAATTTTCCAAAACCATAAAATGATTTTATATTTTTACTTTGGTCTATGAAAAATAAGTCTGTTATACAGAATCCAAAGTTCTACAACAGAGCTTCTCAAACTGGGGATGGATCTTGAAAAGGAGAGTTATGAAAATGAATTTCAAAATTTTAAATTAGAAATTAGATATTTGGAACTATTTTGATATGTAGATATATTTTTAATTTTTAATGTGAAAATGTCCATATTACATTATGTTGCACGACTTAATAACCATTCTGTTTAATTAACAATTCATATATGTCAGCACTTTAAACACCAGAAGAATGTATTAATTTTGTCTTTGTAATAATATCACTGGTATTAGTGTATTTGATTATTCTTCATTAAAAATTCAATCCTGAGATAAATAAATGGTTAATAAAAACATAATATATTTCAAATCAGTCAAAGGCAGGGAGGACACCACAAAATCTGAGTCACAAGTGACAGTGTTTCATATTTCATTAGAATCATCACACTATATGGCAAGAGGCAGGAAATGCCATGTGGAAAAATTCATAAATATAATCCTTCTTGTTTGAAATACAGGTTTATGCATATAAGATCCACACAAGATTATGTGTGTAATTTGCTAAAAACAGTTGCCAAATGATTGTATAAGATACGAAGAACTTAGTCACCATTTAGAAGCTGAGCATATTGCATTTAAGAGTAAGAATATTGAATTTTTTAAAAGAATACAGTTGAATTAAAATGGAAAATTAGTATTTTCAAAGCATAATAAAAATAAATGAAAATTTAGTAAAAAGTTATTTTGAAATTGCTGTATTAATTACTGAAACTAAAAACTTTATATGATTCGTAAAGATCTCACTTTGCCAGCAACAATAAAATTTTGTGAAACTGAAATAACAAACTCTTTAAAACACAGTTCCTGTTAAAAACACAATTAAAAGAAGAAAAAAATAGCATTTCTGACAATATTTTGCCTAAATTACTATCATGAATGAATCAAAGTATTATACTATATTTGTCATACAATTTGATGATGCAATTGACAATATGAATAATAATAGTTTAATGATTTTAGACAAATAGCTTATAATTTTCAAATTTATGGGGAAAAAATTTCAGTGCAAATACAGAAAAATATATATTTGAAATGATCAATAACATTTTTATAGAAAATTGCTTAAATGGCAAAAGTAAATTGAGATTTGCACTAATGGAGTTGCAGCCATGATTAGCAGGATTTCAAGATTTATAGGAAGAATTTTAAAGTTTGTCAGAATGCAAGACATGTTCATCACATTATCCACAGAATAAACCTAATATTTTGACATATGGAAGAATTGCTTAATAAAGTGAAATTAAAAGTTTTCACATTATTTAATTACATAAAAAGTATTTCACTAATATAAGATTCTTTCAAATTTTATGCCAAAAAAAAATGGACTTCAATTATGAATCTTTTTTATATCATCCTGAAGTAAGATGGCTATCCCATGGTAAAGTTCTAAAAATAATTTTAATATTAAAAATGAATTACAATGTTTTCTTCTCAGTAAAAATCTCACATTAGCATCTCATTTTTATGATCAAAATTGGATATGTTTGCTTATCTTACTTACTTGATGGAATTTTTTTGAAAAAGTAAACGAATTGAACTCTTAATAAATTAAGTTCTTTGCATAGTTAAAAAATTTCAGAATAATAGTACAGAAATTCTTGCTTTGCTCTATGAATTTCTTGAAGAAAATGGTCTTTTATTACCAGCAGAAAGTACTGATTCGGAAAATATTTTTTCCACTTCGATAAAAATACTGTTTGCTCTTTAATACAATTTAGTAATTTCCTGTGGTCATCTCAAGTAGAGTTAATTGATTTGAGAGCAGATTCAACTCTTGAATTGGAATTTTGCAACAAGAATTTGACAGAATTTTTGGATCCAGCACAAATTCGCTTTTTAAACATTCTGGTTCTGTTCACATCCACATATCTTAGTCATACTGCATTTTCATAACTATTACTAATTAAAATAAATGTACATTTTGTTTATTAATAGAAACATTGGAAAAACATCTAAGAATTGCTGTGTCAAATATTTCACTCAATTTTTTTTTAGTGTGTAGCAATATTCAAACACAATCTATCATGTTAAACTGTTATTGAAATTTTTTTTATTATTTTACTCAATTTTTACTCTAATTATTGTTAATGAATTTTTAGTTTCAAATTTCATAATGTTTCTAATATCTTTAATTCTTTAAGTTTTTTATATTATATGAAAAAATAAATAAGAAAACTATTTAAATAAACTAAATATAAATACAATAAAGTAGTATAATAACAACTGATACGTCTATTTTTTTTTCTTTAGGTGGACCTACAAATGTTTCCAGATATTCCAGGGGTGGTGGCTTTATATCAATGTGTTTGAGAAGCACTGTCCTAAAAAAATGTATGAATTTTAGATGTATGTTTGCATTTATTCAATAACTGAAGTTAGCCTGAAATTAGAACAAATTACATAATAATAGCTGTTTTACCTGTGTTTCTAAAAATCAAGCTTGATTTGAATTGAGAAGTCTTTCTACCTACAATATTGAAATAACTTTATAAATATTATGATTAAAGAGAAATATTTTTAAATTTATTCTGTGAAAAATCAAGTCTAATTTAATTATTATAAATAATGTAAAAGGTGCCAAATTTGTCAAAATGTATTAATTAAGCATATTTCAAAAATAAATAAATGGTATGGCTGAAGAATTCTCAGCCCTATGTAGCTATTTGAAGATGTATAGATGGTTTAAAATTTCATCTTAAAAGTTAACTATCAGATAAGTGCTGGCTTTGAGTTGGTATTTTAGATCTAGTGTCTGAAATATCCTAATGCCTCACTGAGGATTGCCAACAGCATGAAACCAGTCTGAGAATAGGGCAATTTCTAGATAGAGATTTTTAAATGCTTTCTCTTGTGGCATTTATCAATAAAACTTGTTAGAGCTATTGCATGCTCTTTATTTAGTTTTAAATAATTAGTGTGTTTTTATTAGTCTTCTATTCTCCCAGTTACTTACTACTAAATGTGACTTTGTTATATTTATTTTTATCTCCTCTTTTTAGTATTATTTATTAACATTACCAAATAATATTGCATTAAAATGTAAAGTGTCTTAATATTATATGAAATCACAACTATTTATTGGGGAGAGGTGGAAAAGGTTTTAAATAAAAGCATAAGATGTATTTTACATATTAAACTATTTAAAACTGATCAATTTATTACAAATTACATAATAAATATTCATATTCAGTGAAATGGTAGTCATTCTTAAAGAATGAACTGACAAGAAAAGAGGCCCTTATGTGGTTTTGTGACTTTCCAGAAAAGTATAATCTCACATGGTCCCAAATGAGAAATGTTTGTTATATCAAGCTATTTTTTTCAGAAATCCTCAAAAGCCACAAAAGTGAGAAATTGCTGAGACAGCTTATATAAAAGCTTTCAGATTCAATAAAGAAATAAAGCAATGAAATAATTAATGCCATTGAAGATTGTGTTTTTTAGATCCTTATCTTTCTTTTTTTAAATGCTTTCATTGAAGTTGAAAAATCTCTTTGTTTATTTGTTAATTCACAAGAGGGCGCTATAAAGATTTTTTTTTTTTCAATTTAATTAAATTATACTGTATTATTGCTTTTTATAACTTTGTTTGCTGAACTTTTTCTCATATTTTATAAGATCATGTATGTTAATTCATCTATTCAAAGATAGATTAAAGTAACTACGCAGTAGTGTATATAACCTAGTTATTGTACCTGATGATCAATAGTGGTAATTTGCCGGTCTTTGCCACTTTTTATATAACAACAAAAATATTCAAATGTTGATGTAATTATATAAATAGATTTTTATTGATCTTTTGAATAGATATATGAGTTAAGCAGAAAAAAATTATGAATAATCAACCAAACAGAAATTCGCATTTTATGCAAATAGCGTGTCATTGCAGTTAAATGACTTTTTAATCTCAACTATCTATGAACTTTGGACATTCTCTATCAGGTGGTTCACTTATGGCATGATCATGGATTATAAGAGGATGGTTACAAGATTGTGAAGAAAAGAAAGTACTCAATCCATTAGATTAAAATAATGATATCATAACATTAAAAATAATTCATAGCAAAGTACAACTTGCACTGATGTAAAATTTTATACTAAATAAATTGTCAAAATTCACTACATACATGCAATTTAAATTATAGAATCTAATTGCAAGTTTGATGACTCAGGATTCTGTTATAACTGAAGACCATGATTAAATTAAGATAATTTATTATTAATGATAACTTGCAGTGATGAATGTACATACATGCTGATATTTAAAAAAGAGAGTGTGTGTGCGAGGAAGAATATAAGAAAATCATCAAGTTACATAACAAATTAATTATTATTGTTTTTTTATGTTTCAACAGTTTTTAACATTTGGCTTATGATAAACTAAAAACATTTTATTTTCACATTACTACCAAAAGAACAAAAATATGGTAAACATTTGTAGAGTGTTATTGTATTAATAGTTCACTCTCTCATGCTTATCTTTTTTTCCTTACAAATAAGCTGTGGAAAATGTAAATGTCATATCTGTCACTACTATATATATCTTTATCTCTATATTATTGGATTTTTGTGTACTGCTAAGCTATTTTTAATAGTTAACACACACACAATATAATAAATAAATAAACTACAACTCTAATTTCACACTTTGCTACATACAGTCAATACTAAATAAAACTGTAAAAGCATATTTTCAATTATTTCAGTATAATAATTCTCAATTACAATATTAAAATAATATTATAAATAAGGAGTAACTCATCTGTTTGCAGTCTCCCATAAACATCAACTTTAAAAGCATAAGTGTACACTTATGCTAAGAGTTTATCTCTAAATAAATCAGTCTTTGCCCCTGTGCAAGCATCAGGGCTTCAATCCATTGGATGCCTGAGTTATAATTTATCATTAGATCTAATAGATTTATACAATTCAATTGATAAATAATAATTTAGGCATCCAATAGATTGAACCCTTGATTTAAGCATGGTAAAAAAAAGACTGGTTTATCTAGATATAAACTCTAAGCATAAGCATATACTTATGCTTTTAAAGTTGATGTTTATGGGGCAGTGCAAAGAGATTTTAAAGCGCATGCTCTTAGATGTTAATCGTTATTTATAATATTGCATATGTATGTGCATTATATAAATAACAGATTATATTAATTTTAAAATAAATAAATTGTTATTCATAATGCACTATTTCATATTAAACTCAATACTTCATGAATTTTCATCTTAACTTCTTATCAATTAAGTAAATAATTTACTAATAAAAATGAGCTTCATCTACTCATGTAAAATTTTTGTATTAGATGAACTGGAAAAAAATTCTATTTCATTTTAGTTCATGGTCGTTAAATATGTTATTTGTACATTATTCATTTTACGTAACTTAACTTCACATAGTAGTTGATTTCTAAACTTCATTTTCGATATACAAAAAGACTCCTCAATATATTATGATCTATAAATGGAATTAATTTTACATATTATACAACTTATCAGTTCTTTATTAATAATGACTCTAGTACTCTTAGCTAATATGTTTATACTTGGTAATATACTATAGGTAATATTTTAATGCTCAAAACAAATATTCTATAATTATGCCTTTATTATTGCTTTTCATATAATATGGCAGCTTTCTGCATTAAGTGAAATCAAAATCAATTTATTACTTTAATTATTAGTGTTTGTTTTTTTTTTTTTTCATAATATCACATCCTATGAATACCATTTTTTTAATTTCTAAATTACAAAAAAAAAATCTTAAACAGTTCTTTTATGCTTAAAAAAAACTTTGCAATTAGGATGTATACATCCAATCTAACCAAATAGATTTTATAAATAATAAACATGTATAGAGTATTAAAAAATAATTGAATGGCTTTATTTCTTGGAGTTCATAAAAAATATGAGCACTGGAAAGGACCCATAGATTTGCTGTCTACCACTGCACCAAATAATACAGGACTATAGACCATTAAGCATCACATGATCACCATCTCTTATACTAGCACATAATTGTTTATAAACAAAGCAAAACTCTCCATACAGTAGTGCCACCCTGTGCCAACCAGAGTAATCAATGAATGCCAGAAGGGTGGCACTACTGTATGGAGAGTTTTGATTTGTTTATAGACTATAGACCATTTACACCTCTGTATTTCAATTATATTTGTGTGTAGGCTGTGGAAAAATTATTAACATTGTTTATTCCAGTGCTTACATTTCAAATATATTGATTATAAAAGTTCCAAAAATGTATCTTCTTTTAATTTATTGGTACATGAATAAAAAAAAAGATGAAAAATAGAAAATATAAGACATCTAGATAAAATAGCATTTAATATATCTGCATATTATTAAATAAAATTTATATTTAACGTAATAAAAATGATTAATAAACGCTTAGGTATTTTTATACAGTGATTATTATGAATAAGTGGTACAAAGATCAGCATCAATAAGGTAAATGTATAAACATATGGACACAATTTTTGTGTGTATCACATATTTTTTCAATTTTATGTGGAAAAAATCTATAGGTGGATGACTCTGGTCTGTTTGTGGTATTTGTGATATATAAACTTGTTTAATATTTTTTGATAATATCTCATTTACTTTCTTCAGATCAATAATAATTAGATTTCAAAAAAAAAGATTTGATTATAACTTTACAATGCCAAAAACTTAGCTATATATCAAAAAAAAAAACAGTGAATATGGAGAAAACAAACAATTTCAAATTTATAATATTATATATTGGAATGATTGCCTTCTTATATATATATATATATATATATATATATATATATATATATATATATATATATATATATATATATATATATATATATATATATGAAGAGAGAGAGAGAGAGAGAGATGGAGAGATGAGAGAGAGAGAGAGATCATAAATAAGTTTTTAAAAAATATAGAGTAAGTTAAAAGAAAAATATAAGGGGGAGAAATAATACACATTATCCACAAAGAGCCATTTATTTATGTACAAATACATTACAGCATGCTTGTGCAAGATAAAAATTTAAAATAATAACTTGATTCTTAATCAGAAGATAATCAGCTGTCAACATGTATTGTTTATTTCACGTTGTCAACTCACCAATATTATAATGAGTATGCAGGGCACTCACAAACCCAAATACAAGATTAAGATTTTAAAAAGATAAAAACAGTCATCTTATTCTTTGTACCTAAATGCAATTATATAGGCCAATCTAAAGCATTTCAGAATGAGAGCATGAAGATTTAATCTTCATAACTCTATGTCCATTACATTATTAATTTATAGGTAAACCTCATGAAATTTTCAAATTTACAATTGGTAGGTATTAGATGATGGTAGTAACAGGACTAAACATTGCATGTCAAAGGCTGAGGATGTTCTGATTAAGAAGTACTAATGAAAACTGTGTTTGTAAATTATGTTATTGATCCTAACATCAACTAATATTTATCAGCCATAAATTTGAAAATTTCACTGGGTTTAACTATCAATTAATAATGTGATGGAAGTAAAGTTATGAAGATTAAATCTTCATGCTCTCATTCCAAAATGCTTTAGAATGGTCTATATAATTACATTTAAGTACAAAGATAAGATGGCCATTCTTATTTCTTAAAAATCTCTATATTGCATTCAGGTTTTAAAGTGTCCTGTATATTCACTATAACATCGGTGAGTTAGTAGCATAACTAAACAGTACATGTCGAAGACTAATTACTTTCAGATTAAGAATTACTAATAAAAACTGCACTTGCAAATTATGTTATTAAATAATTAATTAAATCCTATAAAAGGCTCATGTTAAGTCAAATTATAAATAAAATTTAAATGGTTAAATCTATTATCTTTTGTTTTTTCTTGTTAATCAGATTTAGTTAAGGGAAAGTTTAAAATCCAAGTTTTTTCATTAATTAATTAGTAGGTTTTTAAAAATATAGATTTTTTTTATTACTCCAAATTCCAAAGGTTTTATTAAATCATAATGATCAGAAATATTTGTATTAATTACTGATCTTTGTAACTAGTTTTTTTTTCAGTGAGGACAGTATAATTATTTTAACTACATCTATTTCTCACTAAAATGTGTATTTAATCATTAATCTCTGCATACTTATAAAAATTTCATCTAAAGTAACAAACACAAAACAATTATCAGAAATATTTATGTAGAAATCAAAAATACTTTTGTTTTTTCTGCATCCTGTTTTCCATGCTAGTTGTGAATAAGACATTAGTTTTCAAAGTTTACTTTCCTACATGTAAATAGTTTGGAAAAAAAGTTGAAGAATAAAAAACCCACTATATTAAGTAATGACTATTTGGCTATGAAGGAGTAAACAAAACATATATTATGATCTTTTTTTTGGATTGTCTGGATCAAGAGAACTAAGATGCCAGTCATACTTGAATTTCCTCCAAGTACATATAACTATCCATCTATAAATGTTCAACCTTGCATAAAAATCACAGTATCAATGATATATTCAATCAATTAGAACAGTGATCTTCAACCCTTGGTCTGCGGATCGATGCCAGGCTGCAGAATTTTTTTACCAATCCGCAGTAGACTGGCAGGAAAGTTTGTAATAACAAAATAATAAGAGTTTAAACTTTTAATTAATATAAACAATTTTTATTTATTTATTCATCTTATTTTTACCCAATTAAAAAGAAGAAACAGAACAAAAACAAAATCTAATTAATCATACATAAATTAATTTGTTTTTATAGTTATTATAGATGTTTATGGGAGGGAGGAGGCAGAATTAAATTATTTATTACTTTTCTAAAAAAATTCAAAATTCAAAAAAAAGGTTTTTTTTATTATACAAACTCCATATATATATATAACTTCATCTTGTATATTTAACATTGTTGTTTTGATCAGTTATAGCAATTATGCTCATCTAAGGCTGAGCAGTTTACATCTTTAAGAAAATTTATCTATAGACTTCTGCCAGTCCGCGAAACCTTATCCTTATTTTTAACAGTCTGCAGGTGTGAAAAGGTTGAAGACCACTGAATTAGAGTACTCTCATTTATGAAAAAGAAAGAAAAAGGATAAATAAATTGTAAGTTATTTTTCTTTTGTATAATTATTGCCACACAGTTTTTTTTTTTTTAAATCGAATATATATTTAAAGACTGATTCAAGAGATCACATATACATATAAGTCATTTGAACTTAATTTATTTATTTAACAAAAGGACTTTATATATTTAATTTTATGCATTTCTATCTTTGAGTCTACATTAAACAAATAATAACACAACAGCAACAACTGGGATTAAAAAAAATAACGAAAATAATTATATTTGTTGATGAATAATTCTTTCAGGTTTGTCATCATTTTGAAGACTTATTTAAAAAGTCATGCACTTTTTATAGTTTTTGAAATGGCTGGTAGCTTTGAGGAATTTGTTTGAATTTTGGGTATTTTCTTAAACTTGCCATTTTGTACCCGAATAACTTGAGCTTTTTCACTGGCTATAGTTGTACCATTCTGTGAGATGATTTATGGGAAGATGACCAATGCTATGTCTACAACTATGCCTACACAAGACCATGCATTTAGAGCTTGAAAAGTAGAAAATCCTCAACATTTGAAACTTGTCATTCATCCAAATAATCTTCGCTACCCAGAAATACCAACTTTTTGAAATATCAGCTCACCTGTCAATACACCAATAGGTGACTACAACATACAAAATTCACCACAAAATAATAGGCCCATATATGATATTCTGCAACCAATGGAATTAATAGTTCAACATGTAAAAAACTGTAATTATGATAATGTTTTAGCTACTATGATAACAGAAATTTGCAATCAACTAAAAAGTCACAGATTGTAGCTAGAAATGCAAGTAAACATTTAAAACTTGATTTTACATGTCATGTTCATTTACTGGAAGTCATTGAATTATGTGCTATGGGTTGGCAACCAAAGGAAAATTTAATCAACTACTACAAAAGGAAATGTCAAGAAGTAGAGTTTGGAGATTTGAATGGTATTAGAGATAGTGTGAGTAGTCTTTCACCTTGCTCAACTCCTTCATGTACTTCAAATATTACACCATGTGCAACACTTACTTCAGCTCCTAACACACCAATATTGCCAAGTCAACCTACATTTCCAGTTGGACCAACTACGGAACTTGTACGATCATCTGAAAGATATCTTAAATCAACAAAAATTCCTAACAAGAATTATTTTAGAGATGAAATCATTATTAGGAATTCTGATTCAGGAAAAGTAATGGGTATCAAAGGACAGATGGTGCATATGATTGAGAAACTCAGTGAAACTATCATATCTTTCCAGAGAGCCAACCAGTGAGCTAGAGACCATCTGGTACAAATCACAGGCCAAAATGAAGAGTCAATCAGCCGAGCAAAGCAATTAATAGAAGATAATATTAGAAGAAATGCTTCACCCATTAGAACAGAAAAACCAGATAGGCATTCTATTGGAAGTAATTTTAGCAAATCTAGTTTCAGTGTCATTAGTGATACATCTGATTCTGATCGCCCTTGTTGGGATAATGCGGGATATAATTTTGAGTTATCCCAGTATGAATGTACAGTAAATCTTGGTAAAGAGGGGTTATTAAAATTACAAGGATACAGTTTGGATATTGTAAAGAAAGCAAAACACATTTTAGAAGAACATTTTACAAATTCGAGTGAAAAAAAAATATTTGAGCATGCTACAGTTTTTTCAACTGCTATAAGTCATAGTCAACCCAAAATGGCTTTAGAAAAGTCTTCGTCAGAAGATTTTCATCATTCTCCTTTTATTATTCGTCTTTCATCTATTCAGTCTGATTCATCTGCTGAAACTCCTATTAGTAGTCCTCTAAGATTTTCATATAGTCTTGATAGTTCAGCAGTTTTGAATTTGATCCAACAGCATTATCAACTGTAGAACCAGCACTTGATAATCATTGGCACTATTCTCAAAATCATATGGTTGGAATTTCTCAAATGGAAGTTAGTGCAGAAAAAAGCAAAAGTTTTGAAGAAAGATTAAATAGCTCATCTCACATTTTAGAAAAAGCAGTAAAAGTAGAACCATTTTATCCAGCATCAAGTATAATTTCCATTAGTTCAAGTATGACTACATCAACAGTTTCCAGTATCACTTTATATTCAGATAATTCTATTGTTTCTGTGAATAATATTAATTTTGCAAATATAGAGGACAAAAGCAATAATAATGTTAATTCTGTGATGCCCAGTTTAACAATTTTAGCTCAACAAGCTGTAAATATATTAGATTCTACATTAAGTAATCATAATCGCAAAGGAAGTTCTAGTGGTAGTGATACTACTCTCTGTGAAATTGCAGATTTATTGTCAGGTTCAGATCCTACATTAGCTCAAGAACTGGATAAAGTAGAAGAAACTTCTGATCAGTGTCAAGTAGAAGTTGTTAGGCAGCCTCTTTTTCCTGATAGCAGTAAAGAAGCTATTAATCAAGCTGAATGTTCCATAGATCTTTCAACCTTAAGTGCTAAAATAAGAAGAGCCCAGTTTACTAAAACAAGTGAAACATTTAAGAAAAAAAATGAAAAATCAGAAAACAAAACAGAAATTAATAAAGAATGCAGTACATCATTAGCTTCTGGCAAACCCAAATGGATTGTTTATTCAAGAGATTTTTTACTGGATTGTGCAAAATCATCTTTTTGCCATGTTACTCCTAGAGAATTGCCTCACTTATTTCGAGAACTGCCTATTATATTGAAAAGTGTGCCTGAGATTTTTGATTCTGTTGCATATCATGAATGCTTATCAACTTCAAATATTATTTATAAAGCTCGAGAGCCATTGGAACACGCACTGAATGCTTGTTCACTGAAAGATACTGGTGAAGCTGAAGATGTACCACCGTATAATAGTCGATTATAAACCAAAGAACATTTTATGATGTGATCAGTTTTATGAATCACTGAACAAAGTGCCTAATATTATTTTGTTTTTCTCATCTAACTCAACAAGAGCTTTTTCATAGCAAAGTTTTAAACATTTTGTTATTCTTATACATTAGATGCTTTAATATGGAGAATCATCTATTATTGGTATCAATGAATGGGAGATAGATAAATAAATAAGCTATTTACTTTGGCTGTTTATAGCAATATCTACTGTTTTATAGATAAAATATTTTGATATAAAATATTTATTTTGAAATTCCATATTTTACAGCTTTGTATTTTTGTAAAGCAATCATTTTGAAGCCTTTTGAATAATCTATCTTTAAATTGAAATATTTTATGATATTTCAAGTTTGTTTGTTTTTTTATCTTTATATATTTATTATTTAAGATCAATCCCTATATTCTTTATATTTATTTGACTTTTTTTTACTTTTATTTATTAAAGAAAGAAATATTTAATAACTAATGGTTAGTTAGTTATTTGTATTGTTTTTTTAATTATTTTATTATAAAGTTTGTTTTAATAATTATTTCCAATAAAATATCTAAGATATAAAAAATAAAAAAAAGAAAGAGAAAGGGGAAAAAAATCAAGATTTATAAAATGGTTATTATGTTGTACATGGTAGGTACCTTAAAAGCAGTTAATTATAACAATTTTAAACATAAAAGTAATTTATAAAATGAAAAAAAAAAAAACAAGAACAATAATAATTCAATTGAATTCTTTATTTAATGTACATATTCATAGCATTTAGCCAATTATAAATTGCACAGTGAGTTAATTAATATATGCAAATATAAATTAGGATTAAAAAACCATAAAATACTAGAAATGAAGAAGAAAACATGAAATAAACAAACAAATAAAAAGGTAGTACACCAAATGGAACTTAAGATAATATTTCTTTTTTTAAATGGCTTTAGCGAATTGTTTAAAATCTAAATAAAAAATGTCTTTATTAGCAAAATCTTTATTATAAGTTCTGAGTAAACAAAATAAAAGGGAGAATTTTAATATATTAGACTTATACATTTTAAGTTTAAAAATATTGTGAGTACGATTATTATAATGTACTTTTTTGATATTTAACTTGGAAAGTTGATACAGAAATATTATGGGATATAATTTTATGCAGACTATTTAGATTATTTAATTTAAAAAATTTGTCAAAAACAGATTGAATTTTTATAATATCCATCTTGGTATGAGGAGTCCATATAAATGAGCCATACTTCAAGAATGGGGAGTACCAAAGATATAAAAAGTTTGATTTTTGTATATTTATTAAATGCTTTTCCACATCTATAAATAGCTCCTATAACTTTGTGAGCTTTAGTCACTATAAAATCAATTTAATAATCAATGTAATAATTATAATAATATAGAAAAAAAACTAATCTAAGAAAAGAAAGATCTTGAAACGGATTCATCAATTATATACTATGTCTGTAAAGGTAATATCTCTTATTAATAATCTACTTGAGAATGCTAATTACCTTCTCCAGCATTAAATAATCTAAATAAAACAAAGTAATAAATAATATGTATAATCAAAAGGATAAAAAATAATTTTACTATAAAATAGGAAATGAGTTTTCCTTACAGATTAAATTTGATTTAATAAACATATGTGAATGCCGAGATGTATGTGGGGGTGGGATGATAATTAATCCAAATGCATTAGATATGTTGAGATACATAGGTTTAGAAGTTGATCAAAACAGTCATTATAATAAGTTTATATAAATAACTGCATGCAAATTATTAAATTTGCTAGTGCTATATAGCTGGGAAGTAGGAAATATTGAGTGCCTTTGGAATGATGTTGAAAATTGAATTCAAGGTTGCATATGCAGTATGAATTAATAAAACCAATGACATTAATAGATTGAAAAAGTATTTTCTTATGACCATGCTCATTCTTATGATTTAAGAAATAAAAAACGCAAATTTCAATTCTATGTGTATAAGTTGTAATATTGTGTCCATATCAATAAGTGTATGATTGTTAGCCATATATGGATAACATTGCCTTTTCGTACATGCTTTATTAAAAGTATGGAAAGCTTACTTCTGTTTTGACCATAAAATGTCTGACTTTATGGCTAAAAAGTTTAAACTTATGTTTCCTTGTATAAATGTGTGATTATATGTAGGTTACACTGTTTGTGACACAATGGCTGTGCGCTTTTTAATTCTGTTAATTATGTTTATAAGATATTTTCATCTTAATGCATTGATTATGCAGTATTGCAATATCATTAAAAGTGATGATGGTGATGATTTAGAAAATATTTAATATATATATATTGGCATTTGTAATTAATTATGAAAAAAATTACTTCTAAAAATATGATTCTTTCAGTCCATAAACACACACATATGTCAATTATGGTCATCATTTATGCAATAAACTCACAACATTAATGAATTAGTCAGTTGATCCAACATCTAGTAAAGACTATGTCTTGCAATAAGGCTCAATTCAATCTAACACATGATCTTACTGTTACTTATTCATTCTTGGATTAATAGTTATTTTGTTGTAGGCATTAGAGAAATAAATTATAAAACACTTTTCTCATTAATAAATATCTATTATCTGTCTTTCAATTAAGGTTTCATAAGATCAAAGAGAGAATCATAAACTCCTGATCTATGCTGGACATAATTTGATTATGTAGTGGTGGTAAATAAAGGAGAAGAGCAAGATTAATTGTTAATTAATATGACAATGTTGAACGAGAATAAATCATTTTCCAAGTTCTTCTAAAGCCTGGTGGTATTCAACTGTATGAATAATAATACAATATCTATATTTGTGGCCTATCACTACTTGATTTCATCTACCTAGTTGTCATAATAGGAGCAAGTTATTAGAGAGAATTAATGGCTGACCATTACAATATTGATAAGGATGATGATATAATGCTTTGAATGATTATAGAATTTTAAGTATTAGGTAACTGTAAACAACTATAACATTTTATCTTTTTTATTTAAACAATTTGATTTTTGTGTATTTTTATACATCTTTGGTGGCTTTTTCTATTTATTTATTGATTATTTTGAAATACAATAATTTTTTTAACACTATAAAGTTATATCCAGATTTCTTTTTTAAATTCCAAGTCATCACTGACCTGAAGAAACTAACTGAGATATTATTGAAATGTCAGAAAAAGAATTTGTGGTACTATAATAGGTGCAAACTATCCCTCTACAATTTTTCTTTATATAATTGATCTCTTATCTGCAATTATACACAGAAAAATGCAAAGGAATTATTTATATATATTTAAAAGAGTTGCTGCATGCAGGTGTGCAGGTTATGCAGGCACAAAGGCACTTCATCATGTGGTACCAAGACAATTAATAAAATTTATATGTAAATGAAAATGTTTACATTTTCAAATGACTTCATTGTTAGAAATATGTTCTGAGGGTAAATATTTTTTATTTAAACATAAAGAAATACTTTTTTACTTAAACTTACTGTGACAATCGCCCGAGTCTCAAATTTCAAGATTTGAGCTCAATATATAGTACATATATACTCTTATCATTTTGCTAAACCAAACATGCTGACATTTTATCATGATATAAATCTTATATATAAAAATGTTTAAATTTCCAAATCATTTTATTGTTAGAAAATTATTATGATTGTAAATGTTTTTATTTAAATGTAAGAGAAATGCTTCTATATTTAAACTTATTGTGACAGTTGTTCAAGCCTCAATATATATATATATACTACCATTGCACTGAATCGAACAGACTAACTTCCTTTTGTCACTATAATTAATAAAATTTATATATAAATGAAAATATTTAGACTTCCCAATCAGTTTTATTTAAATATCTTAATTTATATAAAAAATAACACATTATTATTAATAATTTATTTAAAAATAAAACTAGTTTTAAAAATATTGCTTCATAATTATAGTAATTCTGCATGTGATAAAATTATCTTTATGAATGACGTTTTACAAAGCTCATATGTCTTGTTCAGATTAGAGTAATAATAGAATGGTTGATTCTGGAATGTGGAGGCCAACTATTTCTAATAACAATATTATTTTTTTAAATAATGCTGTATTATTTTTTACATATTTTATTAAATAGCTTTTTTCTTTTTCACATGTTGACTTTGTTCCCATGTAAAAACTAGTAACTGATCCATAATCCACACTACAGTCCAAATCTAGAGAAAACAAAATGAGTAAAAAACATAATTTTTAAAAAGATCTTATTGCACACCAAATTATTTAATTCTTAACAAATTTAATGCAATTCTTTTGATTGTTATAAAACCCCTACTTGATTGCACTTAAGTATCTAGTGGTGGAATAAACGAAGTGTTTGATTTTTTTAATAGTTATCCAACATAAGCTAGGAATAAACAAAATAATATACAAGGTGTTTTAATGGCTTCTAAAAAATTATTAAATAAATAATCTAAGTATGTAAAGTTACATTTTGTCCCCTTAAGTAAATCTTAGTGAAATCCCAAATTGTCGAACTATATAATACAAGTATAATATATATAATATGACTTAGTTATTAATAAGTATTAAATAAATAATAAAGTAGGGTAAATATTTTATTATTGAATAAAAACAAGAGTACCTATTTTTGTTAATAGAAAATATAAATATGTTATATGTGAAAGGTTCTGAATTAAAAGTAACTATGATTATTTTTAACAAGTTGGTGCTAATATAATGAAAGTGTTATTTCAGCCATGTTACTGAAAGTTATGCCATTACATTATTTTAAAATTAAAATAAAGGGGAAAATAAATTTTAAATAAAATTGATTTATTAAAAACTAAAAGAAAATTAAAAGAGTTATTTAACATATATATTATTGCACAGATGGAAGATTTAAAAAAAAGTATTTAAAAGTAAGAAGTGTAAAAAAAAAGTACTTTTAGTAAAAAGTTATATAAAAGAAAATAGAAATAAATGTTAATTAATTTCTATTTTAAGAATCATGTTTAATCTTAGTAAATGGAAATGATTGTTTTATTAATTAAATGTAAAGCAAACTAGCCCCTGGGGCACTTAAATATTTGAAAGGTCAAATAAGAGATAAAAAAAATTAAAGATTGTGAAGCAGAATGAGCAATGCAAGCACCAAGCCACACAAAGGCCAGAAAGGAAAACATCCAGATCTTAAGAACAAATGATGTCATATTTGATCGATCCATTGAATTAGTGATAAAGGAGACCTAATACTATAAAATAAAAAATAATTGATTGATTAGGGATTGGATTGTTTTAATCTGACTATTAATCTTGCAGCTATATTGTGGACTCCATGATGTAGAATCTTGCAATAAAATTAGTTTCCTTTGAATGCACCAGCTGAGGCCTCCCGATGACAGTTCCTGAAAGTATTGGCAAGCAGCGATTTCATCTACAAAGAGAACAATCTACACAAAATGTGAAACTTACGATGGACTTCCATAAACCTGCCACAATCAGGTGGATTCGTAAAGACTTACTCTGGGAAGTATAAACTTTTATCAATATGAACTTATAGATCAATCTTTTAAACAAACTTTCAATTAGTAACCTAAAGTATGAACTCTTATCTGATTTAAAAGAACTCTAAATCCATTATTAATTTTTTTTTATGTATTAAGTTTGCAAATTAATCATTTCCATTATTATTATTATTATTATTATTATTATTATTATTATTATTATTATTATTATTATTATTATTATTATTATTATTATTATTATTATTATTATTATTATTATTATTATTATTTGTTAATTAAATTATTAAATTTAAAGTTGGGTGTAGATGGCAGCATAAAGATGTTAAGTTTGGGTTAGGTCATTGGGGTTAATTTCAGACTATTTGTTTCATAGTTGAGTTGATGTTGGTGGAGGGATATATGGGTGTTTATATCAATGTAATGTGAAGTATTTTAGCATACAGGGCAACGTGTGCAAATGATTGCATGGCCTAGAGGTGTAACCATCGTGTTTCAATGGATGTGGAGTACTTATCCACCATTGATTTCCCTTTTCATTCTATAGATAGGGACTATAAATCAACAAAGACAACTTTCCCTTCATATGAAGGATTTCTTTTCAATGTTTTATATATATGATTCCTTTGCCAGGCAGATGTCCATTCCTGGACTGGATGATGATTATTTCTTTTAAATAATTTCATGCTGCAGATGCACATTCCTGTCATCATAGTTTTATGTTAACATTTTCATATTGCATTAGTTGCATCTGTACATCAGGAAGCTAGTGTGGTTTGGCTATGAACTTTTAGCCTGAGGTTAAAGGTTTTGAAAAGTTTTTAATTGTGTACTCTATGTAACCTATCTATACTCGACATTCTAAAATAAAAATATTATATAAACTGTCCATCTGTGTGGACTTACTAAAATAACAATTTAAATTTAAAATTAATAATAAAATCTAAAGCAATATTAATTTATTCCTCAATGTTATATGTGCTTAAATAAATATTTTTGTGATAAATACTGGCAGTGGCTTATTTTTTTTAATATTAAAAATATGTCTTAAGAATTTAGATTATAAATCTCAACTACTCCTTGAGCTTAGCAGCTAGGGTATAATGGTCAAAGTAGAATCTTAACAAGAAGTATCTGCCTATATTATAAATTTTCTAGGTTCAAATAGCTTAGAAGATAGGGTAAGTGTACATATTCCCTGATCGTTATACAATAAATATGTAAGTATGAAAATTTAATATTTTGGACTACATATATAATAAATTATGCATATTAATCATGAAATAAAACACATACAAAATAATTACATAATAATGTAAATATTTTATTATTGAAGGAATGCATTTTTAAAGAGAAAACATGAATAAGCTAATACATGAAATTTTAAAAGGGTTTTCAAACAAGAACTATTTTTAACAATTTTTAACTAATTATTGACATGCCAGTTAAAGTTGATAAATATATTGGTAAAGAAGTCAAAGATTTACATTAGCTTTTACAATTACTGCACTTTAGAAAGAACAATGAAGACAAGCTGGACTCTCTTTTCTCCTCATTATGTGAGATGGAGCTCAAAGGTGACACATTTCAGAAAATCATACTCTGGTTGTAAATAATATTTTTAATAAACAAATAAAAAATTAGAAATAGAATTACTTGTATAATATCAAAGCTAGCCCGGAAAAAGAAGAGAGGACAGTACAATGTTTTCATGGGTGTATACAGTGATGGTGGTGGGTATTTTTTAAATATGATAAAAATGCTTAGATATTTAAAAATATTTGTAGATTTGCAGAATTATCAAAGAAATAATATGAAACTTACTAAATTAATATTGTTTTTTGTTATAAGATATTATAATTAGCACTTCAAAAATAATTTTTAACATTATTTATTTATAGAAATAAATGAATAAAACACCTAAAGTATTTATCAAACATGTTAAATGACTAAAGCCATATTTTCACATTTTTCTTGTGAAAGCACTAGAAAAAATGTCTTTTAATTTAAAAAAAATATTTATAGAATGAGTGGGGGGGCATAAAAATTTATTTTGCACAAAGTTGCCACTAATCCATGTGGCAGGGCTGTATATTAATTTTTTTTTACAAAGTTCATATCTTTTTTTCACTAGCTACAAATTATGAATTTGTTTATATTTAAGTGTTATTAATTCTACATATATTAATTTTGGTAGATATCTTTCAATTAATTTTTATATTTTTAAACACTTTTATTGAAGTTGGGGGTATTATAAAGGTTTGTTTCTTCATTTCAATTTAATAACATTAAATTATCTTTTTTAAAAAAAAACATTTTTTTTTTCAAATAAAAAGGTAAAATGTCAACAATTTTAAACAGAAAAGTTTCTTACTGATATCTTATACATATATAGTAATGTACACATACTAAATATGATATATATAAAGAGTATATATATTAACCCTTTTCCCGCGTCCGACGAGGAGCCTCGTCGGACATCTAACTCAGTTCGTTTTCATACGAAAAAATTCGTTAAATATGTATTGAATTCGTTTTTAAAAGTTCTGTACGATGGTGACATCTTCCGATTTATTTTAGAAGTAAAAAATAGAAAAAAAACGCATTTAAACCTAAACAAAGAAGGAACATTATTTGTGATTGGTTCTTAGCATGCTCTCAGGAAAAAGGCATTCTGATTGGCTGGAAAGAACAAAGAAACTGCCTGATCAAAGAAAATAAAGAAAAAGTGAGATTTTCATTTGATCGATTTAAATTATTATTAAATAATATTTATGGAAATTAAACATAATTTTCGAGAGAATAATAAAAAAAAATTATTTTCGAAAAATATTGAAGATTTTAGTCCAAATATTGAAGTTGTAGTAAAAAGAAATATTTACTTTTCTATAACGTAAAAGTCGATCTTTTTGTTTACATTATAACTTTTATGTTGCCGATATTGAATATCTTAGAATAAATAAATAGCAATTTATTTTTGAAAGAACTTTCGTTTTCCTCATGACCTGAAAAATTAATTATATACTTTTTATAAACGTATCTGAGTTGAATTTAATATTATAGGCGAATATGTTTTAACAATAGGCTTTGTCTTCAGTTTGTGAGTTGGCCAATTAAAAGATTTGATTTTTATCTGATACAACCAATGATAAAATTAGCGGTTTACATATTAAATTACAGCAGAAATATATAGCCATATAATTTACAGAAGTAAATGGATTTGTCAGAAATATATAGTGATATACATACACTATATACATTAAATTGATTTAAAGCAAAATTATATATATTAACTTATTTAATGTCAACTCTGCCTGTCAAATTTTTGAATAGAGCCTAGTGTGTATTACATTAATCATGATTCCATGATTAATTTTTTTTGCAATTAAATTTTTTTATGTATATTATATAATTAATTTATAATTTAAAGTATATATATTTAAGACTTTTAATAAATAAAGTTATAAAAAATTAAAATTTAATATTTTAAAATAGTGAAAATGAATACCTAAATGAAGTTCTTACCAATAACAAAAAAGCACATCATTATGATATATATTCAAAAAGTTAGAAAAATGAAATATTAAAACTTTATGTTATTAAAAAATGATATATTTAGAATTAGTTTTCATCAAAGAAGCATACAAAATTCTAAAACATTGTACTTATAGTTTTCACAAAAGTAATTTTTTAAGATGGTAATGGAAGCTTTTGGTTCTCATAAGACTTTCTAAAAGTGGTCTTTTTAAAAATAAAATGTTTTCAAAGACAATCCTGTACAAGTGATGTAATGTTTGGTTTAATAATGTCTTTTACAAAAATATTGCATTATAATCCATAATATTTACTGAAAACCACATATTTTGTCTTATTTAGACCAAAAATAAAATAATCTAAAGCATCAGCCAATCACAAATCTTATTTGTAAGCCACCTTCTTCATATTTTTGTCTATCAACCACACACTAAGATCTGTAAAGATCTATATAATATTGACATCCCTTGGACTTTTTTAAAATTAATACATTAGAATAAAAGCTTCATAGAAAGGGCTACTCCAGCTCATCATACAATGTTACATAAGATATAAATATACTTTAAAACAATGTAGCAAAGTAATGGTTGCAACACAATCAGACCACCGTAAATATCAAATATGAAAATGCCATCACAGCTCAAAAGGTTAACATAGTTAATTAATTAAGTGAAGTTCATTTACAATATTGTTTTAGTAAGCATTTAAAAAAACCCATTCAAAGTAAAAATGTTAAACATATTTCATTTTAAAGAATATTTCATATTTTTTATCACATATATAAATATATTGTGTACACATACTAAATATGATATATCTATAAGAGGGATACATTTTAACTTATAGAAGAAATATCTAATGATATATATATATCAACTATAAGTGTCCAGTCAATTTAAAGTATGATATTGTTTTACATTTTCATTTATTGTGCTAATACTAAAAACTTAAAAATAATAGAAACAATTTTTTTAATATATTAAATGCTTTTATTGGCCATGTACTAAAAAGAAAAAAAATGTTATAAAGAATAGAAATTGACTTAATTAATTCCCTGCCACCCCATGCTTTTATTTCAAGTTGAATCTAAAAACTCCAATTGTGATTGAAGAAACTTTTTTTTCTACTTTTTAGTACATGGTTAGTAAAAGCATTTAATAAAAATATATATATTATTTTAAGCTCTACTTTCAGCCTATTTAGAATACTTTTTACATACACATATAATTTATAAACTGAAATAAAATAATGAAAACACAAAACTATTCTTCTAATTCTATTTATTATTCCAAAGACCTTTTTATAACTGCTCTATTCTGTTATTGTTTTATTTTGGTTAATGTTTTAATCTATTTAGTACACTTTTTAAATTAAATTGTATTGTTCATATGTATATATACTTACAGTACATGTTAAAAACATCAGTACTATATTTATGTGTGTGTTTGTGTTGAAAAAGGCAGTTATATAGAGCTTGCTACTATCTGAGTGTCTGTGGTGGGAGAGGGTGGCTTAGAATTAAACACTATGAAATGGAAGTATTAAAATTTACAACGTATCAATGAAAGAATTTGTATAATTAAATATATATGGTCAGTTTTAATAAAATAAAATAAAAAGGAAGTAATTTTTTTATTTTAAAAAAAATGTTATTATAACCTTAAACGTTTTTTAAATTTCACTTTTTTATATATATATAAATGAGAGGGAGGAATGGAATTTAAGATTTTTATCAATTAAAGTGATTGGCAAAATAAATAATTCTTAACTGCGCCTATACACAACATCACAGCTCATTATTAAGGTGTTTTATGTGTCCAAATAAAAGATGCTAAAGTAAATTGTGTTAAAAGGGTGGCTGCAATGATAAACTACCATTAATGATGATTATCGTAACATATCGTCTAGACAACTTCACCTTCAGGCAGAATACAATGTTATATACAAATATATGTATATTATCGTTATATTTTAGTATTTTTATTATGTTTACAATTTTGTTCTAATTAACGGAAATTTTATTTATAGTAAATATATACGCAATATGTTTATATTTTGGGCAGAAGAAGTATATGATTTTTTTAAAAAAAAAAAACAATTTTTACAGTATCTACTTCTAACAATATATATATCAAGCTTATTTAACGCATGCATATTTGATTAAAATCCATCCAATTGAAATTTTTAGTAATGTATATTGTTTTATACGATACAGATAAATCCCTTGATAAATGAAATGCTTTCATTACACAATCAATTGAATTTTAAATATATATGGACATTTTTAAAATTATTATCCATATGCAACCATAATGTAAACATCTAGCAGCCCATAAATATATGCATTATATCAAATCATTGTGTAAATATAATTTGCAAAACGTCATGAAACTGCACCACTTGATATTCATTCATCTTGCATGAATTTATTGAAAGAAAAATCCCTCTTTTTTTAAAAAAAAAAGTTAAAATGAATCTTGGATTCAGCATCTATAAAAACATGATATCTCTTCTAATCAAAGCTTTACCTTTTCACTAACAATAACTAAATATCCATTTACCATCATAACAATGGATGATCATAAACTTGCTTGTGACTTAAAAATAATTACTAAGTTCTCTTTAGTTTTATTCTTAAATTTTAAGTCATACATATAATAGCCACTATGCTAACCACTGTGCTACAAATCCCTTTATTAAAACAGTGTGCCCATTTTTTAAAACTAAAATGTCATATTTGGAGATTTAACTTGAAAAAGTGAACTGAGAAAATTATTATATAATCATGCTAAGGTTATATGACAAGTAGTAGCAAACTAGCACTGTAAACTATTTTTCTTAGCTAGAATACTAGTGCCTATATATAAATCTGCCTTCAGGTAGAAAATTGAATGTACAACTTGCATGCCAAATTCTTACCTTAGTATGTAGTAAAAGAAGGTTGTATTTTAACTATAACTCTATGTTATTAATAAAATTATTACATTGTTATATAATAATTTGTGGCTATTGAGAGTGTTGAATGAAATGCTTTAAGCTTATTTGAGCGATTATTAAAATGTTTATTTTCTGAAATTATAAGCACAACATAAAGGGCCTCATTCTGAAGTTTGCTTTCAAATCCTGGCTAAGTTAATCATGAAATTTTTTTCAAGATCTAATTAATGTAAAACAAAAAAGCATTGGTGGTTGAGAGGACAGCACAGCTGCCTTACAAGCAGTTGTCCTGGGTTAGCGGGTTTGCTTCCCGGCTGATGCTATGACACATGAGAAATAAAAAGAAAGAAAAAAATAGAAACTAGTAATTATATGATGTACTATTTCCATCATCTGATATTAAATACTGAAGGTCTTCAGAAAAATATCAAACTTTATTTAAACTTTTCAAATACATTCATTAGCAAACTACACAAGTTCATATATAATGTAATGTTTCAAGGGGTATTATTCTCCTTTCTTCTTCAGGTGTTGCTAGCCTGACCAATGACAGTACTACTATGAGTATAGAACCTGGGTCTCTCTATTTTAAATATTGAATTTAAGGTACTGCTCTATGCAACAAAGCTATTCTACCAAACAGTCAGTGGAAATTTCATATATTTATCTATGAGATTTCTCCTGGTATGTATCAACAAACATATGTTGATCAAAAAAATACAAAATGCTTTTTTATGTATGTATCAATGAATATATGGGTAAATACAAAAATATTGATAGAGAGCAAAAAGTACAAAAAATAAAATTAAAAAGAGCAACTCACATGGCAAAATAACCTCAGAAGTCAATCTAATGTAATAATATACAATGTCTGGAAGACATTAATTATTCTTCCTCTTAGGAAAAACTGGAGAAATCAAGAGGTACTTCATAGACAAGCATATGTAATTTCTACTGACCATTACTTGGCAGAACACCTTAATTGGTTAGACAATTATCTTAAATTCAAAACTCAGAATTTAAAGATTCAGGTTTGAGTCCCATTCTAGTGCTATTACTGGTCATGCTAGCAATGCCTAAAGAAAAGACACGAGTAATACCATTTGAAATGTTGTGTTATGTATTAACCTGGGTATGATTACTAACAGTCAAATGTATTTGAAAAGGTTATATAAAGTTTGAATTTTTCTAAAGTCATTCAACATTTAATATTAGATGATGAAAATAATTCAATGTATATCATCATCACAAACTTTCAGATAAACAAATAGAAACTACTCACAGGTCCTTTCTGAGAGAAAATTAATATCAACAAAGAATTAATAAAACTGCATGGTCAATCAAATTAGGTGCAAGCACAGTTCAAATTTTAGCCTACAAAAATCCAACTGTGCATTCTCCAAGGTGAGGTTGGATGCAAGAACACTTCTAGCTTGAGAACCCAGCCTTATAACATAATAGTGATCTTTGTTTTGATGTTGGAATTTGTCTGAAGTTTTTATAATATTATTGTAGAGAGTGAAATGAACATAGAGGGCCAATAAACTATCATTTTTGCAATGAATTATTTATGTAAGACAAATAATAATCATGAGTATTTGAAAATTCGAACATACAATGGTCCTGAAAAGACATTTCAGGGATACTGGAGCATCTAATCAAAAATAGGGACAAATCATGAAAAATTGGGATGTCTGGTCACTCTACCTATACTGCATTTAAACTCCAAGTATATAAATTATGCTTGTATTTCAAAAATATTACACATTATTAATTGTAAATTTCTAAAAATAAGGTTTATAAAAAAGTGAAATTGATTTTTGAAATAAAACAAGTGAAATCTGCTTAACTTAAATAACTTTCAAGTTTATTTTAACTTGTGTTTAGTGGTGTTAAAATTTGCCACAGATGATAATGATAATTCCATTGAAACTGGTAAAATCTTATATTGACATAGTTTAAAATTCAAAATTTATCTATTATGTATAATATAATATTTTGGCTAAATAATGAGATAATAAAAGTGGTTTAAAATGCTCTCTTTCACCATAATTTTACAGGATGTAGCTCTATAAAGAGTTAATTTTATTATTATTTAAGTTCAGTTTAATAACAAAATAAAGTAGTAGTTGGTTAGGTGTACTGTGGCTGCTAGGAAATGCTGCAGTACCATCAAGAACTCTCAAGAAGCCTGCAAGTGATGAAATTTTATCCAAAAATCACTTAAATTGACAAATTAAAATGTCTAAGGCAAATTAAATTGAACAAATCCTTCTAAAATACAAATAAAAAATGAAGAAAACACTATAAAATTCAAATTACAAAAACAGAAATTGATGAAAATGCATCAAACGCAACACCTCCCTCTTCCCTGCATGAAGAAAAATTCAAATTACAAAAACAGAAAAACTCTAATACTAAATCTCAAAAAAATTAACGAATCTTCATTAATGGTGAATGGCAGGAATGCAATTTAAAAAATAAAAGTAGCTATAAATTACAAAAACAGAATTTGGTCTAATATATACCCCCCCCCCCCACATGATAAAAAATAAGTACTTTTCAAAAATATATAAATTTCATCAATATTTAAAAAATAAAAGACTTTCAACATTTGCAAATATGCCTGTATGATCAGACTTCAAAGTAGCGATTTATATAAACTAAAAAGCAATAAAAACATTATACCGGAGTGCTACTAATTGTCTTTCCCAAAAATTTATCAAATTAATTATTCTCTGCTTTGAAATTATGGCATATCATTTAAATATTATAAGTTTTTTAAATAGATTTATAGAGATCTGTGGTAAAAAAATATTACCAATTTTCTTCCATGCTGAATTGTACAGCATTTATAGTAAGCACTTGATGTTTGCAGCATAAAAATCCATTAAAAGAATTATTATATTGGAGCACAATTCACTTAACTAATAACAGCAGATTAAAGAAAGTAGTTCAAAAATGGTTATTTGGTAGTTTAAAAAATACAACAACAATGGCAGAATTTAACAGCAGGCTTTAGAAAACAATTGTTTAAAGATAGTTCCACAAAATATAACATCCCAATGCAATTTAAGAGGGCAGAACACTTTTACTTTGGAAGAATTCCACTGCCTCATGTTCTGTCTTTGGAAGATCCCAAATTTTCATCATTTTGAGTAGGAAAAAATGGTAAGACACTATATCTACTTAAATTTCAGTGTGGGTTTTTGAAATGTTGCCTGAAAGTTTGTGCATGCATGTTTAATATTGTATTCATTTGCCTAAAAAATCCATATTAACATCATCAAAAAATAAAAATAATACAAACAACTTATATTTTTAAGTACTCAACAATAATTAATACATCATAATAAAACTAAGCAGGTATTTGAAAAGATTAGTTCAGTTATATTTTGATTAAATTTGTCAGCCCAAGTAATTATATTTTTCATGTGAAAGGGCTATTACACAAATGATTGAGAGAAGTCTATTACATCACATTTCATTTTGCAAGTACAAACTGTGATGTGTAATATGTTACAGTGTGATTATATATATCTTTTTAAATCTTTAATTTCTGTGTATCAATTTAATTCATTATTTTCTTAAGAATACATGCAATTTTAAAAGTTAAAAACTTATAAATAGTTGCGTAAACATTTTGTTATATATGTTATATGAGATTCTTAGGGAAATAATGAATTAAATTGATGCACAGAAATTAAAGATTTAAAAAGATGTATATAACCACACTGTAACATATTTCACATCACAGTTTGTACTTGCAATCCCCAAGTGAATAGAAAATGGCACTGTATGATCATATCTACTTTCACTTTAATTTGTTATTTTTAAAATTAACATTTAACCTATATGCAATTTTAAAATTTAGAAACTCGAGAATAGTTGTGTAAACATTTCATTATATATGTTATATGAGATTCTTAGGGAAATAATGAATTAAATTGATACACAGAAATTAAAGATTTAAAAACAATATTGTAATTATAATTGCACTGTAACATATTTCACATCACAGCTTGTACTTGCAAAATGAAATGTGATGTAATAGACTTTTCACAATTGTTTGTGTAATAGCCCTTTCACATGAAAAATATTGCTTGGGCCGACAAATTTAATCAAAATGTAACTGAACTAGTCTTTTGAAATATCTGCTTAGTTTTATTATGATTTATTAATTATTTTTGAGTGCTAAATATACAAGTTGTTTGTATTATTTTTATTTTTTGATGGTGTTAATATGGATTTTTTTTAGGCAGATGAATACAATATTAAACATGCATGCACAAACTTTCAGGCAACATTTCAAAAACCTGTGCTGAAATTTAAGTAGATATAATGTCTTACCATCATTTCTTACTCAAAATGATGAAAATTTGGGATTTCCCAAAGATAGAACATGAAGAAGTGGAATTCTTCCAAAGTAAAAGTGCTCTGCCCTCTTAAATTGCATTAGGATGTTATATTTTGTGGAACTACCTTATTTAAATAATTGTTTGCTAAAGCTTGCTGTTAAATTCCACCATCGTTGTTGTATTTTTTAAACCACCAAATAACCACTTTTGAATTTCTTTCTTTAATCTGCTGTTATTAGTTAAATGAATTGTGCTCCAATATAATAATGTTCTTTTTAATGGATTTTTATGCTGCAAACATCAAGTGCTTACTACAAATGCTATACAACTCAGCATGGAAGAAAATTGGTAATATTTTTTACTGCAGATTTTTATAAATCTATTTTAAAAACTTATAATATTTAAATGATATACCATAATTTCAAAGCAAAGAATAATTAATTTGATAAATTTTTGGGAAAGACAATTAGTAGCTCTTCAGTTAATGTTCTTATTGCTTTTTAACTTATATAAATTGCTGCTTTGAAATCTGATCACACAGGCATATTTGCCAATGTTGAAAGTCTTTTATTTTTAAAATATTGATGAAATTTAGTATATTTTTGAAAAGTACTTTATTTTTGATCATGTGGGGGAGGGGTATGTGTAATATATTAGACCAAATTCTGTTTTTGTAATTTATAGCTACTTTTATTTTTTAAATTGCATTCCTGCCATCTGCCATAAATGAAGATTTGTTAATTGTTTTGAGATTTAGTATTAGAGTTTTTCTGTTTTTGTAATTTGAAGTTTTCTTCATGCAGGAGGGGGGGGATGTTGCATTTGAAATATTTTTACCATTTTTTGTTTTTGTAATTTGAATTTTATACTTATTTTTTGATAGAATTCTTCATTGTGGGGTGTGTGTGTTCCATTTGATATATTTTCACTGATTTCTGTTTTTGGAGTTCGACTTTTATAGCATTTTCTTCGATTTTTTTTTTTTTGTATTTTAGAAGGATTTGTGCAATTTACTTTGTCTTAGGCATTTTAATTTGTCGATTTTGGTGATTTTTGGATAGAAATTTATCAGTTGCAGGCTTCTTGGGGGTTCTTAATGGTACTGCAGCATTGCCTACAACTAACCAACTACTACCCAAAATAACTTGCAAATGCAGTTTTTGTTAGTAATCATTAATCAGAAGGTAATCAGTCTTCAACATGCACTATTTAATCATGTTACTACATCGCTGGTGTTATAATGAGTAATAGTGAGTATGCAGGATTTCTTATGTCTGGGTTTGAGACTTCTGCATATTCACTATAATATCGATGAGTTAATAACAAGGCTGATTACTTTCAGATTAAGAATCACTGTTTAAATTATAAATAATTGTATATTTGTTAAAAGTTTAACTTTTATGAAAACTATAAAAAATGCACATTTTAAAATAAAATACTATAATGTACTTTATTTTCGTTTTTTAAACTAATTACATTTTTACAACCATATGTTTCTTGAAATACAATAATTAAAATTTTTAACAAAATACAGATTGTTTAATAATAAAACAAAATAAAATAACAAATTACCTATGATAATGATCAAGTATTATCATTAAGTCATAATATCCTGTTGCTTCATTACTTAATTTATACCAAGACAAAAAATTTAACAAACATAGCACTAATTATATAATGTGCTTTAAATAACTTTTATATGCAATAAATTAATAAATAAAAAAAACACTACTATTATGGTTTTTAAAATTTCTGCATTATGCACTTTCTAATGAGCCTTATCTCCCCGAATTTTTTATTTTATACAGATAGATAAGTGAATTTTTCAAGTTCATCATCGTTAGCAACATTAACAACCAACTCAGAAAGTAAAAAAAAAAGATATATGATTTTAGAAAAATTCATAGTCTGTAGTATGTTTTTCTTCATTCTTTTTTAAATGGTGTTTTATTGCTCAGTGACAGTACTAACATAGGAATCAAATTAGTGGATGTGTTGCTCTAATTAATTAGGCTATGCTGTCAAAGGTAACAATCAGAAAAAAAAATATATACTTATATATGTCAGTCCTTCTCATTTGTTCATGTTTAAGGCAATCTTAATTAATAATTTACAACTATAATGAACTGTCATACAAAATGAACTTATGTTTTATTTATCAACACCATTTGTTTAAATTTTCTTTTCATTTTCACTTTTGCTCTACCCAATATTTTTTTTTTTACCAAGGTTTGCTTCTTTACATACATCTGAAAATTATCTTTGTAATCATTATTTTGAATTCCTTTAATCATATATAATGGAGCAGGTAATTTAATCTATATATGTCCTTCCATGGTCTCTTATAAATGCAATTCTTGTTTTTTAAGGTTAGGATTCCTTGTAGTATGCTATAGCTTTGGAAAGGACTTTTGATATATTGTCTGAAGATTTTCTTTAATTTGCTATCCTGATATTTATGACTACCTGAATGTATATGTCATTAGTTTTTCTTTCAATACTTTCTTCTGTAATTGGTCTAAGATTTTTTTAATGAAGATGGATAACCATTCTTTACGAGATTTTTTTCTATGTTGAATTTTTCTTTTCTTATACCATTGGCTTATGAATAAACTTTTTTGCTCAGTTTTATAATGAATATAACTTCTTTTTCAGAGTTTCTGTAAGTATGTACTACTTATTTTCTGTTGGGAGGAGAGTCAATGAGCAATAGTTTTGATTATAATGTAAAGGAGTTTTAGTATAAGAATATCTAAAAATAACAATTTTAATTATCTATTGTATACATCCTTATTTCTCTTTCATTATATCACATATTGATAATTGATTTATTTATTTTATGTGCATTCTATAATTGATTATTAGTTATTGTTTTGCTTTTAAAATAAAATTAAATTGAATAAATAAGATCCGGATTAGTTTACCATGATGGTAGAGTAATGGATACAAAAGCTATAGATTCTTAATTTTTTAACTTAAAAAAAAGTTATTTATTAGGCAAAAATTTTATACAAATTTGGAAAAAATTATTTACAATTCAATTAGATACTATAAAGTTTATCATAAAAGAACAGACAAATAAAATGGTGTCTGTAAGGCATATTTTGTAAATACATAGCTAAGGCATATGAAAGTAAAAAAAAAACTATCCACTTATAATGGGGTCAGAAGGGAATTCAGAATTCATGTAGTATCAGGGGCAAGTGCTCCATCTCTATTGTTAATTTTTGAAATTTTATTATAAAACAGTGATTACAATTTCCTAAGTGTAGAGTTGAAGCAAAAATTGCACCTTAGGAACCAAAAAGTAAGTATAAAGAAAGCAATCCTAATTAAAGTGAAAAAATCATGTTTCATACTATCAATGAGAGTAGCAATATAAAATCACGGAATTTAATAATTGACTCAATGATATTTCTATAGGTAAGAAGAGCAGAACACTGGAACATAAAATGATGAATTATTTATTTAGACTTATGACAAAAAAATAAGGGAATCAATGTTAGCATGCACCATTTTCTGTAATAAAAAATGACTAGTGGTTGGGACTTCTAAATTGATTTTCATAAAGAAATCAAAATAGCAGAATTTGAATTTTTTTGATTATCTCTTTATTGGTACTATTAAGAAGAGATGATGGTTTAATAACTGAGGTTGGATAGCACTATGAACCTTGTTATAAGCCTACCAAAAGAGTATTTATTAGAGAATGTGTGAGAATTAAGATCAATTCAACAGAAATGGATTTGCTTAAAGGTTGAAAAACGTTTAACTATAGTGGGTGGAAGCATATCAGTAAGAATGACTAGAACATAGATTTTTAGATTTAAGCTCAATCTGCAATTTCCAGTCATCAAAAGTCTTATGGCCTTCAAGCAACTAATCATTCAAAATTTTTTTTATATTAACAGTAGCAGTAATAATTGTAAAAATAATAACAATATTATTAACAGTAATAATAGTAAAAATTTTAGTAGTAATAATAATAGTAGCAGCAGTAGTAGTAATAGTAATAGTAGTAATAGCAGTAGTACAATAGTGAAGTATATTCATTGGCTATTTGCCTGCCAAGTCTATGACTGGGATTTGAGTGCAGATTGAGTGAAACATAAAAACTCTTTCAAGTCACAAACATATATTGAATATGTCATTAAGGCAGTTCACCCATATCCAACCCAATTATCTTTCCTGTATTGGATAGTAAATGGGCATATTGCTATTATTGGCTAAAGGGTTAGAGATCCTAGATTGATTTGGTTTTGTCAAATCTATGTTGATGCATTAATTGTAAAAATAATAATAATAAAAATAATATTGTAATATAAGATAGACTTCATTATTGGAGGGAAGTTACTTTTAATATTAACCATAGTAGTAATAGATATAATAGTAACAATTTTATAATAGTAATAATAATTCATCATCACTGATCTGATAAAAGACAAATCCTATATATAAAGCTGGATCCTTTTCTTTGGATGATCTTATCATTACTCCATTAATTAATTCCTCTTAAAGATTATCTATTAGCTTTTTTTTTTACTACTTCTGCTTTTCTTATTCTTTTTAGTAGCTTTCAGTATGTTCTTTATATTTCTTCTATCTGTAGCAACAACTGGGTTCAAATATCACCAACTTCATTCTATACTGATTCAGAATAGAATCAAGTTAGTGTTGTGATAAAAATATTGAACAAAATGTGTATAAGTTTCCTGAGACAACAAACAAAAGTCTTCTTTGCTATTGTTTTTTTAAAAAATTTTAAAGCTGGTTGAATAATATACAAATACACTGATTTCTCTGCAGTTTATATTGACAAATAAATACCTATTTACATAGGTTCGTACTTTAGATTATTTTTTTAATAACCCATTTGTTTATTAATACTATGAAAGTCAAAGTAAACACGATCTCAAACTGAACCAGCACCCATAGGTTGTCCCAGATGCAATATCTCAAATACGTCGTCTTGATTTGTCCGGTATTTATAAATAGCAAATTACTAAAGTCTAATTTATAAGTAACAAACTTTCTATACTAACAACTTTAATACAAAACACTTAATGTAAATATATTAATGATTATCTTTTGTGCGTGCATTTTTCTTCTGTTCATTTTTTGATGATAGCTAATGATCAATCAATTCATATGCGTACAATTTAACTGTAAATAATACTCTGGGTATACACATGTTAAGTCATGATTAATGATATTAATAATCAAATATATAATTTATAGGTGTTCAAATTAACTGTAAATAATATTCTGACTATATACAAGTTAAGTCAAGATTAATGAGAAATTAATAATCAAATAAACAATATTATTTAAATATAACCAAGAATTTATATATTAAAATAACGGAAAATAACTGCGTTTGAAGGACTCTGTACAGATATATTCATTTTTAAATCAATTAAATATAAATAATAGAATTAATTAATAACAACAACATAGTAATTAATTCATATATTTAATGAAAAAAAAAAATGTCATCAAGTTCTCCTCAACCAAACAAGAAAACAGCAAAAAGATAAAAAGAAAAACGAATAAGAACAACCATTTTTTTTTTTTTTGCTAGCATATGCATTGATATTTTTTTTGTAAGACATGGGTAATCAATTTAAAAAATTGTATTTAAAATCAGAAAAACGGAGTTATATTCTTAAAAAACAATGTTCAGAAAATTAAAAAAAAAAAAAGAGTATTGTTAGTTACTCAGGAGATCACTGATGTTAAAAAGTGACAGGTTGAATTTCAATTTACAAGTCATTATCTCTTGAATCTGTCATTAAATCATTGCATTAATCCATTCAGGGAAAAATAATCTATTGATCAATTGCTTGGCAGATCATAGTCATGTATGAGCACCACAAACGACTGATTGATCTTTGATTCAAAAACTTTTAACTCTATATTAAACAAAGTAAAAAACATCCAGAAATCTTGAATTTATTGAAAATTATTAGTAATATTAATAACAACAAGTTCAAATTAAAATAAAATAAAAAACAGTTGTAAATTAATAAAAAAAAAACAGCTATTATAATGATTTTATAACAGATAATAATGATTTATGACAATAGATCATCAAGTTATTCAATAAAAATAAGAACTACAATTTATACATAAAAGATTTACATACAAATATGGGAAACAATAATTCTCAGATGATAGACTGTAAATCTGATGATGCCCAAAGCATTATTATACTCTAAAGCCCTCTATTGTAAGCTTCAGTAATCAAAGGATACTTTTAACTAAAAATTCTACATGCAATTTTGCAAAGTAACTCTTTACTGAAGAGCAGGATTTTCAATCATGCATCTGTCATCTTAATTCTTTTATAGTATTCAAGCTAATAACTAGAGATTTAAAAACACTCTGGTGAGCAGAGACTTTAAGCATTTTGATGCTTTGTTTTTTTTTTATCTACCATAATTTGCATAAAATATTAATAAGAAAATGATTGTCTGAAGATTAGTGAGAGTGGCATTTTATTTGTAGTTATATTTTTATATTTTCAATGCCTTTTTTATATGAATTTGCCCCAATGTTTTTACTAGCTAGCAGTTTTTTTCCAGATATTAATTTTGTTTGGGTTTCTTAGAATTTAATTCAATTAAAAGAAATGCAACCAATGTATTTATACTGTATATATATATATATTGTGACCTTGCTATTTTGCTACCATTCATTATAAATGTGTAGCACAATCAATTTTATAAAAAAAAAAAAAATTATATAACAGTTATTATACTATGTTATTTTGTATTTAAAGCAATTTAAAATAAAATATTTATTTGACTGAAAAGCTAATCTAGATTATTTTAAAGCTATATTATTTAAATTTATTAATAAAGTTAATTTATAATATAATATTTATAGTTTCATATTAATAAATAATTATTAGTATTAGGCAATATAATGCTAAAACAAGAATTTTAACAATAAAATTAATATTATATAAATCTTAATAGTTTAATTTAAATAATTCTTCTTTAATTACTTTAAATTATATTAAATAATAATGTAATTAATCTGGTATTCAATCTATGTGTGTATATCTATGTGCACACATGTTTTTGATAAAATTGATTAATTTTAGTTCTTTGTTGCTAAAATTAATTTTATTAGTTGTTATTGGTTTTATGTAACAATTTATTTTGTATCAATTTATTTTAAAAGTGTATTAAAATTAATGATATAGTTACATAAAACAATAGTTTTATATTTTCAAAGTTAACTTTATTAAAAGTAGTTTATTAAAAATTAATAAAAAATGTTTCAATGTTAAAAGTGTATTTAAATATAATATTTAAGTAAAATTTCAAATAAATTATTTAATGAGAATTATTAAATAAATTATTTTAGAAAAAAAAGCCAGACAAAAATAAATTTTTATGTAAATTTTTCTTATCAGAGATTGAATTAATCAATCAGATTAGGATTAATTAAAGCTATAAATAAAGGTGATTGTCAATTATTGTCAGTAATTGTCTATTAAAATTTTTCTTTCCAATTAATCAAAAAGTTTAAGTTATAAGTTTTTTTAAATATTTTTTTTGGGTTAATAAAGTGTTAAAAGTAATTTATAAAATTATTAATAGTCATTTAAGAAGTTTAAGTCATTAAAATGGAGTGAAACCCATAAATATTCCTTATCAGAATGACATAAAAACCAACTGGAAACTATGATGATTAGTGGCAAAAATATGAGTTATGCAACAGATGTACTAATAGTTAGGAGACTATGCTGGAGAGAGAGCATTGCTCAGACCAAAGAGTAACATTAACGATTCATAATGCATTTTAGTCTAATAGTATTTGTATGTTTGATATGAAAGGAGTCTTATTTTAATAATTAATCTTAAAAAGCATAGACTTCTATGTGATACTGATATTCATTTTTACTTTTGGAAAGTTATTACAAACTGTTTCAAAATTTATATTCTGTTGAAGAAAAAGGATGAATGATAGCTAATAATTTTGTGAAAATGAACTTATTATCTACTTATGTCATCATCATCAAACCATTATTAATCCACTGCAGGATGAAGGTCTCTCCAAGTTCAATCCATCTTTTTCAATCTTTAGCTTCTCTTCTCCACATCACCCCTGCACACTTTCTTATTTCATCCATCCATCTCACATGTGGCCTCTTTCTGGATCTTTTACAATCTCTTGGAATCTGGCTTAAGATTTCAATTGTCTATCTACTATCATCTCTTCTAGCAATATATCCAGCCCAACTCTACTTCAATCTTTTAATTTTTTCAATGAGGTCAGTAACACTTGTTTGTTCTCTTACCCATACATTGCATTTTTGATCTCTTCTTGTTACTTCCAACATGCATCTCTCCATACTTCTTTGAATGATCTGAAGTCTCTGAATTGCTCATCTATTAAGTGTCCAAGTCTCAGGTCCATAAGTAAGAACTGGTAAAACACATTTGTTAAAAACCTTCCTTTTCAAACACAATAGGCATATTTTCTTTTAGTATCAAGTTATTTCTACCAAAAGCATTCCAACCAAGTTTAATTCTATGATTAATTTCCTCCATTATGTTTTCATCTGTATTAATAATCTGACTAAGGTATTTGTAACTGTTAATTTTTTCTAATTCATCATAATCAATCTTTATTTTCATATTTTGAGCAAATCAATTAAACATTACTTTAGTCTTTTTAACATTTATCTTTAGTCCTATTTTCCTACTTTCATCTGACAACTCCTGCAGCATTTCCTGCAGCTCTGAAGCATTATTTGCAAAAACAACTACATCATTTGCAAAATCTAAATAACTTAAATAATCTCCATTTACTTTCACTCCTTTAGTTTCCCATTTTAATCCACAAAATACTTCTTGCAGCACTGTTGTAAAAGATTTTGGATATATGGAGTCACCTTGTCTCACACCCTTCTGAATGTTGACTTTCCCAGTATCATTATGTAATCTAATTGTTGCTGTTGCATTTTTATAAATATTCTTTAAAATATGACAATATCCTGGATCTATACCTTGATGATCCAATGCTTTAATCACTGAAGAATTGATCTACTTATATATTACATGTTATTTGCAAATGTTTTTAATATAAACTGTCTACTAACCTTAAAGAGACAATTATTATATAATATTTTTCAAATCTTGTCCAAATTAAGTATAAAAATAAATATGAACTAGTATAATAATATTTTTTACAAGTAATAAGTCAACTATAAGTATTGAGAAATGGATATTAATCCAAAGGAGAATAATTTTTAATGCATAATGTAATTAAAAGATTGCAAATTAGTAATATTCAAATGTGCATATGTGAAAGACGAATTTTAAAATAGGAAGAACTCATTAGTGATATTGTCAAAGTTATTTATGATACTTTTATATAAAAATTTGAAGAATTCTGTAAAGGGAAATATTTCTACAATAATTTATTGAACCCATATAGATGAAGAAATCTTTAGGTATGGAAATTATTTTTCGTTAAATAATCCATTTTTATTTGTAATTCTTCATGAAATTTGTTTTATCGAGACTAAATGGAACAAACTTTATTTATAAATGCTTTTTGTCCTGAAAAGATGAACAAAATTTCAATTGGATTTTTTTTTTTTCGTTAATATTTTGCATTTATGCTGAACAAAGTTAGAAGCAGCGAGAAGAGCAGAGAAGAAAAAATCTCTGTTAGTGAACTGAATATTGTTATGATAACCATGCTTCCCTCCCGGACTTTAACTTAAAGCAAAAATTAAAGAGCATTATAGAATTTTATTATTTTTCTTACTTAAGAAATATAGTTATATAAGTTATTAATTATTTATTCTTATATTTAAGATATTTAATATTTATATATGTGAAGTTTATTTGAATATTTGGTATAATAATAATAAAAGGTGATAGAAAAATTAATATTTTTCTGCAAATGGTAATAAGTCTCTAACTTTCAAATGAAATGTCATCAATCAGAGAGGGTGGTATTTCAGTATTAATCCTAAGGATAGGATTAAGGTAAAATGCATTAATATGTCTTTAAATTTTAGTATGGGTATTTATTTATTTAGAAGAGTGATAAATCAGGTGAACCAAATAATATGTCTATTCTGTTTATGTATGTTAAGGTATAAAATATACATGTAATATGTTAAATCTAATTAAATACTATGTGAAAGTATGAATATACATATTATATATTGGATCTTTTTAGATACCATATATAATTATTAATAAAATGTTAGAAGCAGTATATGTTTAAATACAACTTGAATATTTGATCTCTGAATTATTTTTATAAAGAATTTGAATGAAGATATTTATTATAATGAAATATTTGAAATCATTTGTTGGTACTATATAGAATCTTCTTGATATTATAGTGAATGCTCTAAAATAAAGTTTAGATATTATTTTTATAAGATGTTTTAGAATTTGTTTGTGATGTTAAAGGAGATATACAGAGTGCATATGATAGACAGTTAGTGGTTCAGGAAAGTAGTATGGATGAAATCCTATAGTGAAATGAATATATTCAGTATTGAATATAATATTTGAATGCTAAATAGAATATAGTTAACATAGTTCTGTATATTTTATGATTCATGATCAGTAATGTTTCTTTCTGCAAATCAGTAAATGCTCAGAGAGAAGCCATGATAGGAATTTAAGATAGACACAAGAATATGTGGCCTTAAGCTCCGCATTCTTGTTTCTATTGCTTTTTCATAGTTCTTGTAGTTTTGAGTCCCTCACTTTCAATCGCTTCTATCATCACTGGTTCCTACATCATAATTGGTTGGTAAAAAATGTTTGAAGACTAATGACTAGACTATTAAATGATGTAAGATATTTCGGAAGGCAAGAAGAGAAAAATATATCACAAATGATGTCTAACTAATGTGAAATGAAGTTTTATGGAATGATTTGATATTCCAAAAAATTATAAGAGATTGAGAAAACATATTTTAATTATATGAAAAATATGAATGAAAGCGAAACCTGAAGGTTATTAACTTCATAAAAGCTAGAGTAAGTAAATATCATATATTTAATTGATTTTATGTTGCTTAAATAATTATAATAATATTTTTATGAGAGAATAAATTACTAATAACTTCTTGGTGACAGCATAGACCTAAGAGTGCCTTCTCCTTGAGGCTATAAAGTATGTGAGGAACTCATTGCTGTACATATGTAAGAGGCATGCTAAAAACATCACATTCTACAACCGTATAAAAATATTTCTCTTACGAGGCATACAAATAAGAATGAAGCTGGGAATAAATGCCCAATCTCCTAAAATACTTTCAAATATCAATATATTTAATCATGGGAGAGCTATGCTCCAGCTCAACCTTTGAGGTGGTCAGAACTACACTCACCTCAAACAAACAAAGGTCATTTGCACTCTCATATCACATAAGGGGTATCATATTATTGATGCATGAACCGATTAGTCTAATACAACTAAGAATAATTTTATTTAAAATGTTAATTCTATAGGCTAAGAAATGGGCATCATTTATTTAAAAATACATATTTTAGCTAACTCACTCTCCAGGGCATAGCAATAAAATACTAAAATATCTGAGAATGAATAAACATGAAAACATTCATTTAAAATTATTAACATAATAATATTTAAAAAAACCTTTTCATACTGCACACTTTTCTAGTATTTTATAGTAAAAATATGGGCTCAAGCAATTTTATAATGAATGAAGATATTTTCTAATTTTAATATTGGTTTAATATCGGGTCAACTTATAATGCTTAACTAAAATATGCAATAAAATACATCTAACATATAACAATAAATATAATAAAGAAAATTTTTACATAAAGTCTCTTGGCACACAGTGATCTTGGCAATAGTTCTCCATTATAATGTAAAATTATCCAAAGAGAAAACAAAAACACATGTATTATCCTAGATGAAAAATGCATGGCCATGGCAGTACAATCTTGAAGTTGTCCAAAGATTAATGTTTATTGGCACAAAATCGAATTTAAAGACGCACATTTTATAATAGTAGCTATTTTTGCTATCCATATTCTTGTATTTTATTAATTCCAATCTTCGTAATATTATTTATTTCCTTATGAATCATAATATACTTAATTAGTTTTCCCTACTTTATGCATTAAGTCATCCTCTGGGTTTACTTTTCCATTATTCCAAGATTCAACTGAAACAAATGCTCATTATAATACTGTACTTCTAAAATTATTTAACAAAGATTTATATAAGATTTCTTTCATTCCAAGGTTCAGCTGAAACAGATGCTCTCTATAATAAACTTATGAAATTATTTAATAAATGCTTATATAAGATTTCTTTTATCCGAAATATTTAATCAATATTCCTTTCATTCTCAAATTTAATGGGTTATTCTAATAGATATTTCAAACTTTCTGCTACAGTTTTTCTCTCACCAGAACGCAAAAATTTACTTTCGTAATAACAATTAAAGGAAATATGTATTATTGCTTAGCCTTTATGTCTTTCTTATAATATAACACAAATATACGATTCAGCTGTTATTCTTTCAATCTCTTTTGTATTTTATAAATAAATTCATCCATCCAAGTGTTAGAAATAAAATATTTAAGATAGAATAAAATATCACTAAAAGCTTGTAATAAAATCATCCATCCAAATATTAGAAGCAAATTCTTTAAGACAGGATAGGTATCAATAAAATTCTGTACCTGAAACATTGTCTGAATTGTAAATTGTAGCTTCCAAGCTAGATGTGTTGAAGTAAGCATGGTTGGTTAATTAATCTTGTTGGATTGGCAAAATTTTGGCAACAATTGATTTTGGAAGGAGATCAGTGTACCTATTTAATCTCTAGTGACACATTTTACAAAAGAACAAATATACACTTTTTTAAAAAAATAATTTTGATCAGACGATAATTGAGAAGCACATCCGATACGTGTTCAGTTGACACCAATTTTTTAGGGAAGACCTCGCCCCAAATATATCTTTAGTTTTATATATTCCTTCTCTCAATTATGTTCTGGTTGATCTTTGACCCATAATATTAAGATTTAATTGGTTTATCAACCCTAATATTGACAGTAATTATTCACAACTTTGTCTGATACCACGTGTCCTTGAGATATTTACCCACTTTTAATAATAATAATAATAATAATAATAATAATAATAATAATAATAATAATAATAATAATAATAATAATAATTTATTATTTATTTATTTATTCATTATGAAGCAAACAATAAATGTATAATACAGTGAGATAAATTCCATGCAAGAAAAATCTTGTGTGAGGAATTTAAATGTAACAACTAAAAACACTAATAAAATACAAAAAAAAAAAAAAAGTATAAATATAACATAAAATATTAAAATCACACAGATATTGCATTTGGCAATTCAATCACTGTAGTAAATAATTACAACATAATATACAATATAAACAAAAAAAATAAAATAAAATAAAATAAAACTAATCCTTAGCATAATATAACCAGTGCCATAAATGCTTTTTAAAAATCAAATAAGATAGTGTTCATTAAATAAACAGAACAATCTCTTATAAATACATATTAAATAATTTAGGACCATTATAACTAAATTGCTTCCTACTGGATGTTTTAAGAAAAATAGGTAAAGCTAGCTGATATTTAGTAGATAAACGAGTATTTACTAAAAACACTAATAAAATACAAAAAAAAAAAAAAGTATAAATATAACATAAAATATTAAAATTATACAGATATTACATTTGGAAATTCAATAACAGTAGTAAATAATTATAACATAACATACAGTATAAACAAAAATAAAATAAAATAAACAAAATAAAAATAATGGTTAGCATAATATAACCAGTGCCATAAATGCTTTATAAAAATCAAATAACTAGTGCTCATTAAATTCACAGAACAATCTCTTATAAACATATTAAATAATTTAGGACCATTATAACTAAATTGCTTCCTACTAGATGTTTTAAGAAAATTAGGTAAAGCTAGCTGATATTTAGTAGATAAACGAGTATTTACAACAGAAGATTTAGTATCCAAATGAAGTTTCCTACAATAAATATCAAGAATCACTCTATATTTATACAAATGGAAAACATCTAGTATATTAAAAGTGGCATAAATATCTTTAACAGATGTGGGACGTGATCTACCAAAAATGATACGCATTGTATAATTCTGTAAAACAGACAATGTAGTCATTGCAAAAGTAGAACAGTTCCTCCAAACTGATATATTATAACATAATAAGCTTTGATAAGAAGAAATATATAAAGTAATCAAAGCTGACCAAGGAAAAAATTTAGATAAGTAGAAAAACATATAATTTAATTTACGTAAACGAGAACAAAGAAAGTCAATATGGTTTGACCAAGATAGTCTGGAGTCAATAAAAACACCTAGATAGCAAATATTATCAACAAAAGAAATGTTAGCACAAGTACAAGTGCTATTACAATGCCAAAAATACTTATTACAAATAGTAATGTTAAGCGAATGAATATTTGACTTATAAGAAAAATTAATAGCTTTTGTTTTACTCAGATTAATTGATAAATTATTAAATGCTAACCATTTACTAATTAGGATTAAATCATCATTAATTATTTTTTCAACAAAATTATATGAAACTGCAGCATAAGATAAAGCAATATCATCTGCAAAAACATAAATCTTAGATTCTAAAGGTAAAGAAAATAAATCTTTTATATAAATTATAAATAAAATGGGACCCAAAACTGAACCTTGTGGTACACCATGGTTAACTGTTATAAAAGAGCTTACAACACCAGAAATATTTGTTGCTTGTTTTCTATCCTTTAAGGAACTCGCAAACCATGAAATAAATCCACCATGAAAACCATATGAATATAAATGCTTAAGTAAAATGTGAGATACAGAGTCAAATGCCTTAGACAAGTCTAAACAAATAGCAACAGTTTTAAAATCCTTATCTAGTGAAGTTGTCAAATTGTTTACATGACTATAGAAAGTGTCCAAGGTACTTCTACCAGAAATAAATCCATATTGATGTTCAGATAAAATATTATTTTTGGATAAAAATGACATCATTTTCTCTTTAACCACCATCTCTAACAATTTGGATATTACAGATATAATAGATATTGGTCTATAATTGTCAAGCTGTACAGGATCACCCTTTTTAAAAACAGGTGTAATAAAACCAATCTTCAAACAAGTAGGAGACAAACCAACATTTAAGGAAAGATTAAACAAATAAACAAGAACAGGTATGAAAGCTGACTTATTTTCCTTAAGAATCTTTGGTGTTAACTTATCTAGACCAGCTGAATGAACATTCTTTAAGAGATCAATTTTACCAGACAAATCCAAATCAGTAACATCTGTACACAAAAAAGAATTTAGACAAGAATCAGCAAAAGACAATTCTTGTACTGGTGTTCTATCTATTGATAGATCTGAAAAAAAAATTATTAAACAAGTCAGCAACACATTTTTCATTATTTTCTACTTCAATCAAATTATCATTGTGTTTTATAAATTTAAGTTGATTTGACAAAGGTTTATTTACAAGAGAATTTATCAACTTCCATTTCAAAGAAATATTTTTATCATTAAAATATTTTTGATAATATTGAAATTTTAATTTCCGAATATCAGATTTAATCTCAGTATTTAATTTCCTCAAAGTCAACAAATCTCCACCCAAACATTTTAAATGATTACTTTGATTAATTTTTCCAATCAAATCATTCGTTATCCAGGCTGAGCGTTTGCAATTTTTGCTAGTCAATTTAAAACTAACCATAGATTTTGCAATTAAAGATTTACAAATATCTTGAAATTTTAAAAATGCTGAATCAACATCATGCAGAGCAAAAACATAATCCCAATTCTGATCAGATAATAACATTTTCAGTTTATTATGTCATAACTTATTAATATATAAATGAGTATTTACATGTGGTCTACAATTTAATAACCTCAACACAGTTGCAAAATGATCCGAAATAAAAATATTTTGTAGAGACGATTCATAACTTTGATTCTGGTTTAATCTGACAAATATATGATCCAAAATTGATTGACAAGATTTAGTAATATGAGTAGGTGAAAAAATAGCTTGATTAAAACCATAACTATAAAGCAAATTCAAATATCATATGGTAGGCCCATGTAGATTATTACATAAATCTGTATTCAAATCTCCCATAAGAATTACTGAAGTAATATGTAAATCAGATAATAACACATAAAGTTCAGCTATAAAATCCAAAATGATACTTGTGCACGATCTATATAAAGCAACAATAGTTAACACAAAACAAAGTAAATTCAGATGAATCAAAACACATTCTGCAGAGGCAAGAAATGGATTATGATACGTAAATTTAATGTTTTCTTTCATAAAAACTAATACACCACCTAAACGTGAAGACACACGAGGAGAAAGAATATTTGAATAGCCATCCAGAACATATAAATGCTGTTCTTCAATGGAAATCCAAGATTCGTTAAAATTATCACATCATAAAAACTGGCAGGAAAATCATTTAAATACACAACAAATTCATCAAAATTAGATCTAACACTTTGTATATTCATATGAAAAACATTTAAATGAGACAAAGTTTCATCATGAGGATAAAATGCATCAAGCTTCACTTTAGGAAATAAATTTCAAAACGCTGACAACTCAGATTCATTTAATAATAATAATAATAATAATAATAATAATAATAATAATAATAATAATAATAATAATAATAATAATAATAATAATAATAATAATAATAATAATAATAATAATAATAATAATAATAATAATAATAATAATAATAATAATAATAATAATAATAATAATAATAATAATAATAATAATAATAATAATAATAATCAATCCCGCAAGGTTCTCCACTAAGCACACTGCTATTTACCTTTTATTTAAATCCACTGCTAGAGCAAATAAATAAAAAAATTCAAGGAATTCAAATACCAAATACTAATACATACATTCCCTGCATAGCTTATATGGATGATGTCACAGTGTTTCTAAACTTAAAAAAGCAAATACATATACTACAGGAAATAATAGAAGAATACACAAAAAATTTCAAATTAAAAATTAACATCAATAAATCAGTAGCATGGTCAATATACACAGGCAAAACAGACACACAAATTTATCAAGGTAAGCCCAGTAATTTCCTGGGTTTTCCTTTCCACTTGGGAATGAGCCAGATGAGAAGGAATATACAAAATAAACTCAAGTTCGAAGCAGAAAGGATCATAACATCACTCTCCAGATCATATCTCTCACTCTATGCAAAAGTGTCACTATTTAATCAACTTATAATGACCAAAATAACTTACTACCTGCCAATAATTACTTTTACAAAACAATTTACAAAGGCAATTAACTCACTCTGTAATAAACTATTATGGAACAGAAAAATAGTAGCAATTTCCTTAAAGCAACTTAACCAACCAACAAAATGGAATGGCCTTGGACTGCATGCTATACATACTTTCTACACACAAAAAACAGTAAATCTACTGATTACAATATTCAGACGTTTTCCAAACATAGAACCAAAAGAGGAAATCACACCAACGGACCGACCCCCACCCACAGACAATTATATAAATACACTATTGATAAGTATTAAAAACATTAAAGATAAAATAGCACTGAAGAATCCAATTAAATATACTTATTGGCAAATTCATGATTTTCTAACTCAAAGCCAAGAAAACAACAATAGGATAACAGTACTAGGAATAAATAATAGTCAATTACTCAAAAAGTACAAAACATGGTATTTAGAACCTAAATTGTTTGACTTCATCCTCAAATTGAATTTAAATGCACTACCTACAGCACATTTCATTCGGTTCAGAAGATTTTACTTAAATGTTGATCCAATGTGTGCTTTATGTCACCGGGAAGAAGAAACACAAGAACATTTAATATATCACTGTAAAGGCTTAGAAAAAGTCAGACAATTGATGGTGAATAATTACAGGAAAAGGGAAACCACAATAGAAAAAATGCTAAAGGCTTTCAATGAAAATAAAATACCTATAATACGTGCAGCAACTTTCAGTATATATGCCTTATGGTGTACTAGATGTGCTTTCACTTTAGGAAACAATCCAAGAAGACATCCCAACACATATCACAACAAACTAGGAAAACTTAAGGAAAGGGACAATCTTCTAGCACCACCGGACATTTATGCTGCCACATGGTCTCTATTTAAAATAAAAGCAGCCTTATAATGGATAGACCAAATACAACCTCTGAAAAATGGAAAACTGAAATGAACTCATAATAAGAACTGAAATATCTAAAAGGTGTGAACTGCAAAAGACTCTAATGGTTAAAAAAACAAAAGTATATTTTCTGTGTTTCAAGATGTATCCTAGAATATGATGTTTTATACAATGTATTACTTGATAAGAATGTAACCTTTTTTTTTTGCCTAATAAAGTTTGCTTTGAAATATATAATAATAATAATAATAATAATAATAATAATAATAATAATAATAATAATAATAATAATAATAATAATAATAATAATAATAATAATAATAATAATAATAATAATAATAATAATAATAATAATAATAATAATAATAATAATAATAATAATAATAATAATAATAATAATAATAATAATAATAATAATAATAATAATAATAATAATAATAATAATAATAATAATAATAATAATAATAATAATAATAATAATAATAATAATAATAATAATAATAATAATAATAATAATAATAATAATAATAATAATAATAATAATAATAATAATAATAATAATAATAATAATAATAATAATAATAATAATAATAATAATAATAATAATAATAATAATAATAATAATAATAATAATAATAATAATAATAATAATAATAATAATAATAATAATAAAAGAATGCGCATGCGCGTGTATGCCTAAGTCATCAAGAACGAAGGTCTTATTAATAATCTTTTTTTTCCCATATTCTAATCGTTTTCACACTTAAAAACTGTGATATATATCTGTGATAGATAAAGACAGCGATGGCTGATTACTGAACAGTTGTTTTTCTAGCAAAAAGTAAGTAATACGGTCGTTCATAACAAAAAATAATTCTAGCGTCATAAACAAACATGGCGTCGCGTCAAGAAGTAAACGACGTAAATTGCACTCAAACAAACGGCGATAAAATGAAAACTGCGACTATCGCAAAAACATACGCAAACGTAACAAAAATAAACCAGCAGCTTCACAGCATCGAAAAAAGTCCAGCATTAACACAGACAGCAAGATTTAGGAAGGTAAATCAAGCCGACATAAATAATTTAAACCTCGTGGAAAACAATAATGAAGAGCCCTCCCCAACGATATGGAATCAAGATGAACTGCAAGAAATAAACGTTAATTTCAACAGTACCATCCCAAAAAAATTATTCGCAACTTTCCAGAAATTTTTTTCACCGAGATCATTAGTGTTAGCTGTCACTGATAGGAATTTAACACTCTATAAATTCCCCAGAGAGCTTCTTTACGAGGAGCTGACAGCAACAGCATTGTGGGATACAGTCTCTAGTATTGGAGAACACCCAAACTCGCGATACGTTGCAATTCAGTTTTTCGATGAACATCAGCGTGCAAGATTCCAAACTAAAGTAAAAACTTTAGGAAGCTACGCGCTAATAATAGTCGATCAAAGCTTGCAAAACTATTGTAACGGAATAATTAAAAACACTTACTTCGGATATACCATTCAGGATTTTCAAAAATTAATACAGTCATTTGGCAAAGCTATTTATATAAAACAAATCTACTTATCCGACACCCCCATACCGGTTTTCAGCAACAACTTTCAGTTCAAAATAAAGCTGAATGACAATGTAAACCCGGAGGATATTCCAACACAAATAATTGACCAGAATGCAATACTGACTATTCACATAAAAGGATTAAGGCCGAGATGTTTTGCGTGCGGTGAAACCGGACACTTAGCAATCGATTGCAACACCAAAATCAACCAGAAAAACCAACCGAGCTCTGAAGATCAACCAACAGAAGCTCACCAACCGGAATCAAACAGTACAAAACAGATAACGAAAACAACTAATAAACAAGAAAAAATTAATAAAAAAACCACAGATCAACAGCAATTGAATAATAAAAAAACTGCACACACGTTGCCAGCACCTGAAATTCTGGATTTATCAACAAAATCAACCAATAGAATTCAAACCCCTACTAATAAAAAAACAGAAAGTCAACAACCTCAAGACGCTCCAATAGAAAAAATAGCGCACAATCTAAGTCAGCCTACCAAAAATACTGACGAAAAAGAGATAATAAAAGAACAAATAAACTCACACAGTAATAGTGATCAAGAAAAAATATATATAACACACCAAACACCCAATATTAAAAATAATACAACAATGGAAATTATGGAAGCTATCACCCCAAATATGCCTCAAATCACCAAAGCTGACACAGAACAAAGAAGAAGACCAGGCCGCCCACCAAAGAAAAATAGAGGGCCCAAAAAAATCAAAACAGAATCCAACCTTAGCCTTTCTGATCACAACAATACAACTACAGTGGAAACAGATGAAGATCTGGAAATGGAATATGAGAATGAATGGGAAGAAACACCAGATCAACCCTAATATTTAAATCTCAACCAAAAAACATATAATGAAAATAAAAATTGCGGCAATCAATGTCAGGGGTTTGAACTCAACCTCAAAAATTAATAAGTTAAAACATTGGATCAAGGATATACAACCACACTTGCTTGGTATACTTGAGACAAAAATTTATGCTGGATCACAAACTGACCCAGCCAAACATTTAAATACAGAAGGTTTCTGTGCATGCTCCAGAGACTCTTCCTCTCCCTCAGCTGGAACTGGACTCATAATTGCTAGAAATTGCCCATTCACAACGTTCAAAATAATTCACATTGACATGAACTTATTAATTGCAACCTTCAACCAAAAAAGCATAACAATAAATCTGGTTTTTGTATATATGCCTTTACAGGATAAAAAAATAGATACCATAATTGCAAACATTAATTCAAGGTTAGCTACAACTTCAAACCCAACTATCTTAATTGGAGATTTTAATTTAAAATATCAGGAATTTACCCAACATTGGCTTCACAGAATAAACATACCACTAATGAGTGGCCAAGGTTTTTTGCCAGATAATGCCATCTCTTTCCACAATAATCGCTTCTCTTCACTTATTGATCTGTGCTTTTATTCTCCAATGCTTCACCACCTTATTGAAATAAAACTAACTCCCTCAACTTTTTCAGATCACTCAGCTCAAATAGTCACAATTGACTGTACCCAAATTCAAATATCACCCTTTCCACTTACAAGAACTATAAGAGTTTTACTCCCAGAAACAACCCCTGAATTTCTGTTCTCTGAGACCTACATAATGCTAAACAAAATCAAAGATATGACTTTGAACCCGGTCCAGAAATATCTAGCATTTATGGGAATGTTGTCCTTTAACATTAACCATATAACAAAAAAACAACCTCCACCATCAAAACTTTTGTCTCTGGCAGATCAGTTACACCAGAGAATAATCATGATTAACCCATCACACTGCACCCAGCAGTATATATTCAAGCTTACACATGCATACAATAAAGCATGTGAAGAACTCAAAAGCTATCTGAAGATAAAGAAAAGCAAGGTATGCCTAACCAGGCCACACACTTGGACAAGAGATTATATAAGATGGGCGCTGGGGAACCAACCAGATGTAAAAGTGCCAATGGCACTATATACAAATAGTGGAACATATGCAGGACACAATATGATTATGCCAATTTTTGAATATTTTAAAGAAAAATTACAAGAAAGACAACCATATAAAATACCACATAATCTGTTTGGCCCACCAGAGACAAAAACCCCATTCACAAAAGATCTCTTCACAACAAAACTAAATACTATTCGAAACGCTTGCCATCCAGGTAGTCCTGGAGTTCCATTGTTTGTATTAAAGCATGTAAGTAAATTCACAACAGAATATTTATGTCAATTAGCAAACCATCTAGCACAACAAATTCAACCCATGGAGGGTGTCTATCCAATAGCCATAGTACCCTATAATAAAAAGAAAGCAATTATTCCACCTATTACAGACCTCAGACCAATATCTATGGGACCTTTGCCAATCAAAATTCTGGAGAAAATTATTAAAGATGAAATTGAACCGTATATAATGCCACTTATCTCCGAAGCACAATATGCAAAGAAAAACTCTTCAACAACAGAAGCAGCTTTATTCTTCAAAGCAATTCTAGCAACAGTAAAACAGCGGAAAAAATACGGACCCGTTGTTGTGCAGCTTGACATAGAAGCTGCATTTGACTCAGTCAATATATACACACTTCTAAAAATGCTAAAAGACACAGAAATTCCTAGAACACATCTATATATAATTGCTAACCTGCTTCTGAACAGAGAGATCCATATAACTTTAAATGGAAGAAACTCACCATCTTTCACGCCCACCAAATCTATATCCCAAGGATCCCCTCTTAGTTCACTATTGTTTATATTTTACATCAATCCCCTTATTAAAAGCATACAAAATGCATTTACTGGGATCGAGATACCAGACACAACACAGCGCACTACTTGCATTGCCTATATGGATGATGTTACCATATTCCTAACATCAAAAAAACAAATACCGCAACTCCAAAAGATATTACAAGAATATTCACAAAAATATGAATTATCATTTAATCCAGCAAAAACCACAGCCTGGTCTCTATACACTGGTAAACCCTGTACATCAATTTACAAATCAAAACCAAACTCTTTCCTTGGGTTCCCATTTCATATGGGAATTACAGGAATGAGATGTCATATCCAAAATAAACTTAAAGAAGAAGCCACAAAAATTATAAACTCCTTGTCCAAGGCATATCTTTCACTATATTCCAAAGTACAGTTAATTAACCAGCTTATCACAACCAAAATAACTTACTATGTACCGGTTATTTCATTCTCAAAGGGGTTCATTTCAAAAATTAAAACCATATATAATAAACTACTTTGGGCCAGAAAAACAGTAGCAATTTCCACAAAAAAACTTAGCCAACCTCTAATAAAAAATGGACTTGGCTTGCACAACATCAATGTTTTTCATATACAGAAGTTAAGGAACTCAATAATCACAATACTTGCCAAATACCCCAAAATTAACCACTTGCTAGAAGTTACTCCAACAGATAGACCACCTCCAAAAGGTTCCTTTTTCACCAACATTATATACCAATGCAAAACCACAGACAAGATTCCAGAACAGTATTTGCATAAGTATTCATACTGGGATATTTATGGTTTAATAAACAGAGAAGCAGATACTAATGTTATACAACCTATGCTAGGAATTAACAACAAGAGACTACTCAAGGAATATAAAAAATGGGCTCTAGAGCCCAAATACTTTGATTTTATCATGAAAATCAATCTCATTGCCTTGCCAACAACCCACTTTCTTTATCATAAAAGAATGTATATATCTATTGACCCCTTCTGTGGACTCTGCCATCGAGCAGAAGAGACACTGGACCACTTTATTTATCAATGTGTAGCACTTAACCAAACACGACAGATGATATGTAACACCTACAGAAAACCGGGTACAATCATTAATCACATAATAGCTGCTTTTCAGGGAAGATCAATACCTAGCATTAGGGCAGCCACATTTGTTCTATATGCGTATTGGTGCACCCGATGTACTTTCTTAATTGGCAATAACACCAGACGACACCCAGCTACATTTAGCAACAAACTGCTACACATTCGAAATAGAGATAAAATAATAACCAACCCCCACTTATATGCAGCAACATGGTCATTGTTAAAACAACCATCAATGCTGTAAATGCTACAAAGAAAAACTATCATACAACTAACATTCAAAGTGATATGCGGACAAAACTGAATAAGCTCCTCAAACTTTAGAACTCTGATTATTTTTGCTTGTTTAATTTTTATATTGTTATAGTCCATTAACCACAAAGTGTAACCACTAAATTCATTTATATGTGTTTACCCTAATATTATTCATTGTATGTTAAATTTCAAAATTTTCTAGATGTAAACTTATGTAAACCATTGAGATCAATAAAGCCTTTATTGAAACGTAATAATAATAATAATAATAATAATAATAATAATAATAATAATAATAATAATAATAATAATAATAATAATAATAATAATAATAATAATAATAATAATAATAATAATAATAATAATAATAATAATAATAATAATAATAATAATAATAATAATAATAATAATAATAATAATAATAATAATAATAATAATAATAATAATAATAATAATAATAATAATAATAATAATAATAATAATAATAATAATAATAATAATAATAATAATAATAATAATAATAATAATAATAATAATAATAATAATAATAATAATAATAATAATAATAATAATAATAATAATAATAATAATAATAATAATAATAATAATAATAATAATAATAATAATAATAATAATAATAATAATAATAATAATAATAATAATAATAATAATAATAATAATAATAATAATAATAATAATAATAATAATGTCGGAAAATTTTGAGAGAAAAATATTTTCAATAAAAAAAAAAATATATAGACTAAAATTTTGACTAAAGATTTATGAATGAAGATGGTGATTGATTTCTCTAAAAATGAGATAAAATAATTGTTCTCTCAAATTCCTATTGAATGGCATATTGTATGATATATAAAACCTTAAGATTATCTCTATAATTAAAATCCCATATCACCCACACACGCATGCATGCACATATAAATAATAATTCGCGGCATACTTGTAGCGAATTTCAATAACATTAAGCTTATTTTATAATTTTTAAACTTTTAAAAGCTACCCCCCCCCCTCGTATAATTAAATACTAAGCAATCGCTATAATCAGCAAGTTAAATTTCTAACCGTAATACTAACTTTCACTTTTAAAAATATCATTTATCTAATTTTACATTTAAACTTTTATAAATTAAACCGATTTAAAGTTTTACTGTGCCCGCAAGCCAAAATCCTCTTCCCTCTTTATACTGATACGCTATAATTTCGAATAAATACAAACATACTTTTGTTTATATGTTATACAATTGTGATCTAAGACTTTTAATTCTTTAAAAAAAAAAAAACATCGACTTTAAAAAAAAAATTTCTTCTCAAACTACTGAAAATCAGCAATGCTGTTAATTTATCGATCTTTAGTTTCTCCACAGAAAAAAACTAATGGTCACAATATATATATACACATTATAAGTATAAAATTGAGTTAAAGTAAAATTATATGTATTAAGTGAAGTTCATTTACAATATAGTTTTGGTAAGCTTTTTTTTTCTCATGTGTCATAGCATCGGCCGGGAAGCGAACCCGCTAACCCGAGACAACTGCTTGTAAGGCAGCTGTGCTGACCTCTCGACCACCAGCGCTTTCCAATCAAAAGCAAAAATGTCAAACACTTTTCACTTAAAAGAATATTTCATATTTTTAATTACTTATATATACATATATTATTATGTACACATGCTAAATAGGATATATAGATAAGGGTTATTTATACATACTGACAGTAGAAATAACTAGTGATGTATACATATATCAATTATAAGTGTCCAGTCAATTTAAATTACAATATAGTTTTACATTTTTAATAATAGAGATAATTTTTTTAAAAAAAATAAATGCTTTTATTTACTGTATACTAAAAAAAAAAAAACCTGTTTCTTCAACCACAATTGAGATTTTTAGATTTAACTTGAAATAAAAATATTGGAATCCAGAAATTAATTAATTCTTATTTTTTTATAACAAGGGATTGACTTATATAATTCCTGAAACCTACTTTTCTCCCCCCCCCCTTATTTCAAGTCAAATCTAAAAACCACAATTGTGGTTGAAGAAACAATTGTTTTTTTTTCTTTTTAGTGCATGGTAAATGAAAGTGTATTATTAAAAATATATATATTTCTATTATTCTAATGTTATGTCACATTTTTAAAATGTAACTTTTTTATCAAATTATCTTTTGTCACTTAAACGAATTATTTATTTCTATTTAATATTAAAAAATATATAATAAAGTATTTAATATTTATGATATATCTGTGTAATTTTATGTATATAAATTGTCATCAGATATTGCTATCTTTAATTAAATCTATATATTTTTGTTTGAAAACTTATTGAGATGCCTGAAAAATGCTCACACCTGGACACCTTTGTAAAAAATGCTAGCCCTGTGTTTATATCAAACTACCTATATTGAGTTCCAAACACTAAAGGCTAATTAATTTGGAAAAACTTACATAAGCAATATGGACTTTTATAAGAGTATTCTTTTTATTTTAACTTGATTTTGCTTATTAAAACCAAAGGATAATGGGTTCCAAATTATGTTACATATCAGAACAGGAGTAAAGTATTACATTATGTTAATGCTATATTTATATAAAAATAGCTTAAACTTATTCTATGTATCTAAATTTATATAATAGGGCTATTATTCAGGTTGAATGTATATGGTTTATAATTGTTTATCTTAATTTACAAATTTTCAAGTATTGAGAAAAGTTCTATGTAGCTGAGTAAATATCAGATGAAACTAGGGCTTGATTTCTTGTTTAATCTTGGTAATTTTGTTATAAAAAATAATAATTGTGATTTGTTTGTGTTAATATTGAAAGTAAGGTGATACCTTAGATATCATAAGGTGAAAATAATCAATGTTGTGGCTTTATAATCAAGCTTATTTAGAGTTAGTGTATATGAATGAGTTATGTTAGTCTATGAGGTTTTAATAGGTTGTGATTCAAGGATAAGAAAATAATCCAAAATTTCTTGACCTCTATTACATAGCAACTATGTGGTAATAATATTAAAAAGTTTCATCTTAACCAAAATAGAGAAGTTGATGAAAAGGGTATTGAAGTTGATTTTGATTTAAAAATCAAAATACTTAGTTCTAGAAACCCATATTTGAATTTTTAATTATCTAATGATCGCATGAGTCAAATGAAAAGTCTTCCAAAAACTGTTGAGATTGCTATTTTGTAAGCATTCCAATATTTGATTTTGTTTGCAAATAAGGAATATCAGTGAATTTTTATACATTATTAATTATATTGGGTGCAAATCTAATAGGTTTTGGGAATAAATCATCTGAAAATGCTATTTCTATTATTCTCATATGTTAATTGCAAAAAAAAGATAATTAAGATTTTGAGTATTATAAATAAATAATAGAAATAGAACAAAGAGATATGTTATTAAATTTATATATCTCTGCATTTTATTGATTAAAAATTGAAACAAATTTCTTATTCCAAAATAACTGAATGTCTTTTCAATAAAGGAATTTGTATATTTGATTGCAAGCATATAATAATTTAACTGAAGAAGTATTAGTATATTGATAAGTGAGACCTTGGGATCTTTTGATAGATGTTTTTGGTAAAGAATTGTTTTTTAATATTGATGTTAATAGTTGCTTTTTATTGTTTCTGAGAGAATTAGATACTAAATGAAATAAGCATCTAGGAATTTTGATAGAGAGCCTTTACAAATAGAGGAATTTGTTTTCCCAGATATAAACTTCCAAAATAAAGATTTTTTAGCACTAAATTGAAAATGATATTTATTACTATAATTGATTAGGGTGTTAAAAATCTAAGTAGAGATTTTTTGGAGAGGAGAATGATGGTAATGTCACCAACATATGCAATGTGATTTCATTGTAGTATTTATAGATGGAATCTGAATTCCTAGTAGTTCGTGTTAATAAGAATTTTATATAAATAATCAATAAAAGAAAGTTCAAAGGAAAACCCTGTGAGGTATAAAACTAAATGTTATTTTTTCATTCAATACAATGTTTAATTCTCCATTTATCATATTATTAGTAATTAAATAGAGAAAGTTAATGGGAATATTATACTCTTGTGGGATAAATAGTATACTTTTGTTGTGTTCTCTAATTGAAGATCTAACAAAGATAATCACTGCACAAATAGAAAAACTTTTTTTTTTGTAAATTGAATTTGGAACTTTGAAGAAGTATAATAAGTTGTATTTTAGCATTAATGAGAGATTTCATAATTCTTAATATTGATGAGAATCATAAATATTGGTAGTAAATTGTTAAGCATAAAGGAATGTTTCCAAATTTTGATGAAGTGAGCCATTGATGTAGAAAATTAATGCTCAATTAATTTTTGTAAAGAGAATGGTCATTAGATTGAGAATTATTGGAATAGTAAATGACTAAAGTGTTTGAGAAAAAATATGAAAATAGCATGCATACCTGAACTGATAAACTTTAAGTTTTAGTATACTGTCTTGTTTAGTGATTTCTAGTTGTTGTATATAATTGGGAAGTTGTATAAGGGGGTGCATTTGTAATTTAGATGTGAAGTAGTGAAAATTTTCAGATATTATATTTTCACATTTGTAAAGTATATAATTCTTTATGATTGCTGAGGATATAGGCATATCAATACCTAGCATATATATATATCCTTGATTATTTGTAAAGATTAGCAAGAAATATTTTAGATTTTTTTGTTGTTGATAGTTAATTACTATTTCTTATTTAGGATTGTATTTATTTTCTTTTTTTCTTATGTCAAATGTGTTGACCGGGAACCGAACCCCGGCCAGCTGCTTGGAAGGCAGCTATGTTAACCGCTAGGCCACCAACGCTTGACTAGGATTGCATTTTTGTTTTAAGATAATACTGATTCTACTATCCTATGTTTTGCAATGTGTTTATGATTATTAAAGCGTAATTTATCTAATCATTTTAAAATGGCTGAGGGTGCTTTGACTTTTGTTTATAATGGCTTATGGTAAAAGAAATGATATTTATTAAAAATTTAACAATTTATATTTGAAAAGTATTTAGTTTCAAACCAAGTTCATTATCAATATGATGATACTTTAAAAGTCCAATTTATTCTTTCATAAATATAAATTTTATATACAGGAAAAAGTTTTATTATTATGCCTTTAATAAGACACATATTGGTGGTCGAGAGGTCAGCGACAGCAGCTTTACGAGCGGTTGTCTCGGGTTAGCGTATTCGCTTTCCGGTTGATGCTATGACACATGAGAAAAAAAAATAAGACACATATTGTGAAAACGAATTTTTAAAAAACTAAGTTGATAAAAATAAAATAACATTTAATTTTTATTTAGTGTCTGATAACTTATTTAGTAAAATTAGTGTTAATAACTTTTGGATATTATAATAGATCTAAATTTGCTTAACTGCAAATCATTAAAAAAAAAATACTGACAGCTAATCATTATTTAATAAGATAATAGCGGGACTAGTTTTTCTTTTCTCAGATAATGCCAACTAATTAAAAATAAGCTCATTTTAAAAGTTAAATGTATTAATCTAAAACAAATTGCTATTTATATTTATCTAAAATCTGTCTTCATATCAAAAAAGTTAATAAATCAAATTGATGGTTTATGAAACAAAAACAAAAAAATTTGACAAAAAAAAAAATATTGATTAACAATCAAATCAAAAATATACAATGCGGACAAAAATAGTTTGTTTATTATATTAAATAAATTAAAAGTATTTTTAACTTAAAAAACAATTAAATCATTATGAGTCTATATATATATGTTTGTGAATAAGATATCTTTATCCTTATTGGTAAGAATTGAAAGGTTATCCAAACGTTGTCAAGCATTATGGTCTGTGGTACAGTTCTTTCAATTAAACTCTATATATTTTCTAATCCCATTCGCTCTTCTTGTACAAAACAATACTAGTAGATATTTTGCATTTTTTGAACTTATATTTGTTTATCTATCATCACTTTTTATTATTTCTTTTCTTCTACAGTCTCTAATGTTGCTTGCTACTTTACTAATTTAATACATCAATAAGAAAGACATGACCTAATCGTTTTTTCATCTTGTATGAAGATATTTTTAAAGTCATTTTCCATTGGATACTTTAATTAATCAAACCAAATGTTTTTAGTGGATACTTGAATTGTAAAAGAGATTGACAGATAATCTGTCATTGAAATTTTATTTATTCAATACTTTGGCTACTTAAAATTATGATTTATATTAACGTGGTGAATGTGATAAATCAAACAGATTTAAACATCAGGTGAAAATCCCATTTAAATAAATCTTAGAAGCACTGCAATTTAATTTATATTCAACTTCACAGAACTACACATAAATCTGTAATTTCATTAACTCGCTATGTGCCAAGTTATTGTGTAACGTCAGAGCTGTAGCCATTAGCATAGCTAAAGTGCAGATGCCCAGGGAGCTCAATAGTCTGGAACTTTACTCGGTCTCCACACTCTTTCTACAGAAATCACTAGGTTTATTATGTTCTTCCTGCTTTGAACTGTATAAATCAAACTTCTTACTAATGGTCAATCCAACCAACACACCCACACCTATAAGCAGTAAGTGGATATCTGGTATCCTGACGCAAATTGGCAGTTTACAAACTAAACCATCATGAACAGAATGCACTTCAACAACAACTCAGATTGAATAACAAAGCATTAATTGCCAGAGCCAAGAAATGGTACTTAGAACCAAAATATATAGATTTTTTAATAAAGCTAAATGTCGCTGCTGTACCCTTTAACCACTTTTTGGTATGGTGGCATGGATATGTGAAGCTAAACTATCAATGCCAATTATGCTCTACTGAAGATGAAACCATACAACATCTACTGCATTCCTGTCTTTTCTTTAGTCCAATCAGATCTTTCATCTGTGAAAAGGTGATGCTGGGCATTAGAGATGTCTTAATCATTCAAGATACAATCAAGGAGGGCACCTTCTTCAGTAGCCTATCTCTGTTGCAAGTATGTTTCAGAATATTGATGAAAGTTTTGTAGACACTAAGATGAGCATGGCCAAAGATGAACTTGCATTGAGTCAGCCAGAGTGAAAAAGTTAAAAAAATAGACATCCTTATGCTGAAGAAGACGCCCTCCTTGATTACATCTTGAATAAAATAGTTAACATGTTTAACACAGTAAGAAGTGGTTTTATTGTAACAGAAATATTTATAATATATTGATAGCTTCTCTAGCAATTGACAGGTAATATTTATATCCATGAAAAATATATAGATATTCCTGGTGTTGCTGTTGTGAATAAATATTCCAAAACAATTTATCCACAATACCACATGATTCAGCAACCACTGTTGAGATTCATATTAGAGAAATAATGTAGCACTTTTCTAAAAAATTTAATTCTTCTTTCATTTCTTTATTTCTATATGCATTGATTAATTTGTATATAATTATTGAAGAAATATTCACTTCTTTACACACTTTTTACAATGAAACACTTTATTATATTTGATAAAATCTTCTTACAATTTCAGCTGTCCAAAAGCCTTCTTCAGAGCTAAGGTATGTAAATATGAATGCATAGCATAATATTACATACATTATCTAAACTCATAAAATTTAACAAAATTTTATAAATATATTTTGTATGAATATAAATTTTATATAAAGTATACACTATATATTCATATATATATATATTATAATTCTGAAGAAGTCCTGTTGGGTATCCAAAACTATAAAAATATTTTAACAAGTATAATAAAATATTGGGTTATATTTTCTAAAAATTGTAAAATATTGTGACCATGGACCATAGTTTGACACTGGAAACTTATACCATAGATATAGAGATTACTTCAAAAAAATTCTAAGCAAAAAAAAAATAGAAAAGAAACCCATAAAATAAATATATTAAAATTGTAGCTTTCTACTGATCCCACATATAATTTAAAATCAATCAAAATGAAAATATTAACAGAAGGTCATGTGATATTTCAACATCAAAATAATGAGTTGAATACAGTTCTACTCCATTGATTAAAAGGAGCTATTGTTTTTTTACTTTTTAAAACTGAGAATCCATCCAGAAACTTTAACTCTTAAATTTACCACTCTAACTATATACTAAATTGTGCAGAGAAATCATTTAGCAATATCTTGTTGGGATATAAACTTATAAGCAAATGCATTTGACAAAATAACCATTCTAAAGAAGAAAAGAAACCTAACACAATATGCAAATAAAAAATGGTGCACTCTTCTTAAACAAACAAAAAATAAATGGAAGATAAAAAGAAAACATGATAGATAAGATAATGATTCCCCAAATGACCTTATGCACTAGTAATAAAAAGTAAAATATAGAAAAAATACTGATATATATATATATATAAAAAAGCTAAGAATGAATTCAATAAATGTATTAAGAAATACAATGTGAATCTTAGTGATAGCAGATAGAATACTATGATTATATGTTCCAATTAGAGGCACTCTCATTAAGAGTAATTTTACAAATTATGCAATAAGTAGTGAGTATTAAGATTGATGCCTCATACTTTTCCACATTCCAGTATTGAAATTTTTAAATTTTGATATCTTGAAGTTGAAGAATATGTAGAATAATTCAAATAATATGTATTGAGTACAAGTAAAACCAAACACTGCTTTTGTAATCTAGAAATAAAAAAAAAAAACTAAATTTAGACATGTAAAAATAAATTGAGAGACAAAATATATTGATACAAGAACATTTACTGTATGTCAGTCATTGAAAAATAAAATGCAAATATATCATTATGAATATATGTATTCTAAAAATTAGATGATGTAAAAAATATGAGATCAAAATAAAAGTTAAACAATGCAGTAGTAGGCAAGGGCAAATTTAAAGTTATATAGTAATGTACTAGTACATGATTAGCAATACTGCATATTTCACATATTCCTTTTTTAAAATTTGGTTTTTTTTTATATTCATTGACACAACTGTAGCATAAGATCCTATCTAATATAAAACTCATTATATACAATTTAGTATAAAATATTACCCAAAATTCCATTGATTCCTTTGTAATTTTCATGTTGTTTGAAACCATACATAATATCAAATTTGGAAGTATTGTACTATAATGTAGATATTTATGTGTGTGAAAAATCATTTAAGAGTTGAACTAATATGATGTGACGTAGATGAAGTTATTTTTTTATTATATTAAACAAAAATGACTTTTCATAAAAATTATTTTAGCATGATTTTAATTTGAGTAAATGATATTAATAAGTGATATCACATCTTTACATCTTAAACTTATAGCATAAAACAAAAACAAAAAAATAATTAATTTAAAATATGCTATTTAACAAATTTGCAGACAGCCAAGCTTGCATTTCAAAACTAACAATTTTCTTGTAATGTATTGAATAAAAATGTTAAGACTAGATGATAACCAAAAAAGGAAACAAGATTAACTTAGACAAAACAATGTCTTATTTTATAATATTGTCAAAAATGGAATTTAATGTTGTCCATTATGCGCTTCTTTCATGTAAATTATAATAAAAAGTCATATGCAACAGCCATATAAATATATCAATAATAATTATAAGTTTTTTAGCACATGGTTAAATGTATAAATCTGCTTTATACATTCACTACTTAACATGTGGATATAAAATAAACACTACATCATATTAAAGATCTAAAACGAAGACAAATATATAAAACATTAAATTAAGCATAATTTGAATAATTATAATTATAAAACTTCAGTAAATTTAGTTAACAACTAGTCAATTAAAAAATTAATTAAAAATTATGTAAGGAAGTTTATGTAAGATTGTATAATATTTGTTTTATTTATTCTGTACATCATTATATTATATAGCTAATTCTTTGAACTTATACTGAATCTCTTTATCATAAATTTAGTCTGTTTTATTTTGTCATTGTTGTTATTTTACATAGATCATTAGATGGTTTTCTATCTGCAATAACTGGTTAATTTAAAAATAGATGCTTAATATTTGAAAAGGTCTCAAACCATGTGCTGAAAAAAACTTTTTATCTATAAATATTGTTAATATATTTATATAGAAGTTGTATAAGATTTTTCATTATTTATTGTAACTTATTTTATAATTATTCCTCATTCTCATTCATTGTGTGTTTTTTTCTCAAGTGCAAAATACTATAATTGATCAGTAATGATAAATAAAGTTAAAATGCATACATGCCATTTCACTATATAGTTCTTAACTGTTCACTCAATTCTACAAGCTGGGAAACTTTTCTGATTCTAACTCAGGTGTGGTAAAAATACAAACTAGAAAGAATTCTTTAAGCTGTTTGAGATATTTTTTATTATTTATTGTTGTTTATTAGCATTACTTAATATATGATGGATTGGTTTTCAATGAAAAAAAAAATCCAGAAATTATCATATTGAGTCTTATTTTGTAAATGGAATCATTCTTGCAACTACATTGGTTTATTATTTGCCTGAAGGTTTGTAATAATGGTATATTAGATGTGAACCACTAAACATCACATGATCACCATTTCTTATGCTTGCTCATAACTGTTATTAAAACAGGCAAAACTCTCCATACAGTAGTGCCATTCATTGCAAGCCAGAGTAATCAATGGATGCCAGAAGGCTTGTGCACTAGATAGGGATTTTATGCACAAGCCTTCTGGCACCCATTGATTACTCTGGCTTGCACTGAGTGGTACTACTGTATAGAGAGTTTTGCCTGTTTATATTAGATGTGATAATAAGTTGAACTATTTCCATCATCTATCAGTAAATATTAAAGGTATAGAAAATTTTAAACTTTTATTTAAACTTTTTAAATACAAACAACTTGTTAGTAATAATACATAAATGGACAACTCAGGTTAGTGTGTTATTACTAGCAAGTTAATTGTATTTGAAAAGTGTATATAAAGTTTACAATTTTCTATACATTCACTATTTGCTAGTAGATGTTGATTGAAGCTAATATTATGTAAATAAGCATTGAGATACTATGATCAGACAATAATACTTGTTCATTATTTGTATTAAAAAAATGATAAACAATCACTGCTTGCCACCAATAATGATCAACTGTTATTGCTCAATCATAGTAAGACATGGCCTAGTCAATGAACTTGCATTTAGTTAGAGAATAAGTAAGACTCAACTTGTTTACAGATAATAATACTCCTATATAATAAACTTTAATGAGCTCTTTGCCCTAAAATGATTTGGCACAATGGTATAGAGTCAAACTCTAGAGCTTAGGTTAATAGATTGCTGTCCAGTTCTGCCACTTCCTTTATAGTAGTCACGTTCTGAGTCGTGTCTTCTTTGTCAAGCAAAAAAATCAGATACATAGTAATTAAATAACTTATTTAGTTCATTTTGATTACAAATAGTGATCTTATTCCATTATTATTTACTCAATTTATGCTCAATTCATAAAAGAAAAAAGATATCTATGTGCAACTATGTTCAATCTAAAAACTCACATTGGAATGCTCTTCTAACCTTCTCTTGCTGAAATTTCTCTATACCTCACAATCAGAGCAAACCTATCTACACCTCTGCTGATAACAACAACAACCTTAATGTAATGCAAAGCTAAAGTCAAAACCTATTATTAAAATGTGAAGATAAAGAAGTTATGGAAAACTTTTTTTTTAATTATCAGTGAGAATGATTATATATAGACATGTAGATTTTAATTAGATTCTTACTACAAAAATCAATAACAAAGTCATATATATATATAAACAAGATTCCTGCAAGGATTGTTAATAAATATTGACCATCTGTTTAAATCCTCCAACCTCGCTCAATCTTATAGTAAGAAATGAACATAATTATTTTTTAAGAATATTATAATTATTAATTAAAAGCATGTATTAAATAAAATTGTATTGTAGAAAGATTTTTCCACAGAGCTCAGGAAGCTAGTGATGAACTGCAACTTTTGAATGAGACATTGAGAGATCTTTTTATGTGTAGAATGTAAGAGCTCAATCTAAGAGTCAAGCTAATAATAGACTCAAGCACAATCTTCAAATCTGAAGATTCTGTAGTAATTCTAAATGAAATTACTACAGTTAAAAGTCAGGATAAGATAAATGCTCAGCTGATCAAAACAAAAGTAAAAGTTGGGTACTTCTGTTAATGACTAAAAATAAAGCATTGGAAATACTGCAGGAAAAGTAGGCAAAACTCTCCATACAGTAGTGCCACTCTGTGCCAACCAGAGTAATCAATGGATGCCAGAAGGCTTGTACATAAAATTCCCATCTAGTGCCTACTCATTCAATATCCCCAAACTAGTTTCTGGCTTGTGGCCTTCATCAGTGAGGAGCATTGGATCTGAAAGTACTGCACCTAGATCTAGTTTGGGGATATTGAATGAGTAGACACTAGATGGGGATTTTATGCAAAAGCCTTCTGGCATTCATTGATTACTCTGATTGGCACAGAGTGGCACTACTGTATGGAGAGTTTTGCCTATTTAATAACAGTTATGTGCTCGCATAAGAGATGGTGATCACGTGACTGCTGAAAAAGCTTAATATATAGAATGCCCACATAGGTAATAAACAAATATTGCATTCCTCTAATCTGCTGACTGGTTAGACCAACAACTACACATTTGTAATTTTGCCAACCATAATTGGGCAGCAAACTATTTTAATTATTGTAAATATATTGCTGACAAAGTAGATACAATAAATGTTTTGATGTTAATTTGTGTGTTATTTTTTATTTATCAGTCAGAAAACATTTTCCAGTAGAAAAATGTATAAACACAATTTTTGTCTCATAAATATTAATAAAGAAATTTAAATTATGAACTTGGCAAGCTTTTTTGCAAAACACAATACATAATAATGAACTAAAATAATATATTAATAAACATTAAAATATTTGTTCAAGTGTTATTGGATTTTAGAACATGAATAAGTACTCCGAGAAATATTAAATAAAAACATGACACACATATAGCTAAACTTATTGTATGTGATACATAAATATACAGATATAATATATTAAGATTGATAAGCCATTAATGCTAAGCAAATGGTTTGCTAGTATAATATATTTGATATCTATGTCAATACAAATTGTTTTATATACCAAATTGTTTTATGTAGTTGTATAGATCTCTTCTCTAAAAAGAATTTTTAAACTTTTTCACCAAAGAATGCTGAAATACAAAAAATAATATAGGAAAATAATTTTGTTCATTTACTAAGTGGTGTGATAATAATGCTTATTTTGAACGTAGAGATATAATAAATTTAATTTTCTAGGATACCAGTTATTTTATTAATAGCACGAATAAAGATGTAAAAATTATTATGTTACCATATTAACTGATTATTAGAAAATGAATATATATTATAAGGGGGGTATTGTAAAAATATATAGAAATTATCCCCAAATGATTATTATTTATGATTTTTATATCTGAAAATGTATAATTTTGGAAATAATATTAATGTGTAGATGTAATATTAAAACATTATTCAACTAGGAATGTTTGAGAATTAAAAGTGGACATAAAATATAAACTTATTATTTTGTGCAAAAGTGTAGAAACATGAGATAGTGAAAGTTTTTTTATTTAGATAATAATAAAGAAATTAATAGTTTACAAAAGAAAAAATTATACTGTGAAAAATAAAATTCTGTAAATGATATATGAATAATGATGATTAAGTAGGAATGGGAGAAAATATTGTTTGCTGATATAAGAATAAAATGCTGTTTTAGAATAAAAAAAATGCAAAAAGAAAAAAGGTTTTACATATATATAATATAATGATAATGAATACATGATTTAAAAATTATTAAACAAAATTCAGCTGGAAAAAATAGATTTCAGTTAGATTGTATATTAATCAGTAGTATACTTGAGTATTTGTGCATACTTGATATAAACTATATGTATGATAAATTCTCTGGCTAAAGATGGTTTGAATAACTATATAAATAAGCATTACAATCGAATGTTAATGCTTAATCATTGTTAGTACTAGTTTACCATTGCTTGGCACTCTTTTTAATTAATTTATTCTAACATTAAATTTTAGAGCTAAGTTTTAGAGCAGTATTATAAATATTAGTGAGGGGTTTTTTTGCAACATTAAGATTCAAATTTTAAAGATAAATATGTTATTGCAGAATTAAAAATGATGACGATGATAATAATAAGAAAAAGAAGAGGAGGAGGAGGATAAGAATAAGAAGAAAAAGAAAAAGTAGTAGAAGCAGCAGCAGCAGTAAAAGCAATAATGAAATGGTCATTAATAAATTGGAATAAAATGTTAGAAAAAGTTTTTCCACTGTTATGAATTAAAAATAAATTGAAACAACTTAATCTATTATAACTTAAAAATAAATATTTATTGTGATTTTAAAAAGAAATCAATAAACATGAAGCAAAAGTTTGAAATAAAAAAATAATCGAATGATTAATCATTCAAGAGATCATGTGATATATGAGGATGAGAAGTAACAGGTTGAGCTTCAATCTAGGATTTTTAGCTTTAAAACTATCACTTTATTATAATGACAAACAATATAGGAAATAAAAGAAATAAACTAAAATGCAATCTAAATTATCATTCAAAAATAGAAATAATTTTAAAAACTAAAGCAGATATAAAAATAGAGTAGGCAAAGACCACAGCTAATAAGCAGGCATTTTAGCATTGTGGTGGAGTGGTTACCATTAAAAATTTAACAATCCCTGGATTGATTTTGAGCAATTGATTTTTATTTGGGCTTACTTTGTAAAATATCCATAAAAGCTAGAAGAGTCAATTGAAGAGATTAAAATTGTTCTTTTACCAGCAATTTCTATAATGACAATATAGCAAGCCACACTTCATAACCTTTTTCCTGTTCAAAGTTAATCAAGATAATCATATCTATGTATACATTAGGATTTCTTTAGAATAAAAGAAAGATGACATCATTAAACAAATATTCAAAATGATAAGTATAAGCAAAGTAAATAAACTCCAATAATAGCAACTTATAAATTTTGTTAAGAGAATCACATATCTTACAAACAACAATAAAATGTAGAAAAATCTTGAGAAATGTTTTTCCTAAGAATAAGTAAAATGGATAATTTATGCAGTTATATAATGTAACCAATTGATATGCTAAATAGAAATTGGTAACAACAATGTGAGCATAATGACATGCCAAAGTATTTCTGTTTAAGGAAAAGGAAAGTGATTCAAAAATCAATAACATGTAAGTTTGGCTTGTATCTAAACAAAACATCACATGATTTTCCAAGACCTGTATTTTAGAAATAAATTAAACTTTCCTTCAAAGCAAATTTGGTTTAGCTTTCATAAAAATTGCTACTGAATAAGCAACTTGTAGTTATTTTCTCTTTATCAATATGAAGAACTGAACAGAGCTTTCTACAAAAACAATATTCTAAGCTTCTTGAGTAAGATCTTGTGGAAGCCTTTTGACCAAATACTTGGGAGTGATTGTCCAGAGCTCATCTAGTTTAGAGTATTATTAAACTCAATTCTTTTACATATAATAATATTTAAGTAAGATCAATAAATCATATCAATAGACAGTAGTTTTAAAATAACAGTAAGATTAAATGGTCTAATGGTTTGTATTTGCTTGAAAGTATTAAATCAGTCTTCCAAAAATATTTGGTTTTAGCCTATCTATTTTTATAAATTTTTTTAAAATCAATATTTGAGGTTTATAAGTTAGTTTTAATATGAAATTCAGAAATTATCTCAAAGTTGTATTATACTTTGATATTAGATGATGTAATAGAACTTCAAATCTCAGTCCAGATAAAATATCACCTGAGTTAACAATGGTGACTGGTATTCTATTATTCTGGAAAAAAATAGTAAAATGAATAAGTAGATGCAATTATTGAATGAATGGTGATACTGAATCAATTTCAAGAAGTGATTGAACTCCTGTTTTAAGTTACTGAATCAAAAATAGTACATTTACAGAAAATGGATATGAGTTAATTACTATTACTATGATAACTGTTGATAGAAGCAATATAAGATTATACCTAGGCTGGGTAATACAATAAGCTGGGGTTAGCAAAGTACAATCTGGATGAAATTAAGATATTGGATATATAATCTAATTAAAGTGGAATGATGGGTTGATGTTTTTTTTCTGATGATAAAACAGTGTTAAATCAACATGCATTTGAGGTTAAAAAAATGTAACAAGGCAAAAGGCAATATAATTTTAGAGTATTTTATAAAGAATTATTCTTCATTAAGATATGTCAGTTTTCTAACAATCAGTTATTGCTATTTATTATCTTTTATTCACTGATACCATAAACTTTCAAGTAGTGACTGAAAAAAATATCTAATTATTATCCAGATTAGTATCTGTTAAGTTACATACATTTTTGTCATTTTAATATTTTTAAAAGGAATTTTTTAAAAATGCTATATATTCTCTGATATTTTTATATGTTTTTTGGCTTCTAAACTATTCAATATTATATTCATAAAGATTTTTACAGTGTTTAACATGGTCTATATGCAACTGTTATCCTTTAATTCCATTTTGATCAATTAATTATATTCATTAATAATAATAAATGATACTGTTTGCATTAACTAATTATTATGCCTCGTACAAATTTCTGCAAAGAAGGTGTAGCTTGCAGTTTATAGGTTTTGGAAGAGTACATTTTAATTATTAAGCAACATAACTATTTCAGTATTTGGTTGGACTATACTGAGTTAAACAATTGCCTTAACTATACTGAATTATCTTTATTCTTTCACAGTGTGATTGTAAAAGATTGTCCATTAAATTTTGAATTTAAAATTGAAAAAGTGATGACAATCAACAAAAGGATGTATTCAAATTTTAATATTTAAACTGAAAATAATGTTAATTTAAAAACCTGTCTTTAAACAATTATTGATTTGATCTACTGTCAACCATTTAATTTTATTTCATGACTTAAAGTTATTCTACACTTTCCTCTATATCAAAATCCATGAATACCCAATCTTGAGTTTTCCACACAATAAAAACAATTTATCATAAAGGCTGATTTAATCTCTACTTGCATAGGTTTTTATATAATTTACTGAATTAATTTTTATTGGTTATCAATCGTGACCATCCCTTAAATATCAAGAACAAAGATTTCAAATTATGATCCCACAGACTAAGCTACTTTCAAAGTATCGTCCCATCCTTAGAAAAAAGCACCAACTTTATATTTCTTATAAGTATCTGGAATTTTAATGTTTTATTCTGTAGCTAGACCATCATATCTATTGATAATTAATGAATACATGTCTAGTATTATTTATTCCATTTTTAATATCTCCATTTATGTGGTGAAGAATTATAGGTAGTTCATTTTATTCACATCCTCACCATTAGTCTTACATTGAATGGGAATATTATTATTATTATTATTATTATTATTATTATTATTATTATTATTATTATTATTATTATTATTATTATTATTATTATTATTATTATTATTATTATTATTATTATTATTATTATTATTATTATTATTATTATTATTATTATTATTTTTCTTCTTTTTGAAATTTTTTTGAAGATTAGACTATCATGCTTTATTAATTAAACAATTAACATACACTACAAAACTATCAATTATCAGGCATAGTTCACAACACAGTCATCACATTTAAATAGATATGATCCTGACCTTTTCCTGGACTATCATCATTAAATTGTAAATGAATGTAGTCATTCTAATTCCTAAAAGAAAAAAGAAAAAAACATATAACAAAAAAAAATAAAGATGAAATTTGTGATGATCATATTATCGTAAGCCATGAATATAACATGCATGTTATATTGAAAGCATTCTATTTCAGTGATAAAGCTGAATAGTTTTAAAAAAATCTATTCTGTGGATGTTTTCATTAACAGTCATGTATTACATTAGCTAAGAAAAGAAAGAAATTATTTATAGGTGAATTATAAATCATGCAGGAACCCACAAATATATCTATACATAACATATGATCATCATTAAATATAAATAACCTATAAAATTAATAAATTAGAACCATAAAATGTCAAGTAGAGATTCATATCTTATTCTATTTTTTTTTTTTTTTGCTATATCCTTCCAATAAAAGAAATAAATTTATCCATTTTATGTATTGTTTTTAAAATAATATTTATAACATGATTTGTTTTTCCCATAAAACTTCATTAAATGCAGCTACGATAGCAATATGAGCCACAAGCTAGTGAATAGCATATCTACTTGACAGATTTATATTCTATGATGCAAGTCTGGATAAAAAATTTACAAGTTACAAACTGATTTAGGATTTTTTTTTAAGTAAACATCTCATAATTAACTTAGCTAATTATCCAATAGTGCTTGGGTAAATGGATATTTATTAGTAGGTATTGATACAGTGACTGTAAACTGTAAAAATAAAAATATATAATTGTAGTATGGTATAATTTCCACTGCATAATAGTAGATTCAATATCCACATCCTTAAAGTAATTAATATATCAACTGATTTTATTTTGCTACTATAATTACTAATAGTACTAAAATGTCTATGTATTATTGTATCCAATAAGTAATATAGTATTGTTTGGTTAACACTTTGCTAGACAAGAATAGTAATATAATTTCCTTAAAAAAATTATTAAACTCTCATAAATACTTTTTTTTTTTCAGAAGTGCTTCTAGTATATTTTTTGTACTTTTCAAGATAATTTTTTAATGATTAAGTTGAATGGGGAAAAATTCCATTTAAAATTGTTATAAAAAAGAGCAAACAAACAAAAACATGAAAAACTATACTGCATTAAAAGTATATACTGCAGTGGAGTCTACTGCAATTACCATCATCTTAAAAATCTTAGTTGAAGTAAAAGATTCAATTCAGTTAACCTATTCAATTTATGTATTTTCACAAATGGCAAAGCTTTAACACAGAATCAAGTAAATTATAAATATTAAAAATAACAATTTTATGCTAATTAATCAAATAAAAAGTGATGATCCAGCACCAAAGTACTGATCTGAACACCGCAATTCCATCCAATTGATTCAATGAATTTTTTTTTCTTTATCTGAGAAATTATTAAAAAGTTTTTGAACTTGAGTCAACTACTCTATTACTTACATGAAAATGGTCAAAACAATCACAAATATTATTAATAGTGGATATCAAAACACAAGCATTTGACTTCAATTTTTCAAAACCTAGCAGAATAGCAATTTTGCTTTATATTATTAATCATAAAATACATGATGATTTTTTTACAACATCTACCCATTTCTGATAATCTCTTGGAAAGTAACTAACATCAGATATTGACATTTCCTGGATTAGATTGGATTTCAGGGCATGGACTCCAATACCATCCATAGTGTTTCCAGGTTGTGGACAGGGAAATGGCCTTCAGATTGTCAATGCCAATGGGACAACATTTATTATCAGCAAATAGTAAAGGAGACAGTGGCATGTTTTGTGTTTTTCTGAAGGTTTGTGATGATGGTGTTCTAGCTGTATTTTTATATTGGACTATTTCCATCATCTAATATGTGTGTTGAATGTCTTTAGAAAAGTTTAATTTTTAGTTAAATATTCCAAATGCATTCAACTGTTAGCAAACAGGTTAGTATATGCACCAACTGTTAGTAATATCACAGCAAACAAATGTTAATAATATCACAGCAAACAGGTTACTACATGCACTAACTGTTAGTAATATCACAGCAAACAGGTTAGTATACCCACAATATTTCGAGAGGTATTTTTCTCCCCTCTTCTTCAGGTGTTGCTGGCCTGACCAGTGACAGTACTAGCATGGGATTCGAACCTGGGTCCTTAGATTCTTGATTATTGAAATTTAAGGTAACGCTCTAACCAACTGAGCCATCCTGATAAAGAAGAAGAGGGGAGAAAAATACCTCTCGAAACATTGTGCGTATACTAACCTGTTTGCTGTGATATTACTAACAGTTGGTGCATATACTAACCTGTTTGCTGTGATATTACTAGCAGTTGAATGCATTTGGAATACTTAACTAAAAATTAAACTTTTCTAAAGACATTCAACACACATATTAGATGATGGAAATAGTCCAATAGAAAAATACAGCTAGTGGCATGTTTACTTCTATAAAATAGTACAATTTCTATGATGGTGGATATATAGTGGCAAGTGTAAAACAGTGTAAAACACCTTTAAATAAATAAAACTCTGCTGGATGTTGGGTCAGCAACAGAATTCTTCCAAGTCAGCAAAAGATTACTAGAGGTAATAATGGTGAGGATAAAGTGGTAGACAAGTAAACAGATGTTCATTTTATAAGATTCAGCTATCACATAAAGTCTGTTATGGAGGTTATTTTTGGGCAAAGAAGGCAATGAAAAAACACTTGTCTTATAATTTCCTGTTTTATTATGAGTATATCTACAGGAATCATTACATTTAAAGTTGAGATCTCAGTTAATGATGGATTTGGTGTTTTTTCCAGCATGAGTAGAGATGAGACTACCTAGGTTGTAAACCTGTGAAATTCTCATAAAGTTCATTCATTGTGAAAAACACATTGAGAATTGATATATGGAATGTCAGATTACTCAGAAGAGCTGGAAAATTAAAAAATTTTAAAAAGGAAGAGGAATATAAATAATATTGATGTTATAGGATTAAATACACTGAGATGGGATGGATGTGGGAAAATAACTAATGGAAATGTTAAATTTTGTTCAGAAGTAATAGACCAGTTGATGGAGTTGGCATTCATGATGGAAAGAAAATATGGAATAGTGTGGCAAATGTAGATTGTATTGATGATATGCTGATGATGATGAAAATAAATATACGTCATAGTGATTTGGTAATTGTACAAGTTTATATGCTGACTACCAGACATAATGATATTGAAATTGGTGGAAAATATGAGCAGAGAAAATTAACCAATGTGAGTGAAAAAATGCATGTATATTGCTATTGGTGACTAGAATGTTGTTGTGAGGAAAGTTAAGGAAAGAAAAATTTTTGGAAATTATAGTATTGGAAAAAAATGAAAAAGGTAACTGGCTTATACAATTCTATAAGGAGAATGGGTTTGTGATTGCAAACACTTGCTTTAAAAATTATATAAGAAGATTGTATACATGGAAAGCTTCAGGCAATAGAGAACATTATCAAATCAATCATATATTGATTCAGGATATACAAAGATGTTATTATGAGTTCACATGCTTTGCCTGGTGCTAATAGAAACTCAGATCATAATTTAGTTATGACTAAATTAAAGTTGAGTTTAAAAAGAATAAAAGAAGGGGAAAGATGTGTAAGATGGGACTCAGATAAATTGAGAGAAATGAAGAAAGGAAAATTTAGTTTATATGTGAAAATATAATAAAGAGGATTGATAGATATGAGGAATATATTAATAATTCTGATAAGTGTTAGTGTACGATTAAAAAAGCATTATTAAAAACAGAAAAAAATGAAATAGGCACTAATTGGTTAAGAAATCTAAATGACCTTGAATAACAAAAGGTATTTTGGAAAAGATGGAAGTACAGAGAATATGGAAGAATGTCAGTACTGAGGAAGAACAAAATGTATATAGAAAAATTACTGTTGAGTTAAGAAGAGAAACAACTTAGCAAAAAAAAAAAAATGGTTAGAACAAAAATGTAGAGATAGAAATGCTTCAATATATGAAAAGATATGATGTGGTACTTGATAGAATTAAAAATGCACTTGGGAGAAAAAAAAGATTAGCAAGTGAAATTGTAGGTAAGAATGAAAAAAGATTAACTTATAGCAATAATATATTGGAAAGATAGAAAGAATATCTTCAGTGTCTAGATAAGAAAATCATTCAATTAATCATGAATTTGAAAATGAAAAAGATATTGGAGTAGGTGATAAAGGTATAAATATATTGACAGATGAAGTAATTAAAGTCGATTGCACAAATGAAAAATGGTAAGGCTGCTGGATTTGATGCAATACTTATAGAATATTTGAAAGAAATTACATAAATTTACTATGAAGGAAACAGCTGGACTTTGCAATTTAATACCATAATAGTGGAGTTTGTTTTGAAGATTTTTAAAGAATTATAATGATTCCAATTTCTAAGAAGAAGACAACTGTTAAATGTAGAGAGTACAATAAGTTTGTTATCTCATGCTTCTAAAGTTATATTGAGAATTTTAACTCAAAGAATTTATGAGTTGAAAATTATATTGGAGAAGAACAATTTGGTTTTCAGATACGTAAAAGTACAAGAGATTCTATTGGACATTATTAGAACAATTGCAGAGAGATATATTAAAAATGGTAAATGAATTGTTATTTTTGTGAGTTTGGAAAAAGCATTTGATAGAGTAATCTGGAATAAACTTATGACTATCTTAAAACAATTAATGAATATTTTGGAAAGAAAGAAGATTGATTTGGAATATGTATACTGGGCAAAAGATAATAATTATACTGGAAAATAATAAGACTGATTAAATTAATATAGGAAGAGGAGGTAGGTATGAATGCAGTATACCACCTGTTCTTTTTAATATTTTTTTAGAAGACACATGTTAAGTAATTGTTTAGACACAGGAAGGGAAAATATTGGAGGTAGAATAATAAAATGTAAAAGATCTGCCAATGATATGGCTCTTATAGCTGAGGATGAAAAGTGTTTTCAGAATATGTTGAATAAATTGGAGGGATGATGCATAGAAAATAGAATGAAGATTAATGTTGAGAAGACTAAGTGTTTATGGATAAGAAGAAATGCAAAAAGATTGCAAATTGAAATTCATGATGACATAGTTCAACAGGTTACAGGTAAAGGGATTTAGATGTTTGAGTAGCTGGTTGAGTGAGGATGAAAAAACTGAAGATGAAATTAAAAGAAGAATAGCATGGGCATAGAGGCATTTACTAAAAGAAAAAAAATAGTTTGGGAACCTTTGAAGAGAGTATTAAGAAAAAGATTAAATTACATGTATGGAATGTACTATTGTATGTTGTAAAATGTGGACACTGAGTAATAAAATTATGCACATATTGGAAAGCCTTTGAGATGTGACCATGGAGAAGGATGAAAAAATCAGTTGGATGAATAAAATAACAAATGAAGAAGTTGTGAAAAGAGTAAATGAAGAAAAAGAAGATTGGTGGAGGAAATTATAAATAGAATGAGAAACAAGATTGGAAATATATTAAAAAGAAAGTATAGTTTAATGAAATATGTTTAGGAGGAACTAATGAGTGAAAACAGTAAGGATGGAAAACATTGACAATGCTGGTTGATATAAGAGATGGGAAAAGTTATGTAGAATTGAAGAGCTAGCAATAATAAAAGTGGAGTGGCAAATGGGTGAATTGATGATATGGCTGCTCTTTTGACTTATCCATTGGACAGAATACTATTGATGATGATGAATGGCATTTCAAGTAAATCTCTGCCAATCTTTAGAAAACTTGCAAAAATAGGTATATTAGCAATAATTTCAATCAAGCTCATCCAACTTCAAAAATCCTATAGCCTATTCAGAAGAAAATTGACACTGCAGGTGGAATTTTTGATATGAAAATACTAAACCTTCACCAATATCGAATTCTTCTTCAAAAGTTAGATTCCTTATAAACATCAAAGATCTCAGATTAATCGGGTTAGTCAAATGGTTGTTGTTGGATAGTAAATACCAAATACAACTGTAAAAATAATATAAATAATCTTCATCACTTATTAATGAAATGTCATATTCTTATGAGTGAAAAGGCTATAATTTTGTTACACTTATTTTTCATTTTATTATTTTATTTCTTTTGACCATATTCTTTTACTAAACTTCAATAATTAATATTGTTCTTTTTTCATATTTTTATGCTTTTACTATATATTAATATGATGTATATATTCTTATTATAAAGTAATACTTGTATACGACTAAAAACACATTATAATCTTAACACCTTATCTTAAAAAGAAATATAATTAAAATCATAATGTGTTCCATATTTTCGTGCTTTATCATAGACTAATGATGATTGTTCAAATCAGTCAAACATTTTTTAAAATTAATAATAAATAAAAATGCAAGAATAAAAAAGAACAGCTAGTTTTATTTAATAAATTTAATTGTAATATTTTATATTTGAAACTTCTTCCTATTTGTAAAAAATAATATAAGCACTGACAACGAAACCCTCCAGTACTTCCTACTTAAATGTCCTTTTCTGCTTGGCATGAGAAATGTCATCAACTCCTGCCTTTCCTCGCACAGAAACACCATCTTCAACCTCCAAGAATCCATAGAAACAGGGGTCTTTGCAGCTATTAGACTATCAGTTTTTCTCATCTATGCTCTCTGGTTGCTCCAATGTGCCATTATCCTTGACCAGAGAGTACATTCAGTCAATCAAAAGCTCTTGGACCTAATTCACACTCTCAAAACCCGTGATACCAAACTAGCCCCACCTCCACTCCTCACAGACACTTGGGCAATCCTCCAACTCCCATCCTCTCAGCCTCTGTCATAGGAATCAATCCCGAAGACATGCATTTCTAACCGGTCTGGACTACACACCATTTCCCCTCTCCACTTCCCATTCCCTTTTTACATATGTATCCTTCCCCTCTTACCATGTTGCTCCTGAAATTTCATTTGTTTTACTGTATCTGTTTTTTTTTTTTTTTTGATGAATAAACATCTCATCACTGAGAAAAAAAAAAATATAAGCAGATGCTGTTGTTTCAAGTCTTGGTGAATATTTGAATCAGTACATCAATATAAGTTTCATAGATATTGGGTTGTCAATAATGTAATTTTATACATTTATATTACATCTATGCAAATGTTTCAAACATTTATTCAGAAAAAGTACTATAGTTTACATTTCTTTTATTATTTGCTTAGCATGCTTTCAACAATTCTTATCTTATTTATAACACTTAGACTTCTGTGATTGAATCAGTTTAATATTTAAATATATTGTGACTTATGTAAATGTATTCAATGTTCCATTTGAGCCTACACAATAAATAAAATAGTCAAGTTTTCCCACTATCAAGAAAATGGTACATTCAAATAGATAGAGAGATAGAGAGAGAGATAGATAGATAGATAGATAGATAGATAGATAGATAGATAGATAGATAGATAGATAGATAGATAGATAGATAGATAGATAGATGGATAGATAGATAGATAAATAGATAGATAGATAGATAGATAGATAGATAGATAGATAGATAGATAGATAGATAGATAGATAGATAGATAGATAGATAGATAGATAGATAGATAGATAGATAGATAGATAGATAGATAGATAGATAGATAGATAGATAGATAGATAGATTAACAGGCAGGCAGATAGGCAAGTAACTAGGTAGGTAGGTAGATGGACAGATAGATATCTCTATGTAATAAATAAAAGAATCATATATCTCAATATCAAGAAAATGGAACATTTGAATAAATTTTCATAAGGTATAGTCTCTTTAAATATTAGACTGATTCAATTGGAGAAGTTTAAGTACTATGAATATGACAAGAATCGTCAAAAGTGTGCCAAATCAAATAATAAAATAAATTTAAACTATAGTATCTTTTCTGAATAAATGTTTAAAATATTTACATAGATATTATAATAAATTCAAGAAGAGAGAAAAATTATAGTTAGAGTTACATATATGTTATGTAAACCTTAAATCAAACATAGCTCAGTTGTATATATAAACAAAAGGAATAAATCATTCCTCCAAGCTATGAATTAAAAACACTCTAAATGTTTAATCTGCTTGTTTACAGATAATACTTAACAACATTTTTAAAACCAGGAACAAGGCTTAATAAAAAAATTGATATTCTAAGAGTTTTAATTGATTAAAAAATAAACAATAATAAGATTTATAGATTATTATTATTAAGTGTTGTTCCTGTAATATAAATTTTAAACAGAATTATTTAAAATAATTTTAGTTACAATACAAAAGTTTCTTTATTTCTTTCACACTAAAATAAAACTGACTAAACTTAATTATAAATGCAGATCTTTATCAATGTATGCATGTACGATATAAACCTACATTAAAAAAAAACTAAATGAACTGAAACTTAACTTATACTTTGCTAACAATGAAATGTTTAAAATAAATTAGGTAATGAGATAGATGAGTTACTATATCAATATTTATCAAGACAACTCAAGAACACCATCATCACAAACCTTCAGAAATGTTTTTTTATTAATACTGTATATACATAATATTTGAATAACCATTTAGCTATATTGTTTTGCCACAGTCCCTCTTTAAATAAAGAATAGCCTGAATTTTTGAAGCTCATTAATTTCAGTCAGCATTATGCATTGTTTATATTTCTTATTTTATTTATATATATAAGATTTAAATACATGTATATTGTGTATACTAAACTTAATGTAATTAGAAGGGACTTGAACTCAGACTTTCAACAATATTCCATTCTCAGATTTTCAATGACATAGATGGCTGAAGAGATGAAGAGTGGAGAAGAGTGAAGATTGTCCATTAAAGTTTGAAGATTTGCTATCTTAATATAAACTGGGCAGTGATTGTAAATATGTCTGGGAAATGGTGATCTGGACCAACTAATGAGTGCTGGTTCAGCACAAAATATGTGTATTGGAGATCATTTATCTTTTTCACATGTATGTAGTCATGCGTATCAGTTGTACAAGATAGGGTGAATAGTTGTAAAGAGCTTGAAAAGTTGAGTTCAAGTCCCTTTTAAATATATATAATATTTGTCTGTTTAATTGGATTTATTTAAATTTCTATGAATTAAAAATCTCAGTCAAGTGTCAATATTTAATGACTACATAATCGATCATTTTAGACTATAGAGAAAAAAGATAACTACCTTTTTCATTAATAAAAAGATTATCTTAACAACAGATTGATTATTCTTAGTGTTGGGCAGGTGTAGACTGTTTTCATATATTTATATTTACAAGTCAATCTAGTTTTGAGCAAATACCGGCTTTGTTATTGTAATAATAATTAGTTTCAGTGCAGTTTGAAAGTGAAAAATGACTATTTGTTAATCTACTTTCAAAACAAGTCTTATTTGATTGTTTAATAGAGTCTATCTAAACTTCAATGAATTAAAAATCTTATGTTGTTTCAGTCAAGTGTCAATTTTTAGCGTTGATATAATCATCTTAGACTTTAGAGAAAGATGGTAGCCATGTTTTTATTAATAAAAAAGGTTGCCTTGACATCAGATAGAAAATTCTGCTTTCGTGTATATATATAAAAACAGATTGTGGAAATTATAAGTATGGACTGTTTTGAATGATAACACCTAAGCTATATTTAAAACTAATCATTAAGAAATACCCTGCAAATTAATTAGTCTAATTGATGTATCATGTTTTTATTTTAATGTAGGTATTCTATTACTCTATTTAATTCCCAATTTTGATTTTTTTTGTTTTTGCCAAGAAAATAGCAACTTAATAATTTCAAAGTTATCTTTTAAAAAAGTCTTGTTAAAATTAATCTTTAAAAAAAGATTAAATGTAATTGCAGAACATGAAAGATATTATTGCAAGGAAAAGACAAATTAACAATTTTTTTTTTTGCATTTTAAAGGAGAAAGAGAAGAAAAAACAAATTAAAATAATTGAAAAATATTTATTTTTTGATTTATTATAATATAAAATATTTTTGCAAAATATTAAATTCAAGTATTATTATCATTTAATATTTATTTTTAATAAAAATGAGGTAAACATTTATTTATTTTTGAGACCTATTACATAATGCTATAAAATTAAAAATATACCTATATCCCACTTGGTGCCAGATCTTTATGTGAGGTTTTACCATAGTAATCATCATCCATCAATTTGTATCCACTATCATTTTCATTTACTATTGATTATCCACTATAATGATCTTAAAAAAAATTCCATTTTTTTATTGATGGCCATTTTCTAAAACTGATAATATCATAGAATAATTACAGTATTAATGATATGCCAAATCAACATTTATGCTGAAAATGTACAGTACAGAGTTTATTCATTGTACACTATTCAGTATACAATATTACATTACTGCATACAATATTTTGATTATAAATTTAAAATATGATTAATATATAGTAAGGTATTTTATTTTCATAAATTGTCCTTACAAGACAAGCAGTACTTCATTAATGATATATTCAAAGTAATGATTTTCATCATTAATGACAGTGAAAATAAAAAATAAAAATGTTTCATTCAGTGTAATGAATAATGAAAATCATGTCATTGAAGTAAAATAGTCAAATGTATTAATATTAAGTTTTAAAATGTGTATATTAGTTTTAAATGGTATACTTTACTCACTTTTATAGATTAAAATTCTTATGAATTCTATTTTGCTTGCTGCAAAATTACGAACATCATATTGCAAAATTTATTTATCCTAATTGTTGTTTTGGGAAAAAATGATTTCATGGATTATGCAATTAATAACCAATTTTACATGATTAAAGGTTATTAAATACAATACGAGCTTAAAATATCCTTTACTATGCTGCATTTGCTTAATTTCAATCAGAATATTATAATGTGTTTCAGATTTATCATAGCCAATGGCATCATTTGTGCAAATGTAAAACAGAACACTACAATGTATTGAAAAAATGCAAAATTCATTCAGCACAAAACTAAAAATAAATGTTGGTCATATATAGCATATTATTACTGTAATAATGAATTTTAAATTATGTATATTATCTAAAATATTCAGTCAACTAATTTTAATTAAAACTTTTCAGTCAAATCAAAACTATTACTATAAATCTAAACCATTTTCAATAAAAAAAAGGGTAGGGCTGATTTCATAATTTATGGAATTAATAATCAATTTTTTATTATCAAAAGTTTCTAAACCTAAATTAAGATAACACATACTAAATTTGTTTGATTTTAAATCCTCTCATAATTTGTTGTAAATATCTAAAGCAATGGCAGTCATTATTTCAAATATCAAAACAATAGTATTGAAAAAAATGAAAATTTTATTCAACATAAAACTAAAATTATTTTTTGTATACAGTATATTATTAATGTAATAATTAATTTTCAATCGTATTTATTATCTAAAATATTCAACAAACTAATTTTGAATTAAAACATTTTAGTTGAATTAAAATTGCTATCATTATAAATCTAAAATATTTTCAGTAAAAAGAGAGGGGATGATTTCATGATTTATGTGATTAATAATCAATGTTATATGATCAAAAATTACTAGATCTAAGTTAAAACTCTATTTGCTCGATTTTAAATCATCTTGTAATTTTTTTTAAATATTCAAGGCAATGGTAGTCATTATAACAAGTGTAAAAAATATAATACCTAAAAAAAAAAAATTTCATTCAGTATAACACTAAAAAATAAATTTTGGTTATATACTATTAATATTTAATTTTAAATTGTGTACAGCATAAATATTAGCTGAAATATTTAGTCAATCAATTTTGTATTTATGAATACTAATTTCAGTCAAATGGAAACTATTATTGTAAATATATTTCAGTTTTAAAAAATGTGAGAATGATTTCATGCATTATGCAATTAATAATAAATTTTGTATGATGAAAATGCAATACAAATAACTTGAAGATTCATGCCTTCATTTTTTATTTAAATAGCTTGTATCTTTGCTGTCACACCTATTTGAAAAATTTCTAAGTCATTTCAAAGAACACTTAATAAAATGTAGCATCTCATGTCAAAAAAATTCCACTTCTAGTATATTTATATATAAATCATTGTTTATTTGGATCTATACACATTGTAAAAAGCCTTAAATATTGACTTGAATGTGCAAACACAAAATGCATTAGATGCATTTTTTCCTTTTTAAATGTCAGAATTTTGTTTTTATTTTTTAACGTTAATTGTGATTAGATTTTGGTAATTTATAGTACTGTAATATGTCTATCCTTGTACTTATGATAAACAACAAGTGTTATTAACACTGCTTTTTAAAATTCTAAATATTTTAATATAAGTACCATAATATAATACCATAATACAAATTTAACAAAAAAAAATAAACTTCAGTATAAATTGTTTTTTCAGCATAATGAAAAACAATTCTGCAGATGAGGACAAAAATTGTTAAATGCATGTTTACTTTTGTTTTCTCGGTTCATTTTTCTGTATGTTTGCATAGTAAAAATATTTTTTTTCTAGGCATATTTAACAATTTTTAGATTTCTTTAAAAAAAGTTTACAGCTGCCTTTGTTTTTAACTGTAATCACATGAGCAACTAACACTATCAAACATCACATCACTTCTTCAATCTATGGATCAAATAATAATCATCACAATCTTCAACTTCAACTACTAATGCAGTATCCCACCAACACTTTAAATAAAGATGCTAATAAGACAATTTTGCAACTCTGGAAGGACTCATTATAAAACAACTGTTAAATTTTTAGATAGCACATAGACCAAGATCATTATCCCAATTCTTAATCTTATGTGAAAAAAATTGATTCACAATCTATTACATATTGCTTCAATCACATGGTAAACCATACTTGGCCTAACCAAGAATACAACATTTACAAAGTTAAAAACATTGAAGTGCTTTTGGAATCACACCCAAAATAATTAACTAACAATAAATTAATACAACTGGATGAAGAAAAGATAATAGAGTAGCTATAGAGAAGAATGTGAACATCATGGCACTGAAATAATTTATTTCATATCGGGAGACCATGAACAGCATTTTGGATGAATTTGATGTTTATTTAAAATACAGCATTAAATTAAAAAGTGCCTTAAATCAAATAACCAGACCATATATGTTGCATAAAAAGAAAATCAAAGAAGCATGTCAATCACCAATTCTAAACTTTTTCTCCAGAGTTCCTTAACCGTCAACATCTGGTAGAAGATAACAATGGGTTTTAAAATAAGCAACTGATAAAATGATTAAGAAAACTGGATAAAGACAATTAGTGGATGGATCACAGGAACGAACAAGTTTAAACTGTTTTTTTTTCTTTTTACATAGATTTAAGTTGCATTATCATATATACATACATATTTTAAGTGCATCCTTGCATAATATAAATATATTACAGTTTACACAAGCATATAATGTACATTAAGGCTTTTTTCCAATTACCATATATATTAGGTAAAGTTGTTTGTTAATGCAATATTTACAGTTTGTAATATAATTTTTATTTATCATATATAATTTTTATTTAGAGTAACCAGCCAAATTTTTAGCTGTAGAAAACCATTATAACTACAATGTGCTTGATTATTACGAATTTTAAAGCACATTGAACACAGGTTAAGGCCTGTTTAAAGTATTTATACTTGCTTTTTATATAATATTCTTGATTTTCTTGCTTTACAATGAATTTTGGGGAAACGATTATCTTTGCAAGACTGTTAAATAATTCTAAATTTAATATACAGAACTATAGATAAGTATAGGGAATTTGAACTCAGATTTTCAAGCACCCTTCAACTATCCACACTATCTCATACCACTGATACCCATGTCCACACACATGTAGAAAAGATAAATAATCACCAATATACATATTTCATGCTAAACCAGCACCCATCAGTTGGTCCAGATTATCATCTCCCACACATAGATATAAATCAGTGCTCAGTTTATATTAAGGTAGCAAATCTTCATACTTTAATGGACAAGCTTCAATCCACTCCAAGTCAGCCATCATATCATTGAAAATCTGATGATGAAAATCCAAATCCCATGCTAATGCCAATATTATTGCCATACCCATGTTGACCTCAAGTCACTCTAGCCCCTCATGTATAGGACCTTATCCATTTAAATACATAGAAGAGTGATGGGTTGGATACAAGCTTGATGTGTAAATATTTAAAAACCAGGCACTCTTCACAAACCTGGGAGCTTAATTGTAAGTATAAGGGGATTTGAACTCAGATTTTCAAGCACTCTTCAACTATCCACACTATCTCATACAACTGATAACACATGACGAGTTGTATAAGATAGTGTGGATAGTTGAAGGGTGCTTGAAAATATGAGTTCAAATTCCCTATACTTACAATTGAGCTCCCAGGTTTGTGAAGAGTGCCTGGTTTTCAAATATTTAGAACTATAGATATTAAAATTAATAGTTATTTAATATTTACATACATGTTCAGAATACATAAATGTTTCTATAATACAGAATTTTTATAATGAAAGAATAAGAGGTTATTGTTGAATTATTATTACATGTTCATTTAATCTGACAAAATCATTAGTCAGGTATGCCAGCTTAGCGACATTATATGAAAGTCATTAGTAAAAGAAAGATAATTTCAAAAAATATTAAGAAAAATAACATAATAGATAAAAACCAAATAGATAACAATTGTTTGATAAATTTATATAATTGGCTGTTGATTTTGATACAATGAAATGTCAGTAATAATGATAGAAGTCACTTAAATTCAAAAAATAAATAAATACTAAGTTTGAAAATCACTTAATATGAAAGCTTTAAATTGTAGCAATCATTTAGTCTTAAACATGTACTATAAAATTAAAAGAAAAGTGGTAATCATATGAGAATTAGCAAAATCTTTTCAAATAAATTGTTAAATGCCAAAGGGTTACTGGAATATTAATAAGGATGTGATAAATCATTCTGAGATGAAATTCATATTAGCTATTGACGTTAAATAAAATGTCAAACTAAAATGTAGAGTAATATATAAAAATAATATCGATGCTACATTTTTAAATATAATATTCACAAATTTTGATTTCATTTGCTATATTCACTATCTTCTGATCCTCAGCTTAGATTTATGACAAATATCCAAATTTGTGTTTGAAAGAATTTATATACATATTTTAAAAAGAGTAAAAAAATGGTTAAGAGTTTTGCTAATCTGGGATTAATAATGTGTTAAAGATAAACCATTGAAGAGAAAAAAAGGGGTAAAAAAGTATCAAGTTCATAGCAAAATAGCTTCTATATCACTAAGAAATTATATCCATTTATTTTGACCAGATTCTTCACATCTAGTGCTTTTTGATAACCTTTTTTTTTTTTTCACTATTTTATTTTTCTAATTTACAAGTTTCACATATAATGGCCTTTTATAGTGCTGAATCTATATAGGTAGACAATAAAAGGCCTCATTTGAATTCCAAAAAATATCACAGTGATGATTGGTATTATCTATAGATATCCCAATATATGATTTTAATAAAAATGGCTTAGTTCCAATCTAATATAATGCTCACATACATTTGACAATATATATATATTCAATCATAGAAAAAAACATTTTTTCTTAATTTAGTACATTAATTGAACAACCAAGCTTATATGCTGTGATGTTGTGTCTACAAAATTCATGATAAAGGAGATTTTAAAATTTACAACAACTTATACAAACATTTGAAAATGATGCGAAGTTATAAATATACTATATAACTGCAAAAAAATATATAATTAATACAGCTATTACAGATATTATCATCAAAGCAGATAGATATAATTTGGCAGATAAAAATAACACAAAATTTACTGATGATACAATAAGTAATACAAGTGGTGATAAACAAGTACTAAAATTTATTAAATAATTAATGACCAAAATAGTTTGTAAACACTTAATGTTCACATGTCATTTTTCTTGAAATGTATTGCTTTCATTAATTATCAATAAAGCAAGTTATATATAATGTGACATTGCTTTTATAAGCTTGTATTTACAAAAATGAAATACAGAGAGCATACCAATAGCTCAAAAAAGCTCTTAATTGATAAGTGCAGTAAGAGAAAACATTTAAGATCTTATCTGAAACACTCTTAACCCCAGACCAATTGGTTTCGAGCTTATGGATCACTTCAGTGGGGAGCTAGAATATTCAGACACTAGATCTAAAATATCAACTCAAAATCCAACATTTATTTTATACGTAATATTTATGTAGAAACACTGAAGTTTTTGGACATGATAATGTCTTTTAAATTATTAAATTAGATAGCTGGAACAAAAGACATTTTCATGTCCGAAAACGTCAGAGTTTCTACTTAAATATTACATATAAAATAAATGCTGAGTTTTGAGTTGATATTTTAGATCTAGTGTCTGAATATTCTAGGTCCTCAACTGAGCTGAGCCATAAGCTCGAAAACAATTGGTCTGGGATAAGAGTATTTCAGATAGAGATTTTAAATGTTTCTCTTACCACACTTATCAATTAAGAGTTGTGCACCCTCTGTATTTACTTTCATTAATGAATGACTGTTTATACTAATTGAACCTAACATTTATCATAGTTTAAATACCAATTTTAGTCAATCAATCAAGAATGAATATTAGATTTTTATGAATATATAAACTCCATTGCAATTGCATTGGTATTATTATTGCATTTGATTAATTACACATTCTTACTACCTTTTTCACTATATTTTTCATGAGATAATATTTCAATAATAACAAACTGTAATGTCTGAAGGCTTTTCACTAACTTTACTTTCCTATACAATTATATAGTTTCTATAATGTAGAATCTTTATTTAGGCAATGTGCCATTGTTAATTATTATCATATGACTAGTAGAGCCAATAAACATCACATGACCACCACCTCTTATGCCTGTGTATAACTGCTGTTAAAACAGGCAAAACTCACTATACATAGTGCCACACACAGATCCAAGGTTCCTCACTGATGAAGGTCACAAGCCAGAAACTAGTCTGGGGATATTGGATGAGTAGGCACTATATGGGGATTTTATGTGCAAGCCTTCTGGCATCCATTGATTACTCTAGCTTGCTGTGTGTGGCAATATGTATAGTGAGTTTTGCCTGTTTTATGACTAGTAGAGATACAATTTAATAGTACTATGCAGGAAGAACATATGATTCTGATACTACATGCTCTCTTTACCATGCTTTCATTTCAGTTTCAATTAGTAAAGTTTATAGCTATATAATAGACAGATGGTGTTCAAAAATTTTAATCTGTTCAGAGAAGGTAATCGACTTATTTATTCAAATTGTATCTTAGATTGTGTAAATATGAGTCATCTATTGTTAATGAAATTGGATTTTAAAAAATCAAAAAATGAAAAATCAGAAATGTTAAATAATAATGAGATGATTAACATTTTCTGAATTGCTAGAAATCTACTTATTAAAAAAAATAAAAATTATAAACAAAAAATAAAAATTGAAAAACCTTGTTACTATATTACAAATAAAAACAATTGCTGAGATATCTAAAATTAAAACTTAAAAATACAAAAGGAAACAAAAGTCAGATATAAATAAATAAAGCCTATATGATAAAACATATGGAAGAATATCTAGCTATGTCTCCAGTCATTAAAAGTCACATGACTTTGCTATATATTTAGTAAAATTAGAACCAATTCATCTTCAAGATAAATGTGTTACAACGTTCTCATTTTAAAAGTCAAAAAGAAATGATAACAAATCTAATAAAATAACTATTGAGAGTTAGGCAAATTTCTAAAATAAATAGTTGAATTTACTGAAGTGATTAAAATTATAAGAGAAGTCACTCTAATGCCAAAAAGGAAGAAATAATAGATCAATATTCACACTAATTGATGCTAAATAAAATAGCTCTCAGAAACAAACCATATGATAAATGTGTTAAAATACTTCAAAATTTGCAAATCCTTAAATATGTGCAAATAGTGTCTAAGCATTGAATCTCCATTAGCAGAAAAACTTGTTATAGAAAATGAAAACAAGATCTATGCATACTGATAACAATGATTGAGAGAGTAAATAAAAGAGGAAATGATATGTTGGTTATTCAGATGGAAGAAATGGAAAACAACAAAAATGTAAATAAATTTTTAAAAATCCATGAATACAATAGAAAAAAAAAGTTAAAGAAAGGGAGTGTAGCATATTAAAAGGCAGAGCCATCAAAGCATTTGACAAAGCAATATATATAAACTCTCAAGAAAATACAGTATCTAATGCAAGTATTTTATAATGCAAGTAACAGAAAAGATATTTTAAATAATAATAAATTTAAACAAAAACAACAAATATATATAAACGACAGAAGAAATAATTAATGGCTTGTTGAATAAATTTAAACATGTAATAAATCCTTTCTTACAAATGACCCCTGTCACCTTCGTGTAAATAGAAATGAAATAAAATTTTCATTAAGAAAAAAACAACTACTAAACGCTTAGTTTATTACTGTTTGTTCAAATTTGAGAGTAGTACTGCTCAGACAAGTTAATAGCATTCCCATACAGAGAATTAATAGCAAGATTTAAATGTGGATTTATATGCAATATGTGTGTATAAAATCTTATAAAGAGCTAACTATAATGCTTATGTTAGTTTTAAACTATACCAAAAAAAATAAATAAACACTATATAGGTATAGGGGAATATTTTGGATATTGGAACTGTGATATATGATAAAGTCTAGGATAATAGAATAAAAATGGATATTTTGGTATAATAAATTTGACCTATAATCTGTGTAAGAGCATATAATATATTATGGCAATATTTAGAAATCATATTTAAGAGATTTACCACCATTCCTTCAAAATAAAAGAGATATAATGTTGCTAATCCAAATATCTATTATTTACAAATCCAAAAAGACCTGCAATTAGTGATTTTGGATTTATAGTATTTTATCTGAACATATATAGATACATGTGAACAGAGATTTTTAATATTAGATGGATGTGTGATTATATGTTGTTTAAGATTTTATATAGAAACCAGTAGAAATAAATTGAATTTTTAAGTAAATTTTTTTATATTCAAAAAAAATAAGAAAGTGGTTTGTTTTTTCTCTGGGCATTCTCAGATTATTAATACATGGGCATGCCAATAATATTGGCATCATCAAAGGATTTGGGCATTCCATCATCAGATTTTTGATGGTATGGAAAGCTGAAGAGTTGGATGGTGGAGTTAATTTAAGCCTCTCTATTAAAGTTTGAAGATTTGCTATCTTAATATAAAACAAGTGCTGATTATATTTATGTGCGGAGATAATGATCTTGACCAACTGATGAGTGCTGGTTCAGCATGAAATACATATATTAGAGATAATTTATCTTTTTCATTTTTGTTGTCATGTGTATTGGTTATATGAGATAGATTGGATAACTGAAGCGAGTATGAAAGTCTGGGTTCAAATCCCTTATAATTATTACTCAAATTGTGAAAAAAATAGTATTGCAAAAATTAAGCTGATTCAACTCACCACCATCTCTTTTTAATACCACTGATACCTTAAGAGAGACATTTAACATATACTTATAGAAATTCAACATCTTTCAAAATATATTGATTATTTGCACGCAACTAATTCAAAATAGGCTGTAGACATTTGCAATTATTATTGAGACGATGTCATAGCTAATACCATTTTTTATTTTACCAGTAACATATGGCAGTACTGCCTTTTATCAGGATTATTTTTCCTCATATATGGAACTTTCATTCCAATTTTAATCTGTATTATTCATTCTTGAAATAAATATTATTTTATTATGATATATTAAACACATGACGACTCTATTATTTGTGCAAAAAGTCTTTCCCATTACTTTCAAAAAAGCTTTCAAATTTTAAATAACTTCTTTTATATAATCAATAATGAAGACATGAAGCTGTTGAAGTATAAACTTAGATACTTATTCTATCCCAGAGTAATCAATAGATGCTAGAGTCATGTACATAGAATCACTAACTAGGTTATGACATCTATAGGATACCTGATGAGCATAGGACTTTCACTACAACGCCAACCACTTTTCACTTTATCTACAATAATCATGTGCTAGTATGAGATGGTGATCATGTGATGATTAGTGCTTTAATAATCAATAATGAAGACATGAAGCTGTTGAAGTATAACTTAGATATTTTAAAGTTATCAAAAAACGAAACTTAGATATTTTATTCTATCCCACAGTGATTAAAAGGTTGATCATTCAGTTATCACTAAATAGATTATGTTTTTTTAAAGTCCTAAATATAAAGATAATAAGTTCATCACTCACAGGACTACTGCTATTTCACTGGTGAAGATATCATTATGTTACAATCATATTTTTTTTTTTTTATAATCAGTAAATTGATAGTCATCTCATGAACTTAATCCTTCAGATAGTAAATAGTTTATATTTATTTACTGACCACTAATGGAGTTGAATTGTCTAACTGGAAAAAAAAAAAATTACCAAAACTTATAACAGGTAACCAGATGTTGTGCCCCTATTTCTTAGATAGAATTAGTAGAATTAAAAGAAAATATTTATGAAACAATAAATTGTATCTGATTTTAATATTTACACTTAAAACAGTATAAAGACAATTAAGAATAAACTTTCTAGACTCTGGGTTTTTGTATGTATATTAAACATTTGCCACCATAGATCTTTAGAATTTAACTATTTGTAGAAGACTTGTGGGATAAGATATACTAAATAGTAATATCATTAAATAAATAAAACAAAAATGAAGACAAATACAAAATCCTTGCTGAAAATATGCATTAATTATCAAGAAAACATTGATAATTAAGACATATGACATTCTTATATAAAATGGAAATCTATTCTACAAGTATTTAGCTTCAAACCAAAAGCAAGCTAAAACTTTATTGAAATAATTCTTAATAAATTTATCTCATGCTTAAAAAGCTAAAACAAACTTATCTACATAAGTCTTACTTATGGAATTGACATTAAATCTTTAAATATTTTATGTTTTTTTCAGAATATTTATTGCCATGATTTAAAAAATACCTCTTCCTCCAATACAACCATCTTGCATATAAAACTTTCAAAAAAATGCATTTTATTCTGTTATGGATAATTTCAATCTTTATTTCTACATATCTTCAGGAATCTATTTTTTTTATATATATCTTCATCAGTTTCATCAAAGAGTAATTAATAAACAGTTCTTGGAAGTTATTCATTTGAATATTTTTTGTTGGACTCACTACATTGTCTCAGAATTATCTCTTTATGTCAGGATGCACAACTATTCTTAGGAATATTAACAAATTCACCACTTCTTTTTATTTTGCTGTAATATCTTATATAAATGCAATTTACCTATTCTACTTTGAACACTTTTTAGCAAAAACCTTTTATTGTACATATATGCATTCACAATTTTACATTTCGACTGTCATGCAGTCTTCTTCACAGCTACTTTTACTTTAATTTTTTTAAGTAAAAGTGGCTCTGAAGAAGACTGCAGGACAGTGAAAATATATGTACAATAAAAGATCTTTTCTAAAAAGTGTTCAAAGTGGAGTAGATAAATTATATTCTTAGGAAAATGACCATTAGCAGCAACTGCTTAACTTCTATTATAACAGGCAAAACTTTCTATATGTATTTCCACTCAGTGCAAGAAATAAGAAATGGTGATCATGTGATGTTTTTTAAAGCTTCTATTATATTAATATTTTTGCATACATATGAGTATTCTTTATGAAGCACATATGCATGTATGTGCACATGATTTTTGAAGAGGATTTCCTCCTTCCTTTATTTTATTTAAATAAGTACACTTTCAGTGATGAGTGCCATAATCATAGCTCTCTAATTTCACAGCATTTCTAAGTAAAGCAGTAATGCTTATGAAGCTAGTGAGCTATTATCATGGTGCTCATCACTGAAAGTACACTCAGGTAAATAAAATAAAGAAAGTAAAGAAAAAATTGTTTCATAAAGTATATGCACATACGTATGCAAAAATTTACATGTATAGCAAAGGAAAAATTAATATTAAAGACATGAAGAACCCTCCACCACATCAATCAATGGATGCCAAAAAATGGAAGGTCTCCCATATATACTTAAAATATCACACAAATTGAAAAGCATATGTACAGACATATATAGTGCGAGTTTCAGAATTCTCCCCTTATACATTATTAAATAGCTCTTAAGTACAAATTGTCTTCAGAGCTATTACAACAAATCATTTTAAAAATTCAGAGCAATAATTCCATGTGTAACGCTTTAAACTATGGAAATTTATGTGAAAACTTATCTACTAGAATAGCCCAGGATAAATATTTATATAATAGAGTACAAAGTAGTGAGGAATAAATTCAGCCATAAGTTTTAAAAACAGTTAAAATAGTCTGGATGCTTGCAAAGGATTGCCACACTATAAATAAAAATGACTGTGTATTTCTCTCTCAAAAAATGGAATATTTAAATAAATTTGCATAAAGCAATTGCATATTAAATTAAGCCTTGAAGAAAATATAAATGTCATGAATATTATGTAGACTCCTGACAAGTGCAAATGCTAAAGGTTATGAATATGACAAAATTGTCGAAAGCATAATAAGCAGTAAACAAAATAAATTTATATAAAGTTTACTTTTCTATGAAAATGTTCAAAATAGTTTTATATAATTTTATTATATGAATTTATAAAAAATGTCAATATCTAAAAAACATCTTTGTTTTTAGTTTGAAGCAGATTTTTTAATTTTCAAATTTTATTAGTTTTTATTGCCTCGCTCTGATTTTTTACTGTCAGAAGCTTTATATATATATATAATTTGCAACTAATATTTGCTACGTTGCAGTGATCTTAGAAGAACTTTTAAGATGATCATCATTTTTCATCACGTACATAATTTGATCATGGTATTCATCATCTCAACTTATAGCTAATAGAGTTTCAGATCATTTTCAGAAATTTTTTGATTAAGAATTGTTTTACAAACGCCTTCTTAAACAACATAATAATTATTTTATTTATGTACAAAAGAAAATTGTGTTGTTATCAATAACTGTGCGTTGTGATATGGGAATTGAAACCCTAAAATTATATGTCAACAAATTTCGTTTTAACTCACCAGGAAAGTAAAATGAATAAAACAAAATAAAAATGTTTTTTTTTTTGATTTGCCAATTCGAATTTGTAATAATTATTAATAATATAAATGTTTTAAAAAAAATTTAAAATATTAATATACACTACATCAAATAAGATAGAATTTTTTATATTTCAAAATTATTCATTTGTGATTATAATGTCAGAAACAACAAAATAGTGGCCAACATGAAAGTTTTAAATCTAAAATTTAGAATAAATATTTCGTAAAAAAATATCACACGCACGCAAAATAAATAGCTACGGTGGTGGTCGACGTTCAAGCACCTCTAGTGGCAAAGTTGAGCACGACAGTTAATTTCAAATGACTAACTTGAGAATCGATCCTCACATAACCCAGTTACTCTCTAGATCTGTATATTTACAAGACCGATAGTTAATCATTTATTATGATTTATGATATTTCGTGATAATTGCGTATATCTCTCACTCCACTTCATTACTAAATTATCGAGGTCTTGCTCAATTTAAGTAACCGACAGAATAAGATCAGTTTTAGATAAATTTGCAAAGAATTATCTTTACAATATAAAAACAAAAGTAATTTCTACAAAATATGATTATTAGTCAAAATGAAATAAATTGCCGACAAATATTTTGATTGATTATTACAAAATACTTCTTCAGAAACACATTGAAACTATATTTTTATCCAACATGATGAAAAGAAATGGAACAACTATCTTGAAATTCTAAAAGTAGCTAGAAACACATTTATATATATGCATGTTACAAACAATTTTTTTTTGTCAGGTGACCTAAAGTATCAAACTCTGTAAATTTCATGCTTAGAATGATAGCTCATATTGAGTGTGTTAATATTCTTACGGATGGATCATTGTATGACAAAAACCAAAAAAAGAAACTTGAAAAGACATTCTATATAAACATATCACAGCATCTAACATTAATAGTTACTTTCTGAATGGTAAGTCTCCATAATGATGCTGCTTATGAATTATATGAACATGAATATATACTATGTTGTCATTTTGCTCTAATATAAAATATCTAATTCTAAGAATTATGCTGTCATTTTCTTTCCAGAGCTTCATTCAGTTTAAACATTTGTATATATTTGCTAATTTCCCAAAGTTTATAAATTTATTACACATAGTATATGCCGTATATAATATTTTTCAGTTAACTAATGTCTGACATCTGTATATGTATGAAGTAAATTATGAAACATTATATCTTTATATTATTAAGAAAGTGTATTGTAATTTACAAAAACTTTTTACTAGTGTTTACAGTTTTTTTCTACACACATATACGCGCGCGCATATATATATATATATATATTACCATCATCATTTTTAACCATTATTAATTCACTGCATTATGAAGGTTTTCCAAATTATCCATTTTCACTGATTTCTAGCTCCTCTTCTCTTCATCACCCCTGCACGTTTCCTTATGTCAGCCATCCATCTCACATATGATCTTTTTCTAAGTCTGTAAACTTTCTTGAAATACAGTTTAAGATTTCAACTGTCCATCTATTACCATCTCTTCTAGAAATATGTTTAGCTCAACCCCACTTCAGTCTCTTAATTCTTTCAACAATATCAGTAATATCTGTTTGTTTTCTTACACATGTATTTCAATTTTTATCATTTCTTGTTACTCATAATATACATTTCTCCATACTTCTCTGAGTAGTCTGAAGTCTATGTATAAAGACATTTATTTTTTCTTCAAAGACTTCTCAACTGACCTTTCAGATAAGAACTATTATGTGATTGAGAAAAAGACCATAATGTTTATTGATCTTAAACTCAGAAATAAAATAAATAAACTCACCACTCTTGCTTATGCATGTTGATAAAAAACGTGCCCATATTTGTTTACTATAAAAATAATTATATAGTAACAACAGCTTCAATGATAAGAAAATATGGAGTAGAAATTAAGAATCAAAGGATCTTTCTTCAGAATTAACAGCAAACTTCTTTCTACACTAGAACTGGTAAGCAATCTAAAGATGAAAGTGCTGTGAACAAACTTAATTATGGTGATAGAAATGAGAAAGGACACAGACTCATGGAGTTCATAATAAAAGGAAACTATATATTATGAATTTTTTCTTTGAAAAAAAATGCTAAATGAAAATGGACATGGAAACATCTAAATGAAAGTATAGCAGAACTGGAATATATTTTGACTAAATATATATATATTGAACCGTGTTCGAATATGTGGATTTGAAACACCGGTCTCTTAGGCAGAGAAGAACATACTTGGAGAGTATGTATGCCCAAACGATAGCTATAAAATATATAACTAGCGTTACATTTCCAGGACATAACATCTTCTCGGCTGTTGAGTTCAACACCACCACGTTCAAAGCACTTTTTTTTGTTTGTGTATAAACACGGGCGCCAGCTATCTATTCAAAAAGAATAAACAACGCACTTTGAGCAATGGCCACTAACTCAACGCCTAAATCCATGACTAGCTCAGCTGTTTGTAATCACTAATAGATTATACATAATTAGTGGTTAAAAGACTTGATAAAGAATTGTAAAAGGATTATAAAAGAATTTAAAAGAATTGATAAAAGAATTGATAAAAAGAATTGAAAAATAAAGTTTAATTTTAAAGATAATTTATTAACTAACATTTATTTACTAAATTTAAAATTTATAATTCTAATAAAACAAATATTTTAAATTAACATTTCTAAATAGTTTAAATATTCCTATAGATTTAATAAAGAAATCTAATTTAACTAATAAATATGATATAAGATCAATATTAACTCAAATAATAATAATAAAGTATAATAGCATTTGAAATTAAAAAATCAATAGTTCATTTATGTATGATATAAGTCATATAATTAGACTCTTGGAGGTTTGAATTAATGAAATAATGGCTATTACAGTATAAGAAAATAAGAAATGTTTTACCTAGGATTTTGAAGTAGATTTAACACTTTGTTTTCTTCTTGTTTGTTGTTTCTTCCAGTATGAAGCTTCAGCTGGGATTTCCTTGATGAGTTTCCTTATTATTCACGATTATTACTATTGGAGACAATTAGATACTGATGGAGATTTTCTAAGTTGTTACGTTGACATTATTTCACGGGCAGATCTTGCTGTTTTCATCGAACTTTTTAGGCTGTGGAGAGGCGTGAATTCCCAAAATCTTCTCAGCACTGCATTTTGTTTCTGGGTATAATTAACTCAACTGATTCAATTAATTTGTGAACTGCACTCACTCAATTACTTTTGTGAACTGACTTGTCTCAACTGATTGTCCGATAAAATATTCAGTATTTATACCAATGAAGTGTTTTCATTGTAATATCTCCTTCAAAGATCTGTTGTCAAATTCCAGTGATAATCATTTGATAAACGTGTTTTGGAAGATTGCTTAATTAGTAATAGCCATGCAATAAAACGTGTTGTTTTATTTTATTAATAGCCATTGCCGTGTTTTTAATATTAATCTTCTTTTATTTTGCATACATTTTATTTATTTACAAATCGCACATATATACGCACATATATTTTTAATACAATTTACTATTTAGTTTTAACATTATTTTTTCTTTAATTAAACTTGAATGAAAAGAGATTTGTATGTTTTAACTTTTTAAATTATATTTTTAAGAATACTAATAAAAACTCTTTACTTCCTTTTATAACCCTTAGTTTAATTTCTCTAACGAAACACCCCTCTCCCCTTCTGATTAATTAATTGTAGCTTTTTTATTTCAAAACTAACGCTAGAAAACTATTTGATTCTTATCCTTTTCTAAAACAAACTGCAATAAACTCTTCAACGTTTAATTTTATGTTTTCTTTTATGAACGATTATTTTAATAATATAATTTTAGATAAAATTATATGTGCCTATATCAATATAGGTACAATATATATATATATATATATATATATATATATATATTAATATTGCAGTGTTCTTACTATATTCAACACAAGAATGAGAATCAATTAATGAGATGTAAGATACATGTTAATGCAAAACTAGAGAAACAAAAACATTTAAATTAGAATCTTGTAAATCATTTTAAAATATTAACAGATTTTGAAGTTAATTCAGATTTGAATTAAATCAATAGGCAGATAATTATTACACTATTTAGATCATTAACAAAGATAACTGGTACAAAAAGCAGTGCTTAATAGTAAATTTTTTACTGATATATGGCAATGTATGAAGAAATGAACAAATATGAAGATATATGAAAGTGATCTCTTAAAAAGAATTGAATATCTAGAGTTTATAAAATGGTATGAAAAATAGTTAATAATAAGAAGAATATAGAAGACTTGAAAGTGTCAAATGCCATCTTGGATTATTTTTGCAATAAGAAGAAAAGATCAAACTATTATTAAAAAGAGAGATAACATCATGAAATGCATAGAAGAGTTCTATAAATAATTATGTAATAATAAAGATCAAGAAAACTCAGTATCTCTAAAATTATTACATTTTCTAAATTCTCCAGTATTGCCTATGAAGAACTGAGACATACAATTAAATTTATGGAGAAGGGAAAAGGTTCAGAAATAATAGAATTATAATTGTTATTTTAAAAGAAGCAGATGAAGAAGTAGAAATTTTTTTGTCAAAGTTATATATCAATGATCTAACTGATAAAGATGTACCAGATGATCAAAAGAACGCAGTAATAATATTGACATTTAAGAATGATAATAATGAAGTTATTAGAAATTGCAGAACTATCAGTCTATCACCAGTTCTATACAAATTTGGTCCAAGATAATTACCTCATCTACAGATAATTTTGTACCAATCAAAAGAACAAGCTGAATTTAAAAGTAGTTTTAGCACGTTGAATCACATTCAAACACTGACGTAAGTTATAGAAAGGACCAATGAATATGAATTGTTATTATGTGTTGGATTTTTAGATTATGAAAAGGCATTTAATTTTATAAGTATTTCTATGGTGATTAAAGCATTGGATCATCAAGATATAGACATAGGATATTATATCACATTACTGAAAAATATTTTCATAATGTAACAGCACATTAAAAAGGGTGTACATCAGAGTGATTTTATATCTCTGCAAAATTTTTTTATGGCAGTTTTACAAGGAGTATTTTGTGGATTAAAATGTAAAGCTAAGGTGGTAAAAATAAATGGAAATTATTTGTCGGTTAGATTTTGCACTTGATGTAACTGTTTCTACAAATAATACTTTAGAGATTTAGGAAATGTTGCAAAAGTTATCATATGAAACTAATGAAATAAAGTTGATAATGATGAAACAAAAGAAATTAGTAACTACAAATAATCTGTCAGATTATTGATTCAGGTAGGAACATAATAGATGAAAATAGTCATAGAGTTAAAAATGAAATGTTTTTGATAGAATAACAATATTAAAAAGAAAATACACCTATGTGTTTGAAAAGAAAATTTTTCAGTAGATTTAGTTCACTGATTCTGACTAATGGTTCTAATACTTGGACCTTTAATAGAAGATGAATACAAGGAATAGAGAAATTTATGTTATGAATAACAAGAAGGGATTGAAAACAGAATTCATAGGTGGGAGAACAAACAGGTAACAGTGACATCATTGAAAGAATTAAGAGACTAAAATTGAACTGGACTGGACATATTGCTAGAAAGGGTGATAATAGATAGATAGTTGAACTCTTGAACTAAATTCCAAGATATATAAATGACATAGAAAAAAATGCATGTGAGGTTGATGGGTGGATGAAATAAGGCAGTTTGCTGAAGTGAAATCAAAAAAACAGGCAAGAGATTTGAGAAACTAGATTAAACTCGAAGAGATCTGCAACCAGTAGTGGATCAATAATTGTTGGAAATGATGATGATATAAAACTTTTTTGCTATTTAAAAAAAATGTATTGAGGAATCACTTTCTTTCACTATTACCTGAAAAGAAATGCTTCTTTTAAAATTAAACAATAATTCAGCTTAGTAACACAGTGAAATTCCCTATTTTGTTCCAAATATCTCTAGGAATGATGTGAATTAGCAGATAATAATTCATGAATTATTTATAATGTTATCCTTTCAAAATATATTGTTTCAATAAAACACACACATATGCATACAATTAAGAAATTTTATCATATATATATATGCATATTTATCTATAGAACATTTTAATTTGAAAATTAGTTCAATATCCACATTTTTAATATTTAATAAAATGCTATTTTTTAAAATTTGCTTTTAATAGTTTTACTATTTAAAAATCTGGTTGAGACATTCTTTTTTGTATGTTGATTTTTATCATGAAGTTAATAAATTATAAAACAGAATGATCACTATAAACAATAGCCAGCTATAAATTTTTAAAAAAGTATATGTGTGTGCATGTTTAAAAAAAAATTAAATTAAAAGAATTATTTTCTTTATTTATTTAATCAATAATAAATTTTAAGAATTAACAAAAAAACAGGTGAAGGATTTTTTTGAGCATTTATACATGCCTATGATTATTTTAATTGCTTTCAGAAGAAAAAATTAAAAGAAGTTAAATAAAAGCAATTTTAATACCTCTTATATAAAATCCCTCTTTTATCTGTTGTATGAATGAATGTTTGCCTGCAACACTGTTTAATTGGTTGCTTTAACTTACTTTATTTTAATTGATTGGTTTAAAAAATTACAAAAACAACAAATTTGACAGCATGGAAAAAAAAAAAAACTATACCTAACTAAACTGTAATTTATATTATGAGCATTATATGCAAAGGAAGTAATTTCACTCTTTATATTTAATAATAATTTTCATTTTTGAAGAATATTTTTTGCAAAAAAAGTAATTTCACCATTAATAAAAAATACTTGAAAAATATCAGTACATGCTTTTAACAACAGTACAGAACTAAATAGATATAGTATTTAAACCATGAAAAAATGTGATTGCAGTACCTTCATGTTGAAATATATTAGTTGAGGTGAAAAAATAGATACTATATTATAGTATTTACATTTAGTTTTGGTTAGTGCATAATTGAAGTTGGATAGGTTGATTGCGTAGTTCATGCTAATTCCACCATGAACAGGTATATTTAAAAAAATTTAATTTTAATTTAGAGGCTAAATTTGAAAAAAATTGTTAAAGCAACCAATTTTTTTAAAAAAGAGCTTTTATTCTTACATTTATATCTATAATATCAAAATCTTTTGTTTGATTTACATTAAATCTTAAAAAAATTGTTAAATCAATCAATTAACAACAATAAGACTTTTATATTATAATTTTTGGAAAAAACTGTACATAGGTATTTTAAATGAGATATTTATTTTATATAGTGCGATGTTTTTGAATTGTAATAAACTAATAATCAGCTTTGTGAGCTAATGCACAAAGCACATGTGCATTAGTTTACAAAGCTGATTATTAGTTTATTATAATTCAAAAACATCATGCTATATAAAATAAATATCTCATTTACATATGTTTAATTTTATTTAAGAATGACGTATCGTAAATTCTAGTAAATTTTGCAGGCATCATTCCTTCAGACATAGTAAAAGTAATTTCAAGTGATTGTTTAATATCTTCATGCTCTCATTTCCAGTACTTAAGATTTTCCCATACTTAAACATTTGGGTTGAAAGAATAGGTGGATTCATTCTATTCTTTCACAAATACTTTATCTTGTATTGGAAAATGAGAGTATTCATTTATTGTTAAGGTCCACAAAGCGCATGTGCATTAGCTTTCAAAACTGATTATAGGTACTTTAACTATAATGTTATTGACATTAAAATTATATATATGCACATATATTTGTAAGTAATAATTTAATGAAAAACTAATGATAAATAAAATCCAAAAGATGCAATATGTAAGAAAAATCAATTAAGCTGGCTATAATTACATATTTTAGATTATCAAGTAATTGTAATGTCAGCTAGAAAATTACATTTTTATTTTGTTTAAGTTTTTTGTTGTTGTTATTTACTTTTTTTTTTTTTCAAATGAAGAAGCTGATATAGCAGATATGGTAAGTTTACTTTACAAAAAAAAAAGTTTCTCTTTTAAAAAGATTTTTATTAATTATAAAACTATTAAAAATAGTGTATACATTATTCTAAATACTATTAAAAATATATGTTTCAAATAATATATACTTGCTTATTTGAAAATAAATATACGCTTTATAAATCGTTTTCAGTATATGGTATTTTAAACATAATAGATATAGAGGTTTATATTTTTTTCTTACAAACTATTATGCAAAAAGTTATAAAATTCATTATTCATATAAATTTGAAACTGCTTGTAATTAGTTCTCTGTATTATGTTTGCCTGGAAGCTTCAGGTAATGGCATTTAGCTTATAATTATATGTAGTACTATTCTCATTATTTTGTTAATTTCTGGCTGTTTTTTTTTTTAAACAATTCAAAGTTTATTTATATTTTTTTAAATACATTTAACTCATATTAATAACACATGGGTTAGTATATAACACAACATGTCAAAGCGTATTTTTCTTATCTTTCTTTTGATATCACTGAATCAATCTTGTGGTGTCTAGCATGACGATTGATTGAAATCTTTAGATATAAGAATATTGAATTTAAAATGATGCTCTAAACAACTAGGTAATTCTGCTAAAAACAACAGTCAGTGGAAATTTAATATATTTGTCAATGAGAGTCCTCCTGATTTTTACAATTTTTCCATTCTAAAAGCATTTCCAACATTATGAATTATCCCACTAGGTTGACAAAGGGGATATTAGCTCATTTACTATGTGAGAAGTTTGTTTTTTTAACTTGATGAATTCTGCACAATATGTTCATATATTTTTCCAAATGAATTTAGTGCCATTGATATGTGCATGATCTGCTTCTTTATATATATATATTTGTCTTTTTCTCTCCCTTGTGAATGTGGAAGACCATGCAGTGGTGAAATTAGCTGCTCTAATTGGTCGAGCTTACTATTTAATAAGCTTGGAGCAAATTAGCGTGACTAAAAATAATCAAATGATTAGGTTTTCAGGAGATATTGAAGTGCCAGAAATGATAGGTTGAACTTTGATTCAAAAACCTTTAGTTCTTGAATTGAATAATCTACCACTGGGCTAAACTGCATTAGTGAAAACTTTTAATTTGTCCTTTTTATCAATATCGGCTCTCAAGATATGTAAAGTTGTCAAGTGTTGGTGGCCTAGTGGTTAGCGTAGCTGCCTTTCAAACAGCGGGTCCGGGTTCGCTTCCCAGTCAACACATTTGACATATGAAGAAAAAAATATATTTAAAGTTAATTTATTTGCTATATTTTTTTTATATATGTATGTGAGTATATGAGGTGATAATTAAGTCACCAAATGCTTTATCTAGCTGCTTTTTGGATAAAAAAAACAAACATTATTAAAAATTCTCAATATTCAGCACTTGGCTAGCCTGATAAGAAGCGTCTCCTCTTTATTGTTCCTCTGCATGTGACTGTAGGGATTTTTGCTACTACTTTTACTACCACCATTAGATTTAAAGAGTCAGAGGAAAAAATCGATGTTTTTACTGATATTAAAAAAATAACATTATATATAGACAGACACATCGGAACCTATTTTCAGTAGTTATTTACACAAAAGTTACATATAAAAATAAAATTTAATTATTACTATAAAATTGATTCAGTTATCAAAAATCCCAATTTTCAGAAATTACTTTTTGTTAAGATTATTATTTATTTATTTGAATTATAACAGAAGAATAGAGCATATGCTTGGCTGATTTTAAAATGTTCTGTCATGAGAAGGTTTTAACTCTTTGAAAAAAGTTTTCATTTTGTTCTGGGAAAGCCCTGAGGTGTTTTAAAACAATGGATAATTGTTACTTCCAAAAATACATATTCTTTAAAAGTAATTATTCGCACTTACATTAATTTTACCATTAAATAAATTTTTTCTAAACATGTTTATAGTAGAGAAATTTTAAATGATTAAGAGAATAGAGAGGAAGAAAATTTCTCCTATAATTTCTATTCACAGTTTTAAACTGTAATTAAAAGTATTAAAATATTAGGATTAGCATTCTGAAATGATGGGTTTTAAATGTATTACTGTTTTCTGAAATTATTGCACTAATTTATCTTTATTATTAAACCATACAGTTCGTAACAGCTTTATTATTTTTTAGATATTGGGGAAGTTCGTTCGAGACAACTCCCTGAATATAATTTCATTTAATATTTCCTGGCTTTTTACATTGTTATTTATTTCATTATATTATATTAATGTTTATTCACAAAATAATTTGTATTAAAACAGAACAGCATCTCGTTCACTTATATACATATATATAGTAAACTGATCCATCTGTTAACATTTTGCAAGCAAAATGTTGATAAGACAGAAACTTATGAACTGAAAGGATTCATTTTTCCCGCATGTGTTGTTTTGTACAAAGTAGGATTGTACCCTTAAAAGCTATAAGTTCCTGAATTGAAGTTTAACTGGTCTTTCGGGTGTTCAACCATCGCAGATCAATAATTCTTTTATCTAATATTTGCTGTAAGTTTACTAGATAATAAATGTAGCAAATTGTCATTGAAGATGCCCACTGTTTTAGATCTGACTTCGTGAGAACTCTTTTATAGAAATATATTGTCTCTGCGTAAAATATTTATAAACAAACAACAGGTGGATTTTAGTAATCTTTATCCCAAATATAAACTTTATAATCCTTAGTAGCTATACTAGATACAGTAATTGTCCGATTCTCTCACACTAAATATATATTTCATTTAGACACAATCCATCAGTTATGATGAAAATCCAAATATTGACAAACATGCTAGATTAGCGATTTAGTTATTAAAGCATAATCATATGTCTATATCACATTTAAGTCAGCAATATAAATTTTAAACACATACAATGCAAAAGAAGATTGAACTATTAATTATTATAAATCCCATTAGATTAAATATATAAAAAAATGTAAATGGAACTAGAATATTTTTTAATAAACAAAAGACACGTTTTTATATACTCAAGTTTCAATAACCAATCTTTTTATAGTATCCATGTATTTTGGATAAATATAACCTTATCAAGTAGAAGAGCGATTTAAATATCTTCTAACCATATTAAAATACCATACTTGGCAATCTAGCACCTGTGAAATCCACTTTTCATAGTGAAATGATGAATGAAAACACATTATTCATTAAGATTTAAAACTTCAGAGTTTTCATATTTTTCATCTTAAAAAATCTTAATGTCTATTTAATAATTTATTTGATCAGTGAACTTGAATGACCATTATTATTGAATTTTTTCACATCACACAAACTATTTAACATTAATATTTTGTTTAAACATAAAAATATATCTTCATTCAAAATGAAAATCAGAATATAAACAAAAATCCACATTACACAATGTATTTAGAATTATATGACATTGGAAAGATCATAAATAAGATTTCAATGATAGATAAATATTTAAAATAAATTTCTATATCAAAATAAAAACCATGACATTCAATTTTTATTGATGCTTTCAAACTTCATCATCTTACTGAGACGAAATTCTTTTAAGGAATCTATTCTTGAGTAGGCTAAAAAAAAAAATCATTTCAGTTCTCACCCAGTGTTTCAAATGAAAAGAAACATTTTCTAGTGGATCAGTAATGAAATATGATGATTTTAAAAAAGATATTCATTGACTAACAAAATTACCTAAGAATGATTACTGAATTAAAACTAAACATCTTCTGAATGTATAACCTATTTAGACCCTTTTTTCAGAATCACTGGAGTAAAATATGGATTTGATAGCATTTAATATGATGATGGTAATTTGAATAAACAAAAATAGTATTTTAATAATTTTTTAAATAATAATAGAACAATTCTGAATACTGCTTTTAGTGATATATTCATTATTATCAGTTCATTCAGATTTGTATAAATACACCAATCTTCATTCAATTAAGATGGCTTTTTATAGCCTCAAAACAGAAAAAGTGATAAGTGCTTAGTAAATTTTTAAAGTGTAGTAATGATACCTTAGTGTCAAATCTAATGGAACTTTGTAAAATTATATTAGATCATATAGTTGTGTCATCTGACCTTAAAGAATTTATAAAAAAAATGGTAAAGATGGCAGTCATTATCATGGAATAATACTACATGGTTTAATGCCATGGTAGAGGGATAGATCTATGGATCACAGTTCTGGCTCTTTATATGTCAAACTTATGAACTCATGGGCAATCAGTACTTGATCATATTTTATTATATCAGTGTATAAGTGATATTTATATGTTTTGATCATGTATAAACTTTGAAGATTTTTGAAGACATGTGAATGCTATAGTTTGCTGCATGTTATCTTTTTACACATGCTTATAAAATATAAATTAAAATGTAATTTGAAAACAAAATCACTCCAGAATATATTGTTTAATGCTAAATTTGAAAAATATAGTTGCTATTGGTTTATTAATGGCTTACTGTATAATGTAAAGTTTGTTTATTTAATGGTAGATATGACAAAAATATAAAATAAGGAATAATAGAACAATTTTGAAAATAATAAAATATATATGCACAAATAATTCTTATTAGTAATGTGTATTTTAGAACAATATTGTTGAAACTAAAGAAAAACCTTTTGTAAAATATATAAACAAAAAAAAAGAGATAATTAAATTTAGTAATTAGAATCAAAAAACTAAAACTGTATATAAAATAAGACCATATTGAGAAAGGTAGATTTTTGCACTTTAAAAAGGTTTATGTTCAACAGGTAATTTATCTATAAAAAGAGTTTTTAAATGTTCATAGATTATTACTAGTTAAAATAAGTCACTATTAGCTATCCAATCAAAATCATTGAGCATTGTAACAGAATTTAGAAATAAGGTAGAATTATGAAGCAGAAATATTCCATGACAAAGATCTTAAGAGTGACCATTATTATATAATTATAACACAGGACCAGTTTACGACAACAGAAAATCCTATGGCCATGTTCTGTGAAAGGAAATAATTAAACAGTGGGAAAACTACTTTCACTCATTATAATCTTAAAATATATCTGGCTAAGGGTTGCTAAAAGTGTCATTTCATTATTCTTTTGGAGAAAATGACATGCTGTAAAATCTAGAAGAAAATGTCCTAAAGCAATAGTTTATTGCCTGTGTTATCACATGCCAATCTAGGCCATGAGTCTGGCTTGCTAAATTACTTGCTGAAATATAATTTAAAAATTCAGCATAATAATTGATGTAAAAAACAATCTACTTACAATTCAATAAATAAAATATACAAAAAACTGTGGACAATCTTTCCAAGAATTTCAATCATTATTTGGACATATTGTGGGAACCAACTTATGAAAAAATGTTGGGTTTCAAATATGATATAGGCTAATAAACATGGACACAAAATATTTAAGCTAAAACAGATCTAAATTTTATATATTTGATATTCTAATCATATGCAATTATCTATTTAAATATGTGTTTCTTTCCATCTCATATTTTAAATTTAGAGAACAGAAGTTAATACAATTTTCTCTCTCTTTTGTAAATTCAACCAACAATTATTTGTGATATATATAAATTCCATTTAGCATGCAATAATGTTGAATTAATAAAGATACAGAAATATAATAATGGATTAAATAATTTTTGTAGTGATAAGTGAAAAAAACAACTTCCTAACATTAAAAACAAAATGGTTGACCAAGTACAGTAGAGCTGCAATATCTACATTGTTGATAAGTTTTGATTGCAATAGAATATGCATTGCTTATTGAACTACTATGTACAAATTTTTCAGCATGCACATAAATATAATAGATACTTTTTATATGAATAGTATGCATATATAAATTAAAATTATAGTATAAATGATTTCTTTTAAAATAATAGTTTTTAATAAATTTAAATAAACACATTTACATATATATATTCCCTGTATATATATATATATCCATTCAAAAAAACTCATTGTACCATGTCTTTATTTTTTTAATAAAATGAATAACATAATTCCAATTTCTATTAGAGTGGTATTTTTTTTTCTTCAACAATTTTTTTCTATTGAATAGCAGTTTCATATTACACTCTTTCTAGTTGTTTTAATGTTTTTAAATCCATATCAACTTACAAATGTTTTTAAATTTTGTAAAACATTAAGCATTATGCTTAGAAAATATTTTTATTCAAAATACTGCTCATCACATTTGTAAGAATAAAATGTATATACTTTCAGCATAAACTGAGATATGTTATTAATAAATGCATGATCACATAATGCATTCTAAGGTGAAATTGTATGTTTGATGGGTTTTTTTAAACATGATTACATAAAGCACTTTAAATTGAAAAAAATTCTGCTACTGATGTATTAAACTTATAAATTTTTGTTTTTTTATTTACATTTTGCATTCAATTTTTTTTGGATAGTATATAAATAATATATATTGATACAGCATATATCATGATTTCATTGTACAGTATTAAAGCCTCACCTGTTAAGCTAAGTAAGAACAAAAACTTCAATACTTCATTGCAATAAAATATACTAGCTTTATTTGTTGGTATTTTTAATGAAAAATTGTCCCTAACTGCTTCTGAAATTTGTTCTAAAGTATTGAATGAAAAATGTTTAAAATTATCAACAATTAATTTTTAAATATGCAAATATTTCATGGGAATAATTGTTATCTATATCCAGATTTAGGCAACATACATTTTAAACTATTTCAGTTAAAAGTTATTTTTGATTTTGGATCCCAGATTAATTTGTATTAATGAAGAAAATCCTTTTTTCAAAATACAACCTTTACTGAACTTAGTGAGTGCAAATGGTTACTCAAAAGCCATTATTAATTAAGAATATCATATAAAGAAGTAGTCATATGATTTCCTATGGAAAAAAATTGAATGTTTACACCAGTTAAAAATTAAGATGTGAACCCATTAGCTTGTAAATGAAACAAGGCAAAAAATTTCTCTAAATTGATGATTCCTAATAAATTAACATTACAGTTCAGTAAAAATAAGCTAGTTTTACCAAAATTTGACAAAATCAGCAAAAATGTTTACTGGAAATAATGTATATTGCATTAAATTTCTTAAAATGACCCAATTAGCTTCCAAATGAAACAAGGCAAAAAAATTTGTCTAAATTGACAAATCCTAATAAATTAACATTACCGTTTAGTAGAACTAAGCTAGTTGTACCTAAATATGACAAAATCAGCAAAAATGTTTACTGGGAATAATATATGGTGCACTAAATTTCTTAAAATAACCCTGTTACCTTCCAAATCAAACAAGGCAAAAAATTTCTCTAAATTGTTGAATTCTAATAAATTAACATTACGGTTTAGTAAAACTAAAACTAGTTTTACCTAAATTTGATAAAATCAGCAAATATATTTACAGGGAATAATGTATGGTGCACTATATAGTAATTAAAAAAAACTTAATGCACATTATATGCTTGTGTAAATTGTGGTATGTGTAATATGCAAATGTGCATTAAAATATGTAGCTATAAATAATAATGCAACTTAAATATTTGTATAAAAACTTAGCTTAAAGTTGTTCTTTTTGGTGATCCATTCCTCGATCACAATTATCCATCTTTCTTAGTCATCAATTGCTCATTCTAAAGTCCATTGTTATGTTCTAAATCCTTTGATCTTATTTTTTAGTGCACCAAGTGTTGATGGCTGAGGATCTCTAAAAGAAGTTTAGAATGAATGATTAATATAATTCTTGGATTTTCTTTTTATATGGGATGCTGTGATTTCATGATTTTGTTAAGTTTGAACTTACAATGATTTGAGCACTTGGTTCTATTTTGTTTTTGTTTTTAAAAATAGTGATAACAGTAAACATAGATGAATCCATAAAAGAACAAATGTCATAATTTTCTTCTCTTTCCAATCAGTGTCAGCTATCCATTTCAGTATTCAAGCTCAGAGATTTTCTTGATTTTGTTTCATGGTCATATTAGTTGCTACCACGAATTTAGTTGAAAATATATGGAGCGATACACATTTAAACAAAATCTCTAAAAAAAAAGTGCTTTTAATTGTCCAAAAGTACAGCAAAATAGATGATAAAGTGAAAGTAAACTAACAGTTAACATTTTTTTGTATTCTTCTGAGCAACAGTTTCTCATTGTGCTGACAAAATAAATCATAATGAAGGCTTTTTTTTAAAATTTATACTAATATATTATATTATTTACAGGAAATTATTTAGAAATGTTTAATAACAACTTATTTAATTTATCATAAAGACTTTGTTATTTATCATTAGTGTAGGAATAATAAAATTAGAAAACTGTACATTAACAATTGATGTCAAAAATATTCTGACTTATTAAAAAAATGTATCTAATGCATTCTGTGTTTTCATATTGTAATCAATATTTAAGCCTTTTTTTACAATATGCACTTCACAGATCTAAATAAATAGCACATTATGTGCAAATATGCACTTTTTTGTCATGAGATTTCACATTTTATTAAATGTGGTAGCCATTTTCTTGATGTCTTTAAAATTTTTCTATTAGTATAGTACTTGTGAAGGAAAGGTATAAATTTTTGCAGTTTATTTGTATTGCATTTTTATCATATAAAATTTATTAATTACATAATGTATGCAATTTTGCTCATATTTATTTTAACCAAAAATATCTTAACAGTTTTGATTTGATTGAATACTTTAGCTAATATTTACAATGAATACAATTTAAAATTAAATATTAATAGTATATAATCAAAATTTATTTTTAGTTTTATGCTGAATGAAATTTTTTTTTCTCATTTCTATATTTTTTAAACAATTGCATTAACAACTGTCATTCTGGAACAAATTGCAAGATGTTTTAAAAGCAAGCAAATAGATTAAGTATTATTTTAAATTTAGATTTAGTAATTTTTGATCATATATAATTCATTATTAAGATTTTTTTCCAAAATAACAATTACAATAACTAAATTACACTTCAATGATCATAATTTTTGCTGCAAAAAAAGTATTTCTAGTAAAAATTTTAATCCATAAAAGTAAGTAAATACAGTGTAGTTTTTAAACTAATGCACACATTTTAAAATTTAATGCTGTATTAACATATTTGGTAGTTGTACTTCATTAAAATATAATGTTGATTATTTATTATATTAAATGAAACACTTTTTTGGTTTTTTAATCATTAACAATAAAAAATGTACTTTGGTTACATCATTTATGAAGTATTGATTGACTTGCAAGTACACTGGATGAAAATTAAATACTGTACTGCAAATTCATTAATCGTATTTTAAGTTTATATTCAAAATATTATATACAGCAGTAATATTGTGCACCATATTGTGTATTATGAATAAACTATATAGTGTACAACTTCAACATGAGTCACTATTTTGTTTTTGGATAACATTATTAATCTTACAAAATGGCCATCAATTTTTTTTAAAATTGTTATAGTGAATAATTGATTGTAAATCAAAATAATCGATACAATTTGATAATGATCACTATTGTAAGTCCTTGCATAAAGGTCAAGGATTAAGTAGGGAATATGTGTATTACAATGTGTAACATTCATTTTAAACACAAACATGCACATTTGTAAAATATTTAAAATGTCCAAAAGTTAAAAATAATGAATATAATATAATTATTGGTATTTTGTGTTAAAGATTTATTTTGAAATTTGATTGAGTCCATTTGTACATTTATGCACCCTCATAATAATTGCAGTGGGTTTTATGTAATTAAGAACTTATAATATACATACAATTGTTAGATCACTGTTAAATAGCTATTATACACAATATCTATATGGTGAATATATTCATGGTTTTGTTCTGTAAATTTGGGATCAGATCCACAGGGTTACCTCAGTTAGTTAAGGTGTATTTCTAATAAATTGTTGTCACATTCAAAAAACTATATCATGTAATTAGTTTATATTGTTGTTAAATCAT